>VXBW01007188.1:3789-83234 GCA_013400375.1 Thinocorus orbignyianus
TTTTTTTTTTTTTTTTTTTCTCCTTAATTTCCCTCTTTTCTCTCAGCAGACTGATTTTTGGAGGTGATGGGAGGTCCAACCAGGGCATCTGGAAGTTACAGAAAGAATGAGAGCAAACCTGCAAGTGGACTGGGGGACATGGGATGGGAAAGCACCTCCTTTGGATGAAGTGGAAAACTGGGCAGTGGTTTCCATGGCAGCACCTCGCCATAAAAAAATGGTTTTATGATTCTTCTGTGTATTGTATTTTGGCATAAAAGCTTCTCTGCGCCGGCAGAGCTGGAGGGGCAGCTCTGTGGCCTCCGAGGGGGTTTACGGCTCTCCTTGGCATAAGAATAGTGACAAGAAGCCAAAGTAGTGCCGGTGTGTGACAGCAGCCGCACCCCAAGGGCTCGTGCCTGCCTCTGCTTTCATGTCAGACATAAATCTTGCCATGTATCACCATAATTAAAAAGAGTGTTCCTGGCCTAACTCTCATCTGGCTGGGGGGGTTGAAGGGTAGCTTTCACCCTCCCTCTGGGCAAACACCCAGGAGAGCTGGTCCTTTGGGCACGGGCATCTCCCTGCCCAGCCCCTGGATGCTCAGCGAGATTCCAAAGGAAGGTAGAAAACCTGGGAGGACTGGGAATGCAACTTAGGCAGCTTTCTGGATAAATCTGAAGACATTTAGGCTCAGCATTAAGACAAGACACCCCCACACACACCACACACACGTTCCCTCCCCACCCCTGATTTCCTACAGTCTTGTTCAGGTGGCTCAGGTTGTGGTTCAGGGTCCACTGCCCTGATCCCCCTCCCATCCCAGTTTTTTTTTGATGAGATGATTTGGTTGTCACAGTGATGCCTGTGTTTCATGTTTGTGAAGAAGTGATGCCATTACCTGGGAAACATCTCGATGAGGGTCCACCTGCTGCGGAGCATCCTATGGTGCGCTCCGATGGCTTTGTTACCAAAATGTCTACAGCATCATTAAGTAATTAAGTCCACAATGGCTGGTATTTTTAACACTGGATGCATTAGTTATCACACAGAGTTGTTTTAACTGAAGGACCAATCATCTGGGATATGAAGGTCTCATTTCTACAAGAAACATGCAATTTAAAGAAGTGTTGGAAGGGCCTTGGGGGTGGGAGCGATCCTGGCCTCACCGAAGGGGCTGTGCATCGGCAGGGGATGCTGGTGGTCCCAGGATTACAAGGAGCAACCTGACCAACCCTGAAGATGTCCCTGCTCATGGCAGGGGGATTTTGGAACAGGAGGACCTTTATAGGTCCCTTGCAACCCAAACCACTTGATGATTGCCATCGGGAGCACATCTGAGTCTCGCACAGCCACAGCCTCAGGGCCGAGGGGCTCGGCTTCTGCGGGAGCCTGGCACAGTGCTCATCCCAACTTGATTTTAGGGACAGGAGCAGGATGAGAGCCCAGGTCCCAGCCCTCTGTGACAACCTCCAGCTTTGCAGTCAAAATTGGGGTGCTGTTTTTCCTGGCAGCAGTAAAGCCCTTGTGACTTGCTATTGTTCCCCCCCAGGGGCTGGTCCCGCAAGCTGCTCCCTGCCTGGGGAGGATATCTGGAGCATTCACCGGGGATGTCAACAGGCCGTCTGTTTCCCTCATCCCAAGTAATCAGATAAACTCAGCGTGAAGGAATAAAAGTGAGCCAGGAGCAAGGCTAATGGTGACGTGAAGCTAAGCCGGTGTTTTTCAAGCTTAGTGGGAGAACAAGCAGCTCGGGCAGCTGCGCCCAGCAGCACCTCCGGGCTGGGAGAGGGTGGGAAGGGGCTGCTTCATCTTTATTTTGCCTTTATTTCACCTTTCTGCTGCATGGATTTGGCCTGTGCAGCCCCGGGTCCCATGGGTATGAAACATCTCAAGTGCCCATCTTTAAAATAGTTATCGTAGCGCGGTGACCCACTGGCACAAACAGAAATGGTGGTGGGATTATTTTTTCACTTCTTGGTGGTTGTTGTCTTACTGCAGGGCCAAATATTGTGTCTGAATGTCTAAGACAGACTCTTTCACTCTGAAAAGCTTCGATTTAAGGATATAACCTGCCTTCTGCCACTTGTGCGAGCCCAGCAACCTCCTGGCGACCTGCTCATCCCCCTGACTTCTTGTACCGAATTCGGATTTCTGGCTGAAGAGAGGTAGTGATCTTGCAATGCAAAGATTTAAAACAAAGCCTTTAGAAAATCTGTTGGAGGAAAACATTGTTGGGAGGGTCGTTGGATGTTTCGCAGCGGCGGCAGCTTGTGGGGAGAGAATATGGATGGTGCCGGGGCGGCTGCGACACAGCCATCCCCTCTCCCTCGGCTCCCTTCCCCCTCCTTTTATTAAAAAAAGAAGAGAGAGTGGACCAAAGCTGATGGCATATTTACCTTCATGAGTTTAAAAAAAAAAAAAAAAAAAAAAAAGTTAATTACTGCTCGGAGCAAGTTGGTATGGCTGTCCTGAGCTGTCTTTTATTAGTAGTCGCCTTCATTAATTTCCCTCGCTGGATTTGCCGCTAATAGCTGCTTGGTCCTGGGCAGCACAAAGCAGCATCTGTGCCATTGAGCGGAGAAGCGGGAGTCAGGCAAAGGGGGGGCTCCGGGGGGGACGGGGACGCCGCCGTTTGCAAATCAACCTCTATTAACGTGATGGCCTGCTCGGAGGGGACGGCAGCCCCGGTAGCTGGCTGGGCGGTTTGGGCTTCACTCGGCTGTTACCCTTCGCTTGGCTACAGCCTCCGTCAGCTGGGATGCACCCCTGGGTGCTGGCTGTGCTGCCCTTGCTCCCCCTGGATGGGGAGGGAAGTGGGATGCTGTCCCTTGCTCCCTTGGTCCTGCAGCACAGGCTGCTTCCAGTGGAGGCGTTAAGCAGTGTCAAGCAACACCCAAATTATTAATAACTTGGCATCTCTTCATGCAAGATCCTCTCTGCCTCAAAAATAGCTTGGCAGAGATGTTTAAAGATTAAAGAATGGGATTAAGTTCTCTTTGGAGGGTCGCCGCGGGCAGGCTGGGGTGGGGGGGGGAGTTGAGGCACCGTGGGCTCAGGCGAGCGGCTGCGGGGGCCGACAGTCCCATCTGCTCCCGCTCTGCAGAGGGATGATTCCATCCAAGTGGAAAAAAGGCGGGTGGTGTGTGGCATTCACGGGAGAGGGGCCATCCCCAAGGCTGCTGGCTTCCCCGCCCGGCTGGGGACGGCAGCCGGGTGCCGGTGCAGGGACTTGCCTCCAGAGCAGCAGGTGACAGTGGCTGTTACCAGTTGATGCGCTGCTGCGAATATCCCTGTTCTGGTTATCTCAAGCCACAACAGAACGTCACACCACCTGTGAACAGCGTGTTTTTCCCACACGCACACAACACCTGGAGATACAGCCAGGTGTGCAGGGACCTGGAGAGGGACTCTTTGTCAGGGAGTGCAGTGACAGGACAAGGGGTGATGGTTTCACATCGGAAGAGGGGAGATTTAGATCAGATATTAGGAAGAAATTCTTTCTTGTGAAGGTGGTGAGGCACTGGAACAGGTTGCCCAGAGAAGCTGTGGCTGCCCCATCCCTGGAAGTGTTCAAGGCCAGGCTGGATGGGGCTTTGAGCAACCTGGTGTGGTGGGAGGTGTCCCTGCCCATGGCAGGGGGTTGGAACTTGATGATCTTTAAGGTCCCTTCCAACTCTAACCATTCTATGATTCTATGACTCCCATGGCTCTGGTGGTCAGGGGATGGAACGGGCTGGGAAAACTCCTGTGCTGGGTGCCAGTCCCATGCCTGGAAAAGCAATCCCACCCCTGCTACTGAGCCACATCGCAGGGTGGGGGACACCAAAGAGGCTGATGCTGAATTTTGCCAAGCAGAAGAGCTGTGGCAGTGCAGGCTGAGCCGTTCTGAGCCGGCCTGGGGAAGAAGCTTTCCCCTCGGTACCCATGAATAGCTCTTTCTGGTAAAGGACCGCTGCCTAAATCCAGCAGCTGGGCTCGGGGGCAGTTGACGGCGGGTGGGTGGCAGCAGGGACATGCTGCCTCGCGTGCGGGGGCTGCCGCACAGCTGGAGGGGTCATCCCGTGCCTGCTCGCTGCTGGCTGGCCCGGGATGGGAGGGAGAAGGAGGGAGGCAAGCCTGGCTCTGCCTCGTATTGTTGGAATAACCGAAGGTCTTCCTGGCCACGCAGCATCTTTTGTAAGAGAAGTTCCCCAAAGCGCCTCGTTAAGTATTGGCAAAAGAGTAAGAAAATGATTCTGCCTGTGGTTCTATCAACTCCTTCCCTTTTCATATCAAATTTACTAACTTTTATGCATGAGGGCACTGTGAATGAGACTTCTGCCTCTCACCTGGACACCTGCAGAAAGGAAAAAATGAAAAACAACCTTCTTTATCCAATTAGCTGGACTGGAAAATGTGTCATCACCTTGTCAAAAGCAGGGCAGTTTTGTGCCTGACCTACTGCGGCACTTACACTGGGTGTAAACTCAAGTCCTTGAGTTGGCTGCTCTGGCTGAGGGGAGGAAAAGTTTCTTCAGACTTAATGTTCTGTCCTTACAGACAATGATAATCTTTCACTGTTCCAGCACAACAGAGTTTTGCTCGTTTTGTAGAGACCACAGGGTATTAACAGTCACGCTGACTCTGGAGCATGTTATAATTAATCAAGCCCAAAAACCGCTGCTGGTAGAAAATTACTTGATATAAACCACTGAATTTCTCAAAAAAAAGTCTAAAAAAACCCCAAGAAAGACAGAGAAAGAGAGAAAGATAACTCCCTAACTCTTGGCTGGTTCAAACGACTTTCTTCTGAAAACAGAGGAAACAGCAAAACAACACTTTCTTTGGTCAGTAGCTCCAAGATGAAACTTCCAGCCAAAAATTAAATTAATCAGCCTGAGCTGACTATTCATTTCCCCCAATAATCACTTTTTTATACCACAAATATGAACCAATACTTTTAAGTTCTGCGCATTTTGGGCATGTTTGTGTCCAAGTTCTTCAGGCGATGAGGTTATAGAGCCCATTCATCCTGGATTTCCAGTATCCCGGCCCTGGATGAAGACAGAGTGCCTGCATTTGTGAAGGACTGTGACCTCTGAATTTGTGCCCAAGCCTACGAAGGGCAAGAAGGGAGAAACTACGGAGTTAAATACAATGATGTCTGTTTTAACAGGGGACTGGACAAGCTGGTACTTGGTACTAATTTTTAACAATGAGTAGCCGTAACTTTGGCTGAGATAGTGAAATGTACACTGCACATTAACAGAAGAAACCAGCTGCTGAAGGCAAATATAAGGAAGAAATCAAAATATTTAAAATTCCCACAGATTGATTTGTTCAGGAGCATATCTGAATACTTATTTTCTTTCTTCCTCTGAGCAAGAGGCTTAAGCTGGAAGAGGCATCACTTTCCAGGGGTCTGGACGCGGCATGTGCTGTTGGGGCAGCCACGGCGGGCCCGGCTGCCGGCAGCGCATTAGGACACTTTGTTCTGCAGAGATTGTCCGGGAGGTTTTGTTTTGCTTTTAATTGTCTCTATAGAGCAGGGAAAGCCTCTGCCGAGAGGCTTTAACACAGCATCTCTGCCGCCTATTAATTCCCAAGGTCTCACTAACTAGCTTTGTTTCCCCTTCAGAGCCCGGCGCTCCCTTCTGCCGGAGCATGAAGCTCTGTCAGCGCGGCGTTTGTCACTTGGTTAAAGCCCAGCATTTCCCCACCGCCACAGACAAGGCCGCCCTTTATTGGCTGCAGAACAAGATAACGGGCTTAATCTTCCCAGTAACACGTGAGTTTTCATGTATCACTTTAATCTGGGAAACACTGGGGCCGAGTGTACCGTCACATGCCGATTTCACTTTTCTATGAGCCAGCGACTCCCCGGCTCAATGATGGATTGTTTGCTGGCTTTTAACAACAGTCAAGATGCTGAATGCCCCGGGGTGACAGACACTGTGCAATGGGGACGGCAGCAAAGCTGATGGCCCAGTTCAAGTTCACCTGACAAAGCTGGAGCAGTCTGCAAGCAGCACTCCAGAAAGGATTATTCACACTAGCATTATATTTTTGAATGCATTTTTCTTCCTGCGCAGCTGCCCAGCTCCCCAACACTGAAGGTTTATGCACCATAATAAAGAGATTTAATTTTTTTTTCTCTTCCCCCCCCCCGCCTTCTCTTGCTTCTCCCTCTTTACACCTAGCTCTAATCGGCCAGTGCAGTGGTAGGGCATCTTTCCAAACAACTCGGCACAAACATCCCCTAGAAAACAATAGCGTTGCTAAAAAGCGGGAACAAAAGCCTAAAAATTTCTGCTGGCAGCAGAAACAAGAGCAGGATGGTTTTGTTAAAGCTAACTCTCTGCTGGGGACCCATCTTTTTGTGGAAGTTTGGTGCAGTGCTCCCTTTCTCATCAGGAAAATCTCCCCAAAGAAATGATCCCAGCCTTTGAGCTCGGGGGCAGTGGGACGTCAGGGCTTTGGAGGAGGAGAAGAGAATTTGAAATGAAGGCTGCTTTTCACTGCTGGTGGAGAGAACGTGCACACTCGTATCTTGGAGGTGTCTGGAGTGGTCTTGGAGGAGTAAAATCTAGGTCTCATTAGAGTTTTTTTCGGCTGGACAGGCAGTCCTGTGCGTTGCTCCAGTTGTACACGGCACCATTAAGGGGAATACATGTAACTGTTTGCTTGAATTTCCCCAGAAATAGTTCTTCTGCCTGCCAGTTAGTCCAGTAATGCCAGGAAAGATGTGCTGGAAGAACATAAGATCACTTTCTCCTTCTCCTGCAAGCTGTAGATGCAAAGACATGCCCCCTGCTTTTAATCAAAATCTGCAACGCAGCCCTGACAGAGGCCGAAACAAGCATCCCGCTGTAACGAGGTGCAGGTTAATCACCCACTGGAAACAAAGGTTGAATCCCACTCATCCTGGCCAGGTTACTCATTAAAATGCCAGTGCACAGTAGATGTAAAGCAGACAGTGGACTTTTTTAGGACAAAATGCATTAGTCAGCATATTTGACTTGAAAAACGCTTCTTCCATCATCGTCTGAATTTAGCCAATAGTTTTGGTTGTTTTTTTTTTATTTCAACCAGGTGCTCCAGTTAGCTTAATTCAGCACTGAAGGGGAGCAGCATTTTGTGTGAGGAGCTCCCAGCCCCTCTTTTTTACAGCTGTTTTCCCTACAGCGTATGTATACTTTATCTGACTGTGCCAACAGGTTTGACTTTTTTTCGGCTAACCAGCCTGTGTGGGAAAAACTTTTAAGATTTCAGCTGCTCAGCTAGAATTCACAAAGTTGGGGGGGCAGGGATTTCCTCTGTGTGCTTCTGAAATTTACTGTGACAGAGTAAATCTATGTGTTTGGTTTCTTGGAGGTAGGTGAGTAGTTATCAGCACGTGAATTGCTGTGGGTGTCGAAGAAATTAATCATGTTAATTTAAAAAAAAAAACACACCACAAAACAGCAACAACAAAACAACAATAAAAATCCACACAAAAGATTGCTTCATAAAAAGTAAAAGGCTGCAGCTGCCTCTAACCCAGGCAGGCACTACTAAAGCATGTGGCCAGCCTACATGCCAGGGGCTGTTTAGTCCTGGTGTTAAAAATCAGGGGCTCTCTAAGTATGCTCAATAACAACCACAAACAATAACAAAAATACTGCTAAAATGTTGGGAGTTCAAGAGAAAGTTGCACCTGCCTGCATGGGTGACAGTAAAGCATGTGCCCAGCACAGGCGGAGCCATCGTCCTCCCCCTACTCTCCCATCATGTAGGTGCAAATTTAGTCTTTGGGTGGAAGTGTCAGGGTCTTGGTGTGGGCAGTGTGAAAATACATCATGTAAATATTATTGGATGTCTGTGTTATTTCCATTAATGTATTTTCTGGGATGTGCCAGAAAAGCAGCTGGTTGGAAGCTCTGAGGCACAACCCATCGGATGCGTCGTCCTTGCTACTGGCAGCAAACGGCAAGTCTCCTTCTGTCTGCTTCTTCTGAGGATCCACCTGAGAAAGGCACCACTCATTCCTGAACACCTTCCCCCTCACAGCTCTGTGAGGCTTCAGGGGAGGGCATGTGCCCACCCAGGTGGAACCAAGACTGGTGCCGAGGCCGCTCACTCTGTGTTTCAGACTCTGGACGCTCCCAAAACTGCTCCTTTGCACAAGTGGTTACACTCATGTCCACTGAGATTATTTGTGGGAACTAATTATAAGATTGGCCACCAAATCTGTGGTGCTCACGGTTTCATTATAGGCAGAAGAGATGTACTGTCCTGAAGTGAGAACTGTTCTTCTCTTGGGAAAGGCTTCTGAGAGTTTGTTGAAGGTAGGAGTCCTAAATTACTCACATAAAGCATCTCTTAGTTCAAGAACACTGTTTTGCCCTTGCAGAGCAGCACAACTTGTGTGGTGCAGTTAAAACCGTATTTCCACCCATTCAGATGTTGTGTGGTCACACATGCCCATTCACATACACCATACACACCTCTGAAAGAAACTTTATTATTTTTGAAGCAAACCAAACCATTGCCATTTGTTCCCTGACACATTTGTAAAAGTTTTTGAAAATTTTACAGATGGTTGAAATGCAACTCTCTGCTTCTGTCTTGCTCCATCCCATATTCCATTTCCCAAGAGCAGATGGTGCCAATTGCCCTTACCGGGCCTCAATGGATTAGAAGTTTATACAGTCTTGCAGTACACCTCTTGATGAACTTTGGAGGCTGTTTTCTTACTCTTCTGATGTTCTGCTGTGAATTCTTACAGACAGTTGTAACAACATGAGATTCAGGTGGTACACAAGATGGTAACCTGGTACTACCAGCCGGGATGCAAAGACCAGAACTTGCCAAACTTGTGCAGGTCATGACTGACCCGACTCAGGTGGGTACCCACTCAGTGGGTCTGTTCTCACAAAGACAACATGCTCCTAAAGGTGTGAAGGATAAAATCCTACCCAGCTCACAGGTCCTTCTTTGTGTGGCTGCCTTGAGCAAGTCTACATTGGCTGCTCTACAGAGGGTCTTGTTAAAGAAAGGCAGCGACAGATTTCATTGCACTCCATGTGTTGGTTATTAAAGAAGTAATAAATTCCTTTCTTCCCGAAGTTGGAGCGTGAAACATCTTTGCTATTAAGAGAATGAATCTGGGGGTCTGTGAGGTAGATGAGGCCTTTCCCATTACCTGTCACCCAACCTGCAGAAGAAAAGATACATCCTGGTATCAAACATCAGAGCCTTTGTATCGTCATACTCAGAGCTGTTTGCTTGGCAGAGTTAATGTCACCTCAGTGATTCCCAGCTTGCACCTACATCAGCAAATGCAGAACCTTAGGAGGTACATAATGACTATTAAATGAAATTAATGTCCCAGAGATACCCACATGATAAAGGTTGAATCTGAGAGATTTCCTCCTTGGTTCTTAACCAAAGAGCTCAATTCTCCATTAGCTGAAGAGAAGGCCTCTTTTTAGGCTTGCTAATTTAAGAAAGGAATAAGCATGACAAAGCCCACCGCCTCTTCTAGTGCTTCTCCTTCAGATGGTTCCACAAGACATGTCCCTGCTGACTGGCTTTAGTGTAATTGGATGCAGATGACTCCCTGGCACGAAGCTGTGGCAGACCTGGGTGCATGGAGCTCTTGTGAATGCATCAGAGAACAAGAGCACTGCCCAAGGCAAAAACATACCTGCACACACCTCCCTCACTTTACATCATTTAGAGACACAGAGTTCTTTGTAGGCCAAATTCTGCAACATGAGGACATGCAAGAAGTGAAGCTCACTGTAATACAAACCTTGCAGATCAACAACAATGTCTGTTCCACTGGAGAACTCGTAGCAGAAATGGCCATAGGCCAGACCATACTCCGTGGCTTTGTACTCCTTCTTCACTGCCTTCGTATTATTGGACAGCTTCACAAACTCCCCGAGGATGTAGGGCTCCACGCTCACACACCCTTTTATAATTTTGTCTTCGAGTATCTGAAAAAGGAGTGCTGCTGTCAGTCGTGCAAGCAGAGATGTGAAAACAAGGATGCCACAGCTCCTCTAACTCAAGTCTTGTTTTTTCCTCTGAGAACTTGCCATCATAAGATGGATGGAAACAGTCTGATGATGCAAAACACAGGCTGTTTAGATGAGGAGCTCACATATAAGTAGAACAAAGGGTGGTACAAGAACCAACACAAAGTTCCCTGACAGGAGAAACTCCATAAACAACGAATTCTAGAAAGATCTAGTTTGTGCAGCAAATAGGAAATTTCTTTCAGGAGACTATGTCTAAAGAGTAAGTGGGAAAGCTGAAAAGATTTGGGTAAACCTGCACCTGGTCCTCCTTCAGTGTGTAAATAACCAGTGAGAAGGTTTTGGATTTTTTTTAGTCATTTCTCTGTTCAGAGACTTGAGAGTACTGATGCCAGGCTCTCATTAAGCCTTATTAGCAAGTGGCACAGAGACAAAATTAGTGCCAGAATGGCTCGCAGAAATGGTAGTATGCATAGCATGCTACCATATACCTACTCATAACGGAACAGGGAGCTCAGCACTCTGCTGTGGAGGGCAGCTTTCAGTATTTGAAACACAAATCAAATGAAAAGATCCTTTACTGTCCTGCTGGGGCCTGGATGTCAACTTTAACCTCTGTGCCAGATCTCCCAGGTGATATAAAAGGCTGGGTAACTCCTGTGTTTTATTTACAAGTGAGTTTCTGACTTCTAACAGGATGAGGCATCTTTTCTGCCAGTTCACTCATCAACTTGTAGCTCTGCAGATAGATGTCTTCTGCCCTGAAAGGAGCAAATGCATCTACCATAGAATCATAGAATGGTTAGAGTTGGAAGGGACCTTAAAGATCACCAAGTTCCAACCCCCCTGCCATGGGCAGGGACACCTCCCACCAGAGCAGGTTGCTCAAAGCCCCATCCAACCTGGCCTTAAACACTTCCAGGGATGGGGCAGCCACAACTTCCCTGGGCAACTTGTTCCAGTGCCTCACCACCCTCACAGGAAAGAACTTCTTCCTAATATCTAATCTAAATCTCCCCTCTTCCAATGTAAAACCATTACCCCTTGTCCTGCCACTAGACTTCCTGACAAAGAGTCCCTCTCCAGCTCTTCTGTAGGCTCCCTCAGATATTGGAAGGCTGCTATCAGGTCTCCCCGGAGCCTTCTCTTCTCCAGGCTGAACAGTCCCAACTCTCTCAGCCTGTCCTCATAGGAGAGGTGCTCCATCCCTCTAATCATCTTGGTGGCCCTGCGCTGGGCCTGTTCCAACAGTTCAATGTCGTTTCTATGTTGAGGACTCCAGAACTGAACACAGTACTCCAGGTGGGGTCTCACAAGCGCAGAGTAGAGGGGGAGAAGATCATATGAATGACAGTACATCATTTAGAGGTGGCTTAACTGCTAGTATTTTAAAATTAAAATTGACTTATGACACTCTCCCCATCAATTCTTTTGTATTGCTTGGAAGACAGTTCTTACCAGGAGTACTGCAGACGGGATATAAAAGATTTGGGTAGGGACTTTTTGCTCATACAGCCTTTTGTTGAATTCCGTCACGTAGTACTGGGCCGTCATTTGCCGTTCCACGTCACTGAAATGATGAAGTAGTCCTTTCTCGTCTTTATATTCTTTCCCAACATACCTAAACAAAAAGAGAAGTGTTTGATGTGGCCAGACTTGCAGCAGACTGCACTTGGGAACCCCCTGCTTGTGAAAGAGAAACATCACTACAAAGCAGAGCTTGGCTGTTCAGAAGCAAAGCCAGCTGTTGACAATGCATTTAAAATGGCAGTGATTAAAGTTGTGGGGTTTTCCTTTTACAGCTCTTAAAAATGCTGAACTGATCAACCAAATCCTGGTACAGGGGTTTCATAACACCAGAATGTTTAAAGTCAACTCTGAAGGGAGACCTGACTCAGATGTACTTAAACTATTGTTCTTAATCCATAATAATTCATAAGCTACTTCTAGTAAGAACCCAAAACCTGCAATTAGCAGCTAGGAGAGGTCTCATGGTGCAGAGGCCTTCATGAAGCAAACAGGTGATTTTAAGCCTGCTTTCAGAGCAGATGCATCCATTGCATAAATCTGCTACCAAAAATAAAGAAAAGCAAGTGAAATATCTTTCTGCCTATAGGCATTCTGAGATATATATATATGTGTTGCTAATTCTCTAATGTAAAGCTAGAGTTCAAATAATACAGAAGGAACATTTAAGCTCCCACGAGATTATTCCAGCACAGACAAAGGTGAAGTCAGGCTTAAGAATTGTCATGAGCAAATGAACACTAACATGGCTGTCAGAAGTCAACAGTGAAGTAGCTTTTTCTTCCAGAAATTAACAAGTAGAGAGTTACATGGAGCAACGGGAAAGATTGCCAAAATGCCCAAGAGATTTGGGAAAGCCATAAGACATTCTTGCTACAGAAAATCGGTCAAAATCTAACCAAATGTAAAGGAGGTTGAAACAGACTAGAGAAACAATCTTCTCCCACTGCGACTGTGATTTCTGTAGTTGTCCAAGTAAAAACTTGTATGGTCTTCTGAAAATACTTGATAAAAGCTACCGTCTAACAAGTCACTGGACTAGCTGAATCATAGGTGCAAGACCAATCCTACCAAAGAATATTCATTCATATTTACACCAAAGTAGTATTGATAAATATTTGGTTTCAGAAATCAGTTTGGTCAATACCTTCCCAGACTTTCTTCTTGGTGCAGGAAGTGTATCCAAAATGCACTTCTCTGTTTACCTTCCTTTGCCACATTCAGGTAGTCCCCAATGAACACCGCTGTTTCTTGGCCCGTCCAGAGGCCTGATTTCTTTGAGTATTTTAGAAGAAGAGCAGCTACAAAAAGAAAACACCACGAGTAGAATGGACACTTCTACAGGACTGCTCTAAGCCTGTGCTGAGGGATGAAATAACCAGCACCCAGGGGAGAAGCAACGTCCAGGGCTATAAACTATGTGACAAGAGGTACCTAGGTTCAGAGTTAGATATTTTACATTAAGGACAAAATCATGCTAAACAGGCTTGAGACATGCAAGATGGGATGAGCCCTAAGTGGCTTTTACTTAATGAGCTTGGTAAGGCAGCCTATAGCGGTGTTGCTCCCAACTTCTGTATTAGTATATTGATCACGTCTGCATATTAAGGTATGCCTGCTATTTATGATCAATTTAACAATCACTATCTTAAATAGTTGGCAGGGATGAAATGTGGAATCTAAAGGGGTGACAAAACCAGAGACTCGAGTAATGGGGTAGAAAGGGCTCGACGAACTGGCACAGGGAGTTCAAGCAGCCTCAGTGACCAGTCCCTTCAGCATGAAGGGACTGAAACAGGAGGGACTGACTAGGCAAGGAGATGGAGCCCACTTCTGTAAAGCTGTGACCGATGTGCAAATGGGTAAGGAGGAGTAGGAAAAAATGGTTCAAAGGAGTGTCCTTCCATTGCTAAAATTCTTACACAAAACAACAAAAAATTAAGTCCTAATAAATTGTGTTAAAAAGCCCGAATCTGAAAAGACCATTATCTGTGGGAGCACCTGTTGCTGTGTGAAAATGCCCATTGCTGTGTGGAAACTTACAGTATGCTTTACAAAGCTGTTTAGCCTTAAAAATTCCAGCAGGCGTCAGTCTCTGGACAAGCCAATTATGTTCTACCCCTGCCAGAAGCTGCATGTAATCATCATCCCTCAGAAATCGAGCGTCAAGGATTTCTTCCTTTGTTCTCCCAGGCATGAAGATGACACCACCTTCCCTTGGGCTCAGAAAGGCACTTTCAGGGGAACTCCTGGGCATCTGTGCTACTTTGAACCATGAACTCAGGGATGAACTGGATTGTTTCTTGCTGCTCACCACATCCTGGGACTTTTCTTCATCTTCTTCAGTAGTGGCACAATCAAAGTGCTCAGTTATGGACATCTTTCCCCCCGAGGACAAAGCCGTTGATGCAGTGGGAGTTGATTGATGCTCTGGAACAGATGCTGTAGGATAATTGTTTACTGGGTCTCCAATACAGATGAAATCAGATTCGGTGTCATCTACTGTTTCTGCCTGGGCAGATTTCCCCAGCCAGGCATGCACAGAGGAGTCAGTGGCTGCTTTCAGTTCAATGCTCATTGGTAGTCCAGAAGCACCCCCACTTTTGGGGGAACGTGGTTCAGAGTGAGGATCCTCGGTGCTCTCTGCAGTCTCTCCTCCTGGGTCGACCCACGAGAAGCGGCTCCGGGACCCGCCGCCCTCCCCGCCGCTGTCCTTGGTCCTGCAGCCCAGCTCTGCCCGGGAGGAGGACTTCTCCTCCAGCCTGGAAGGAACAGGGCAAGGATTGGAGAGGGAAGGAACCGCCTTGTTCACCTCCTCTGCTTTCTTCTCTGAAGAGCTCTTCCCACGGTGTCTTCCCTCTCGGAGCTCTTCTCCACACAGAGATGCCTTCTTTCCCAGCCTCCCAGCAACCTCTAAGGAAGGCTGAGGAGATGTCCCACAGCTGTACAGAGGCTCTTGAGGCAATGGGGGCCAGGCTCTGGGAGGCAATGAGCATGAGTATGCAGCTTGATCATTTTCAGCAGATTCTGTTGTACAACACTGCTCCTCCACTGAGCCCTTCTGCTGCTCCTGCCCTTCCCTGGGAGACTCTTTGCTGCTATTATGGTTTAATTCCTCCCAGCTGGAAGAGGAACTTGATTTTGAAAGCTTGCACCAAGAGCTCTCTGAAGTAGTGGTTTGACTCCTCTTTTGCCACCTGCTGAAAGCACTGTTTTCATCATTTATTTCTATTTCTGATGGCTCAGTCTCTTCACTGAAGGAAATTTTCATCGCATCAGAACCGATGTATTTATTTCTTTGACAACTGAGTCCCTCTGAACTACTTCCTGCTGATGGTGAACTCAGTATTTTCGCCGCACCTTTCCTCTGGTACGCTGTTTCTTCAGTAGTACACACAGTGTCTATGTTTTTGGTTTCTGTTCTTAAGGTTGTGATACAGGGTCCTACCTGGGTTTCTCCTGGTGCACTTTTATGAAGCCTGCAGGTATTTTCAAACACTTCACACACTGACACATGATGTTGAGAATGCATGGCAAGGATTTTCTCAAAGTTGACTTCTTGTTGCAGGATAGGTTTTTCCACCATGCCTTTAAAACTGTCTGGAACGTAAGACCTAGCATCAGAATTAGGGAAGCTTTCCACCCGCAGGCGCTTCTTCATGGATGTGATCAGAGACATGATCTCTTTGGCAAGCGTATCTTTCTCTTCCTCTTCTGTAGATGAAGTGCTGTATGAATGCAGCTTTCCCATGGCTTCTTTACACAGCTGACGCACCTCATGGAGTTCCTCACTCTCCCCATAGAGCCATCGATGCACAGTTGCAAGGCAGAAAGCTGCTTTAATAAAACTGTGGAGCTCCTGCTTGCTGGTGATGGGACTGTTATCATCCTTGGTGAGGAGGCCGATCTCAAAGGATTCTTTGGCTTCAGACAAGTAGAACTCTCTCTTTTCTGGGGGACAGTCCCTGGAGTGACTATAGGACAGCAAACATACCCCACGGATATTCTGGGAGGAGATAAAAGAGAAATGAAAGAACTAAAAACCTGGACCTCTTGCAGAGATAAACAAAGGAAGGGCAAATATGTTTCTTTCCCTCATACAATCTGAAGCAAATGTCAGCTCTAACTGCCTGCTGCTCTGTTTCCTGGAGGAAATCTGCTATATTTCAAAGGAAAAAGAGCAAGTAATTATAGAAGGAGCAGCATTCCCAGATGGGTTTGAAAGCCCATCCACAGTTTCTGGACAGATACTGCCTTCTGCCCATCTGCTTAGTTTCTGACAGGAGTTCAGAGCAACATATAGCGTCATACCCACAACACAGGCACAATACCCTGTATGATGTAATGTTTGAAAGATGGATTAAAGCCAAATTTAGTAGTCTGGGCTCTTCTCTTATACAAATAGCACTTTCAGAATGAAGACTAATACTTACCACGGCTGTGAGGACAAACAGCGGGGTGTACTGGCTGTAGGCTGCCGCTAGTTTGCAGGCCTCAGCAGCTGATAATAAGCGATGAGTAAACTCTCGGAGAAGGCTCTAGCAAAAGGGAGAAAGCAAGAAGAAAACTTTATCTTAAAGGCTTTCTTTTGAAGGGATGGACCTACCTGGTAAGCAACCCTCTTAGGTTGAAGCCAGGCAGCTTGGGATTTGTTTCTTGTGTGTTGTAGGTTCCCTGAGCTCTCTGAGACCTTTGAGTCTTGATAGTGGGACATAATATCTTAAACAACAACAGCCAGGTCTGTTTCTGTAGGAGCCTTTTTGCTCAGGTTTACCATCAATGTGTCACTTTTTGACCCCACAAATATTCCATATATTACCCAGACACACACACTCTGTAAATACTCTGAGTGTTTCTTTGCCTGAAACAAACCATTCTTCCATCTAGGTGCTAATGAACTTTTCTAACAGGAGCAATGGAAGTTTCTTCAACCCTCTCAGCACAGGAGAGGAACTGGAGGAAGAGCAAAGAGCAGGTGAATTTGGGACAATAACACACAGCCCATCTGAAGAATCTACACATGCACAACTACCAAACCAAGTCTTACCAGGTCAATCTCAGTATTGGTTTTAAAACGGACATAATCCATCTCATTCATGGAAGCAAAGATGTCTGCCATAATACCCAAGGAAGTAGCAATTCCCTGAAAAAGAAATGGACAATTATGATAGTATTTTTCCCCTTGTATTTTCAGTTTCACTGCCCACAAGGAAGCTGGTTTCATATAGAACATACCAGTAAAAGAATAAAAAAAAAAAACCAAAACAAAACCAAAAAAACCCACAAAGAGAAGGACTGATAAGAAATCCAGAGACATCATCTTCGTAGCATTTTATTAATGTCCACTTTCAGAAAGTGTAGCCTGGTGGATATGTATGAGTTTCCATGAGTGGTAGCTATCCAGATTACCACTAACTCTAGGTTTCAATTTAAACAGCGTTGCATTTCCCCAAGATGCTGTTTGTGACAATGAAAGTCTCATGATATCACCAAAAGATGCTTGAAGCCCTTGGGTAATCATATCTGAAAAAAGACTCAATACGTTTTACCATTGTTTTTCAGAAAAGATGATAGAAAGCCAAAAATTACTTTTAAGAACCGGGCAGTTGATCCCAGTCTTTCTAAAAAATCCAGGGTGAAGATGTCTAGAGAGATGATAGAAGTAATAAATGCTCATCACACATAGCTTAAGAAAGCAAGCATCTTTTTAAAAACATTTCCCTAATTTATTGCACTGTTTAAAAAACAAATGAACAGAGTTGGACAAAAGTCAGGAGTTCTTGGTATTTGTAATTTAATCTTCGATTTCTAATTGGGTGGGGCTTTTTGGTGATTTCTATTTGGTTCTACAGAACCAATTAAAAAATAAGACATGAACACATAACACATAGATCTATGAACTTGCTAATTCTCTCTCTCTCTCCCTCTAGAAGATTTGATTTATCCATATTAGCTAAGGGTCTTCCTAGCCAAATAGTTAAGAACGCCAGGAAGTATTTGTGTGCTTTGCACAAAATCTACTGCACATCTTTGCTCCTAGAGAAACGTTCTGAGATTGAGGTCAAGCTTTAAGGATAGGTTGATGAGATCTGTTTTTGTGAGATATCCTATACTGGGGTACAGTTACAAAACTTCTTAAAGCATCACCCTAGGACTTGCGGGACTTAGGTTCACATTCCTGTTTAGCTACGGACACATGGTGTGACTGTTGCTTCGAGATTAGTGCAGCCAAGCCTCACAAAGGTGTTGAAGACAGATACAGCAGCTGTTACAAGGTGTTCAGATGCTGCAGTGCCGGGGAACATCCATCACCCACAGCAGATAGTGCAGTGCAGCTTGTGAACACTCCAGCAAACAGATACACTTGATTACTAGGGGAAAAAATATTAGTCTTAGTCCTAATAAATAGACAAATAAATAAAATCTGTGGCTGCACTCTGTCCTTGTCAGAGGCACCTGTGACATCCTCAGTGGAGGTTCACTTCAGCTGATTCTGCTTAATGAAAACTATTATCTTCATTCCCCTGCAGGTAAAAAGGTGTCAGTAAGTCCGTGCATGCATGCGGAAACAACGCGCAACACAGACTTTGGCTGGAATATTTGTCCTGCACGTTAACCTTGTCTGGGGTGCTTAATTGAAACATTATTGCTAAAAGACTTTTCTGAAGAAAACAGAAGCTAATCTGGAATGATCAGCAAAGATTGGCAAAGACATCCAGAGTGAAAAGGAAATACTACCTTTTTATCTGGTTGAGGAAGTTTGAAATATCCCACGACTGAAGCCCAAATCAACTCTGCTGCCTCATACCACATCCCTGAAATAAATCAGGGAAACAGTCACTATGCAGATTACTGCTACAGATGGCTTTCAATAGCTTATTTTACACCTCCCTTAGTCAGGAGTCCTTAAAACGGTATAAAACCACACCATTTCTTTCCTTCAGTGATGCTAAACATTCATTAAGTTTCCTTTAGCTTTTGGATGTGCATAAACACACATTTTACATTCATAAAAGACTTGAGCTCAACAGTCATAGAATACGAAAGAACACATCACAAGCGTAAAATTAAGGCTGTTGGACACAAGTACCAAGCCCCGAATACAGAAGCCCATCGTGCTGAAAATGAGGGATTTTCTTGTCTTGAGAGAAGAAATTGCTGTGGTGTAGCTGTGATAAACCACTGCCTGCAAATTTGGGGAAAGCATTCGCAAACACAGAGTAGTGCAGGGAAAAAGGGAGCAACATTTCAGAATGCTCCTCAGCTTCTGGTAAGATTAATAATAAAATGCTAATTTGTAAAATGCTTTTGCTTGGTAGGTGGCTCTAGGTCCTTGCTGCAAAGAGACAGATGCACAACTCATCTCCTGTGACTGTGTTACAGGCATCAGGCAGGTGTTCCCCACAAGCTAAAACTCTGACATATGCCATATGAACCATTTTAAAGCTTGACTGTGAAGAAAAAAAATATAATAGGGAAAAACGTTGAGCAGATGTTTATAGAGAAAAGCTTTACCAAGCTTTTGCAGAATCTGTCCTCTGATTTGTAAGCAGACTGACTGAACGAGAATCCTATCGCTTTCCTTAGCGTATCGCCAGGTACCTGCAGAAAGAGTGGACAAATTCAGCAGAGAATGAAAAATGCTGCTGTCATTGCAAGCCTCTGAGGGTAACCTAAATCCCAGTGAATTGCCAGGACTGTCCCTGCTGAATCCAGCTGGTTCAAACCAGGATTTACAGTCAGACAGATGACAAAGTGACACTGCGTTAAGGAATGCAAGTAGACAGCTATATGGGCATGTAGCTTGAGTGACAACTACACAGAGCATAAACACAATCTGAAAGTGTTTAATACCTTTCTTCTGTGAGGTAACAAAAAGTCATAGTATATAAACATCTTACAGAGTTCCACTAAAAAGGATTAATATGGGATATCTTTGTTGTTACCAGTATATAAAGCAGAGCAAAACACTTTTAACCCTTGGCAAAACATGTTTTCTTTTTGAGTATCAGTATCCCATGAAGATTAAAACAAAAGTTTTCCTGTTAACACAACATGAGTAGTTACACAAAGTCTTTCATTATCTATACTGGATTTCAGAATAGAAAACAAAATAAAATCACTAAGCTTTCCTAAGTACTGTGAACGTTCAACTGCAATTCTCAGCATGAAGTATCTGTTCAACGACAAGTATTACCAATAAATATTATGAAAATAATCTTAAATAAAAGCATAATCCCAAGGGAGATGACATGCAGTGTTTTGTATAGCCTGTTCTACTTTAGTAGTGATAGCTGCTATTTTGTTTAAAGCCCTCTTGCATGAAGGTCATTCTTGTATAAGAAACTCTGTTTCTCATGAAAACAAAACCCAGAATAGGCTTCTTAAATTTTGTAGGTTTCATGGCTGTAGAGAAATCTGAAAGTATTGACTAAATACACTCTAAAGGCTAAGGAAATGGGGAACAGATACAAAACCCTAAAATGTACTGTCTTAAAAACACAACTAAATAATAATTATAGATGTCTGTCAAAATTAACGAATTCTCACCTCTAGAAATACTACACAGCCCTCCAGATTTGATACAAGCCACCCGACCAGCAGTATAGTCATTTAACAGAAAGGGAAAAAAAAACCACGTGACTTCCACAAACATCACCATACCTTAAGGCATGGTCTCATTTTTACAGTTTTGCACATTTATTCGGCAATATTATTTAACCCCAATTAATTTAACCCCAAAAGACACTATATAATTGCAGTGTAGTCTGCTACAGGCCTAGAATAAAATATTAATTTAGTTCATACGGTACATGTGAATATTGAAGAGTGTTTTGGAGGAGGAGGGAGCTGCCTTAGTTTTCTAGATGAGTCAATTGCTCAAAATTGGTCCCCATTTCAAAATTTTCTGAGCATGAGAAATGAGTAGCAAGGCTGTCAGTCCAGAATCTTTTCCCATCCAAGTAAAGATTTAGAAGGAAGAATTAAGGAAATTTCAAAACAAAGTTGCAGTCTCCACATATTAGCAAAGAATGGCGATGAAAAGAGAAACACGATGCAAGGAGTCATTAACAAGGTCAGATTGGCTGTATGTGAAGCTTGTGTGACTGTTAAAATAAGTACCAAAAATCCCACAAAAATACGAGCTATGAAACTGGAAAAGAAGTATGTACCTGTTGCTCCATTGTTGTTAATAAGGTTGCTTAGGATATATTCCGCTTTTAAAAGTTTACCTGATTAAAATTAAAAAAAAAAAAAAAAGAAAATAGAAAGAAAATGAATATGAAAATGTATCATGTGGCACAAAGTGAACAAAAGCATTGAGCAGTGAAAGCCCCTGCAAATCGACCTCTTCTCAGCACGGCCATTGTGTCCACACTTAAACTAAACACTTTTCCAATTAAGCAAGTGCTGCAGATGCTGCCTCATGCTCAGGAATCCCTCTGACACAGGTTCTCTCACATATACAACAAATATAGCAAAAAAATCACCGATGAGGCACCTGTTCCTCATAGCCAGAGACTCGATTCAGAAACTGCCACTGCGAAGCTGTATGATACAGCCTGATATAGCCTACACACAGATTTGTTGCTGTCAATAAATGTACACGCACTACATTCTATAATACATGGCTGCACAGTAAAATGAAATTACACACACATCTGTTTTAGCCGCAGGCTATGCTGCCTCCCTGTCACTCCCTACCTTGCTTTTTAAAAACATCTCAAGCACAGAAGCACAGAATATACAACCAAAAAATTCTGAGAAAGGGTGCAGCATGCAACACAAGGTGGGGATTCTGCCTTTCAACCTCCTGTCATACGGCTCAGAGGTTTTGTCACGTGGCCGGAGTCACCTGTGGCAGGTTTGATGGGCTGCAGGAGACACTTCACAGTCTAATTTGATCAGTTTTATTCATGCCAAATCTTGCTTTTTGTGTCAATGGTCCAGCTGAATCCAGGAAGGCTGCTCCAGCCAGTGAAGCAGTGTAAGTATTGGCTGAAGTAGCCAGCACCCAGGCGCTGTGGTCTGAGAAGTCCACAGCCACAAATAAAAACCACTGTGCAGGGAACTCTCTTTTCTGCAAATAAAATGTTCCTCAACTGGGTTTGTCTGGCTTTGTTTTCTTCTCCCCAGTATGACAGTGGGAAGATACATTAAAAAACCTTCAGGTGTTGCCTATGTTATAGGAATGATGGAATTTATTTTTTTTTAAATCAATTTATCCTTGAGGGGTTATGAGCTGCATTGTTTGCATAGTCAAGTGGTCCCACTGAAGGGAAAAAAAAAAAAAGAAAAAAAAGGCAGCTGGGACAGTGCAGAGAAAATGCCGGGATTCTAATTTGCTTTTTAAAGGCCCTTGGTCAGAAGTATAGCAATTCAGATATCCCTGTTTGAAACCAGCAGGGAAGATTTGTTAAGGAACAAAAGCTCCAATTAGTATTTTCCACACCCTTTCACAATTTTCTCTCCTGCTTTGGCTCCGAAACCCTTTATACCAGCCTCTTTGTGCTAGTGAGAGGAGCTGGGAGGGCTCAAGGGGGCTGGGAGTGGGCTGTGCGTTTGAAAACACGGCACCGGGCCGTAAGCATGTCATCCCCAGCGAGGGACAAAGCATCTTCTTCAAAGTCAAGTAGTTCCTAATTGGGCTGCTCGAGCTGAGGGAAAGAAGCAGTGGTACCTGTGTTGACGGAGAGGCGAGCCTGCCGGATGAGCACCTGAGGGCCGATCGGCGTGGTGGGCTGCAGCCTGTGCAGGCCCTTGGCGATCTGGAGAAGTTTGCTGGAGGCATCAATCCAATAGAGGAACCGGTCGATCAGGAACACGACAGCAGCTGCCGTTACGCAGTCCTTGACCATGATGGAGGCTTTCAAATAAACCTGAAAAAAAACCCCCACCAGTGCCATGGGGCAGCCTTGGAGAAACTCACTTCGCAAAGGCTCTGTGAACCTTCTACAGAAAATACTCGGCTTTAGTAACCCTCTGCACCATTTTAGAACAGATGGGATGGGGATATCCCTAGTCATTTGCTGTGAGGTGGCTACAGCAAGCGAAATACTGAACATTGCAAGAAGCAAATATTCCCTAGCAGTTAAAAGGCTGTCTCAAAATTTCTACTCACCTTATAATCTTTAAGGTCCTAGGCATTTACAAAATGGAGAAAGTCATTGTGGCAGTGACCAGAAAGGATTTATTATAAGCTATAATTATGACCACTCCTGATCATATTTTCATTTTTAAGATGGAAAGTTTCCAGCTGTTTATTTGTTTGAGCTGTAGTTGTCATTCCTGATTTTTTTTTTGGTCTTTCCAACTGCTGTTTAGTATTTGGAACCACATAATTTGGTGGTCTGTTAACGACTTTAAATTAAGCCCAACAGCTTACTAGAAGTAATAATGATTACTTTAAAAGAGGAACATGAGTCTGGACATGGTCCCTACAGCCATTGTCACAGATGGAGCTCAAGCCATCCACTCCTTTGTACACCACAAACAAACAGGCCAGGAGTCCAACATTTTTCCCCTGCAGGTCATCTTTAATGACTAACTCTGTATGAACTCCCTAGGATTCCCAGAGCAGTTGAGCCATCACACCAACATAAGGAATCAGCCAGAGCTCCTGAGACAGTGTGCTGTTAAGAGGACAGGAGGCCAGCAAAGACAGCCATGAGGAAGCACACAGCCTCATTGAGGTTGCTGAAGTTCACATAGACCAGCAGATACCTACCAAAGATGGTAGGTGAGGCACTGGAACAAGTTGCCCAGAGAAGCTGTGGATGCCCCATCCCTGGGAGTGTTCAAGGCCAGGCTGGATGGGGCTTTGAGCAACCTGCTCTAGTGGGAGGTGTTCCTGCCCATGGCAGGGGGGTTGGAACTCGATGATCTTTAAGGTCTCTTCAAACTCTAATGATGCTATGATCAACCCTTTCCCATGATGGGCAGTAGTTGGCACTCATGCAAGGAGGTGCTCCACACACTGACACCCAGGTGATTCCCTTTCTACAGGTCTGTAGCACCAGATGGGGAGGATGGCACCCAATCATCATTTCACTGAAACACTTGCCTGAAATACAGCCATCAGCTGTAAGGAAGGACCCATCTCTGCAGCTGCAGAGCCTCTTGGGTGCCCTGACCTGTCTGGTCTTCTTGGTCGCCAGCCACTCAGCAGCCTGGCTACAGAGAGCCCAGCTTCCTGCTGCCCAGCCTGGCTCGAACACGCAGGACCTGGCAATGGTCAAGAACTGCTTTGTTGAGTGGCAAATCACAAGAGGAAACAAAACCCAGAAAAGGCCTTAAACCATATGAAGTCTCCTCAGAAAAAGGATGCTTTTCTCATCTCATTGACGTGAGCAAGCAAGTCTATTCATGACAGAATACAAGCAACACAGGAGGGAGGATCAGACCTCACAGCACCATCAGAGGATGAGAGACTGCCAAATAGACTGCCCAAATCTGCACTAAAGCATCAAGTTTGGCAGCTATCTCCCATTTTTGCCTTAGCATCAATCTCCTTCCCTTGCCTTTCTTGCATAAACGCACAGGCAGGGCCAGAGAACCAGCAATGTCCACAAGCTGCTTTAGACACCACTCAGGCTCCTTGGGCTCCTCCCCACCTTCATTTCTATTCTTTTTAAGCTCAGAGCCCCACAGTCCAACAGCAAGACCTGTTCTTGATTTTGAGCAGCATGACCACCGGCTGAGGTGTGCAGGATGTCAAACGGGTTGGAGAAGAGCCCACAGTGTACGGCACGGAGCACCAGCCTGCTGCAAGCGTTTGCTAGCTCGTTTGCAGCTCAGCCAGGCGGATTTGTACACATTTCTTTTTTTTTTTTCTTGAGCCCGAGTTGGATTTTCTAAAAGGATGGCACTTGAAAAGGATTCCTGGAGCCCGGCAAGCACAACTCCGCTTGTGCTGGCCAACAATGGAGGAATCCCCCTCTCCAAGCACCTGTAAACTGACACTGCAAACCAGCCATTTGAAATGCTCATCAACAGGCCATATATTTAAGCACAGAGCATCGCCTAATCTATTTTTTTTTCCCTCCCCTTCTTCCTTTAATAGATGGGAGCACAAAAGCCTGAGAGAGGGTGACCTACCAAACAAAAGGGCCTTTGAGTCCCTAGGAAAAGTAGACTTGGAGGAGGATGGAAGGAATCCAAGTGGCCCTATTATTTCCACTTGCACTAATTAGACATTTTTCTGTCAGCTATTGAGCACTGCTGAGAGGCCAAACTCACTGAATTCATTTCTAAAGTGTTTACAGAAGTTTGCATCTGTTTGTGTCTCTTCAGGAGGAAAATAAGCACTTCAATAGCATTGTGGAAAATCTAAACGAAGCATCCTATTCTGAAGGGCTTGGCAGTCTTGCAGCTGCATAATTTAACTCTCCGCTCAATGCCGAAACCTCTTGTGTCCCTCTCCAAACCCAAATGGACACAAAACGCAGAAAAGTCAAGCCAGGGAGAGAAACTCAGCTATTTTTTTTTTCTTTTTTTTTTTTTCAGAAGGCAGGGCTGCATGCTGTGTGGCACACGGGAAACACGGTTCCATGTCAATCTTTGCAATTACGTCCCCCCTCCCCTGTTCCGAGCACTTACACCAAGAAATTAATACCCGCTCCTTTCATGCCCTGCCAACTCGTGCGGCTGCAAAATTCCTCTGCACCTACAGCTCGTGCACCGGCCCGCCAGGCGGGCACCCAAAGACCCTCCCCAAAACCAAACGGGGCAGGGGTCTCCCATCACCCAGCCCAGACCCGGGGAAACCCTCCCGGCTTCCAAGATGTCCCAGCCTGCCCCCGACACAACCGGGAACTCGGCGCCGCTCGCCGCAGCCGGACACTTTGTTCTGCATAGCGGGCAAGCGCCCTAAACAGATTTACTCACTTTCTTTACAGCTTTAAAGCCAGCCCAGGCACATCTAGACAGAGAATAAGAGAGAGAGAGAAAGAGAAAGGGCGAGGTACGTGCGCACTTTGTTTTCACATCTGTGTCCATGATGTGAAATGCATATGTCTAATTGAGTTTATGACACAAAGGGAACCGCGCGGCTGGGAAGTGGAATCAGGTGGTGAGAGAATTAAATTTGCACCAGATTTCTATACATGGACCATTGGGGAAAACACAAAACAGCCTTTAGTGAAGGTTTGGGGGTTGGTTTGTTGTTGGTTTTGTGGTGGTTTTTTTTCGCCCTTAATGGCGATGAGTGGGAGGGTGTGCTGTTTGCATGGTTTCCTGCATTAGTGGGTTAGCTCCTCCTCACCGCCGGGGCTGAAGTTTGGGTCCCAGCTTTGGGTTCAAAGCCACGACGCCTCCTTTGCATTGACAATGGGGGCCGCTCCCAAGAGAGGGGAGAAGCTCAGAACCGGGGCCATCTGGCACTAGGACGGGCAGGAGAGCGTCAAAGGGAAATTATTGGTGCATAGTAAATGAGGATGAGGAGGAGGGGAAGAAAATAAGGGAAAATCTTTATGTGGCAGCTGATGTAAGAGGAATTACAAGACCAAATAAATGAAATATTGATTTAATCCACTCTCTCTGCCCTCTTTATAAAGCGAAGATCCTGGAGGCAACCCCCCCGCTCCAGCATGCAGGCTCACGGGGGGGACCCCTTTGGAAAAACGCCTCTGCAAGCAGAGAGGTTATGAAGCAGGGGCAGGAATCATTCCATTTTCAGTGTGTCCTCACAACTCTGGATTTCTGTGTTTTTACTTATATCCATCTGTCTCAGACTGTTTTCAACCTTTGTTTCATTTGCAACTGCAGCTGAGCTTTAAAATCTTTATGAAAAAAAATAATTAAAGAACCAACAAAAAAACCCCAAGAGCAGTCAATAAAGACTTTCTAATTCTGCGCACAAGGCAGGAGTTTCAGTGGCACGTACTTCCAGGTGCTTTAGCTCTCTCCCAAGAGCTGTTCCTAGTTAGCACTCCACTGAACCCTAACAAATTGCCTGGTTTTCTTTCCCCCTACGTTCGTCCCCTGTCAGATTAAACACAGAGTCACACCACCGATGGATTTGGCTGGAGTCTCTCACCCTTTTACCACACGCGCCATTAGCAAAGCCTGTCTTTCCAAGAGACCAAAGCTGCTGTCACCGCACGGGACTTCTCTATCAATCTCTGCCTTTCAGCTGGCAATCAGAGCCCACTCGACACATAACAAGGAATTAAGCTCCCTACCACCTCTGTGATGGGCAGAAGAAAGCACGTCCACGAGGTGCAGAGGGATATGCTTGGAGCACAGGACAGACAAGTCACACAGTAAATGGCTGCGGACGGAGGAATAAGAAGTTCCTGGAGGCTTTCTTCTCTGCCCAGAGCAGTGGAGAAACCCCATATAACGGCCTGAGCTCCTGGAGCTTTTAATTAGCTCAAGTTATTCATCCTGAAGGCAACGGAGAATTGGGTGTTCATTCAATGGGAGCAGCATTAGGTCCATTATTAGCAGCTCACAACACCACAGAATGGGTCAGGGTTTTTTTTTAACAACAAACCACATTGCTTCAACAACTGAGAAAATATTAGAGCAAGAATTTTTCTCAAGAACCCTCATTTTTTCAATTTAACTTGACCTTGATATACTTTTTTCTGCTATTGGGATGTTCCATGCGCTGTTCTCAGCTTCCACTCTCTCGTTGAGGGCCAGTGCTGCTTGTGGGTAGCAGAGCTCCAGCAGAACAGTGCCTGGAGAGTCCCACCAGCAGGATCAGCTCCATCCCTTGCAGGATGGAGAGGGTCTCCTGCAGAGTGGAGAAGGCAGCTGATCAAGTTCTCAGTGCTGGGTAGCAGTAATGAAGGGAGTGCACCCACCCATGGGAGAACCATCTGTGTGTGATGAACTTGAGCAGTCTCGGACAGAGGAAAGCTGCAAGTAGGTCAGGCTGCTGGAATGGTAAAACCCTGTAAAGTGCTGAGGAAGCTTCTTGAGAGGGAGTTTCTGGGGGCCTTGTGTGTCTGACAAGGCAGCAGGGGTCTCAGGGACTGCTGTCATCTGCAGGAGTACCTGTTCTTACTCACTACCAAGGACAGGTGCACCAACCCTTCTGTGGCCCCAATCTGTCCTCCTGTGCTCAAGCTCTACACTATTTATAAACTACTGTGGCGATTCCTTGTGGTACATTAAAATGTTATGTTGAAGGGGATATTTTAATACTTAAAAACAGCTATGTGCCAGTGACAGACCTCCCCTGAGGAGGTGGCATCAAGACCATTATAATGGGCTAAAAATGCAAGAGTCTCTTTCCTAAATCTGTGTCCTCAAAACATCAATCCATTTGAGAAGTAGTTTAATTTGGGAGGAAAACACAACATAGCAACCTCAGCAATATACCATTTAAAGGCTTTTTCAGGGAGGAAAAACTCCATGAAGCTGCACCTGAGAAGAGAAAATCCTCCCCGTGAGCAAATTAAACCAACAGTAGCCAGGATCAGACTTCCTGCTTTTTTTTGTTTGGTGCTCCATGTAACTTCTGCTGTTTGCCCACAGAGGCAGGAGAAGACTGAGCGCTCTGCAGCGTTTCATGCTGGCAGCATGAGGGCAGTCACCCCGGGCAGCTGAAGCTCTCTTGCTTGCACCTTATATCTGGTACTTCTCATTTACAAATCCTCAGGGACTGTGCAGCATGAGGGGGGCTGGGGTGCCACGGATCCCCTCTCAGGCAGAATTCAGCCCATGGCCACTGCTCTCCCTTACATCACTCTCTGTTTCACCAGGATCACCCAAGAAGAGCTCTTATGAGGCAGGTAGCAAAAGGTCAGCCTGAACAACCAAGATCCCAGGGCTACAATTTAGGGCTTTAATTCTCCTATTACCACACCAACAGTTAGAAGGAGGGGAAAACTAAATCCGTGGCCCTGTCTTTATTGCGTTTTCAAAGGCTCCCAGCTCTTAAGAGCCACACACACCCCTAAGTGTAGTTAGGGCATGTCCCTCCAAATGGTTTCCCTAATGGCAAACCATCAGCAAGTAATTAGCCAAACCCAGGCAAGGGCTGCAGGGCCTTATTTTCTACTTTTTTCAATATTCCCCTTAACTCCCATGAGATTCTCCACCAGTAGAGCTGGCATCCACACAGGGAGCACAGGGTCAGCCTAAACAGCTCCCTGCAGCAGGACCTGCAGGAACCATGCTCTTGGGGGCTTTTCCTTTTGCATTTGCACTGTATCTACCCCAGCAGATCCTGGTCCATAGCTGGATGCCTAAGCCTGGATGCAGGACCTATTGATACTTATGACAGAAATTAAGTGAAGCCCAACATCATTACAATGGGCTTGCAAACAGGCTCCAATGGTGCAAAAAAATAATTAAAATATTAGTGTGGCACAAATCATCCCACAAGAGAACTACTTGTGCACAGAGTTGTCCTTCAATGAAGCCCACAACAGGGTTTGCGGGATCAAAGCCTACTGTACATGGGCATGTTGCCCTCTAACGGCTGGTCACCAAGTACAAGGCTATTTCCATCCCTTGGGATAGCAAAGAGCTGCAGGAAGGGTAACCTCTGGCAGCCACCCTTTTGGATCTGCAGCCCAAATCTGAACCCCTCAGCACACATATTATTTGGAGAGATAAAGCAATCCCTCCTTATTTATACTTGCCAGCAAGGATGCTGTTACAGTTCTCATTTTGCTTTGATTTGTTAAGACCAAAAAATCGCAGTGCTTCCCAGTTTTTGCTCAGGATACAGATGTTGGTTATTACTCTTCAAGCCTTACTGCAGATTTCCACCAAAGGGGCATTCAGGCTGAGATAAAGGCTGCAGGATGGGCTTGGTTTGCTAGCTGATGGCAGGAAACAGGGAAGCTCTCTTAAAACCTGCTAGGAAAACATGGAAAACAGTATCTCGAGCTTGTTGAACTGCAGTGGCCTTTGTATTGATCGGTGAATCCCAGGCAGGGAAAAGAAAAAACCCAAAGCCACAACTCAAACTAAGAAAAACCCACCTTCTCTAAGATGCAAAAATTTTGTAAAACCAGAAGTGCTGGCTTGTCCCAAGGATTAAAGTTGCCTTAAAATCCTTAGGGAGGTTGATATTGTGGAGAGAATGGGAGGAAAATAAAGAAAAGCTTGGGGACATTGCCAAAATCTGCTCTGAGCTCTGCTCCAGCAGCAGCACGGCTCCCCTTGAGCACCAAGGAAAGCCTGGCTTGCTGCTCCCCTGTCCCCCAAGCTGGGTTTGCCATTCCTTCCTACTGCCTCAGCCAGCACCCAGAAGTAATGAGCATCCCACAGCAAGGGCAAAGAAGAGCACTTTAAAAGGCTGCAGGTGCAGGTGGCTTTACCTTCTTGATGTGTCAGACGAGCGTGCAGCCGCCAGCAATGGGTATCCAACTTTTTTTTTTAGAGTGCAACACTAAGGCAAACCCTTGAAGCCAAAGCTTAATCCGCTTACTCACTGCGCTGGTCTCATGGAGCTTTTCAGCCTACTAGCAGGGTAAAACATCCTCATGGCGAGCCCTGGTAGCCAGCTCTGCCTCCTCGTAACACCACCAGTGTGTTATGGTAATGAAGTGCCTGTCATTCACGGATCTCAAAGCACTTTTTAAATGTAATGAATTACGGTTTATGAGCTCACTCTAAGCACGGCAAATTAAAATAAACAGAGATGAAAAATTTTAAAGGTTTTGCTGAACAATAAATCGACAAAGACTTATTTCTTTTTTTCCTCTAGGGAATTAAATTACCCTTCTGTCCCTCACGCTGGAAAAAAAAAATAAAAGGAAGAAAAAAGTTGCTCAGACTTTTATCTTTCCTCATCACACTGTAATCACTTCTCTTCAGCCTCATTTCCCTCCCAGCTTTTTATTCAAAGAATTGAAGCAGCCTTTGCTTTGCCTTGAAATTTTATTTTAAAAAATGAAAAAAAAAAAGTGGGGGGAAAGGAATGGATGAAGGGGAAAAAAATCCCTTTTCCTGACTAATACTAATAATACAGGTCAAAATGTCAGTCTATCTACAATTAAATGGAAAACAAAAAAGGTTTTCCCTTTTTCCCATGGTACAATGGCACTGGAATATAAATTACCGATGAAGATGAAATAATACTTCAAAGCACATGGGGGAAGGCAGCACAACGTTTACAAAGTATTTTCAACCGCAGGATGAAACATTGAAGACAACGGTAACCCACAGACTTCAGGGGGTGTCGGTGAATGGTCTAAAACTAGCATGCGGTAGGATTTTAGGTCCCTATAGTCTATGACCCCATGATATGCTTTGTTTAACAAGGGCAGCTGCAGTTATCAACAGATGTTTCAGCAATAAATAATTGGTATCATCTCAGAAAAGATTCATCTACCTGGGGAGAGGGCATAATGCTGCAAACGCTGCTCCGCTATTACAGCCACATTAATCTCCCATCTAGCCAGGTCTCTCAGGGAGTTTACTGCAGGTGTTTATCCTGGGAGAGAGAAGACAAACACTCCAAAGTTGGAGCGCTGCGCAGGGATTGTAAAGGAGGTCAACCTCTGCCATAAATTTCTGTCCGAGGCCACACACACCAAAGAGAAAAAGAAAATAAATACCCTAGAAGCAGCCGCTCCCCACTCCCCTCCTCCCCACCCCCAAGCAAATTCAGGATCCCTGGGATGTGGGACACTGGCAAGGGGACGCTGGGGCTGACATCTCCCAGCCCTGCAGCTGGCTTTTCTGAGCTTCTTGTTGCTATCCAAAGTAATTGTCATCCCCAAACAAAACTTGCTGGCCTCACTGAGGCAGGGCTCTCTCTGAAGCAGGTAAAATCTCCTGGCCACCTTGGAGGTAACAGCAGTTCCACAGCTGGAATTTCAGCAGGGCCAGATCTCCCTGCCCCAAAACCCCAGATTCTCAGGCTGGACTGTCCCTTCCCACAAGGAATGGGACTCCGTTGCCTTTGGACATGCAGCACTGTAAGAAAAAAAAAACAACACCTCAAATCTTCATAAACCTCATCTTTGCTTTACGTTTGTCCTGCCAAAGGAATACTCATTTGTTTAGATATTATGTTCACCGTTGAAAAGGGAGTCCTCTATTTGCTGTAAGTTACATCTGGCATGCCTCCAAGAAAATCAGGAAAGCAGGAAGCAATCCACATTTCTCACCACTTTCTAATCTTTAAATTCAAACTCATCACCTTACAGGCTGGGATCGCCAAGCACCGTTCAGATCCTGCAACTCCTGTGAGTATCTTTTACTCACAGAAGTCACACTAAATTCATGCCTTCCCTGCTTAGGTTTTTCAGCAACTCTGGTCCTCAAAGAGATCCCATCAAGTAATTATCTTGAAAAAATAAAAGCAGCTTATGAAATGTGCAAGCCCTACTAAAGTAAGTAACCTTCACTGCCTCCTAACAGGGCTGAATTAAACAAGGCACAGTGTCCTTTTCAAATTCACGGGGTTTTAAAAACTTTTTGTAAACATTTCGCATTTTAGTTTTGTTATGATGTCAATTCTCCAGGGAGGAGGTAAGCATTACCTTAGTGGAAACAGAACCAGAACTGCCCTGGGAAACCAGAGGAATGGACAAAGCAAGTACTCAAATTGGCATGGGCTGAGCATGAAAGTGAGGAGAAAGAGTCAACAGACCAGAAGCCTAATGTCAATGTAGAGCTCCCACTGACCTCACACTCTCAGCTTGGTTGCAGTGGCAGCAGAGGGCAGGACTTTCCTTCCCTTGGAGAGATGCAGTGGTGATGCACAGATGAGCAGTCTCACAGGGAGCAGGAAACCGTGATTCACACATGGTGCTTCACAGTAATTTTAATGAAAAAAATAGAAACCATATGTAGCTTCTGGGTCCCTCTCCTATCTGAGGACAAGATAAAAATCACATCTCTACTTTGGCCCTTTGTGAGTAGCCTCATCCCAACACAGACTTGCTCATTTCTGCTTGCCAAGGGGTTCCTCACCTGCTGCTGCTACCACGCAGAAAAACAAGCACCTGAACCTACAGGTGATACTACCTACCAGAGCTGTGTGTACCCTCAAGCACCTCAGTGGGACATTTTACACAACAGGTGTGTTGAATTTCATACCAGCAAATCAGGGAGCCTCACGCTGATCATATCTTGCAGGTTTGTTTTGTCTTCCGGGCCGAGGTCTTGTTTGTATTGCCACTTCTCTGGTACAAAGGGCCACTTCATTTCCTTTGCCTCCTCCAAAAGGGTCCTCAAGTCCTCAGGAAGCAGAGCTGAAAAGGTCAAAGAGCAGGTAAGATATTGCAGTGGGTTTGGCTGCAACACTTAGAACAGACCCTGCAAAAAGCATACCTCCCCTCCCTCTCGGACCTTCTCCTAGTTGCTGATACCTCTTAGGTCTTGCCACCAGCCTCACCAGAAGGGAAGGTGAGCTCCCCTGTCATCTGTTACCCTTGGCTGCTCTGCCCTCCAGGTAAATGGGAGCCATCAGCCATTAAAAAAGCTTTTAGCAGGAAGTCACACCGACTGGGGCTGGCTGGGCATAAAGAGCTACTCCAAAAGACAGGAGGAAACCTGTTCCCCAGTGTGAGGAGAGGGCTTCTGGCAGAGAAAATGGAGCCAACAGCACAGAAGTTCTTTCCCCTTGCTGAGGGCTTGCTGGTGACAGTGGCAGAACCAGCATGGAAAGAAACATTCAAACTGGGAGATAAACTTGGACCATATAAAGCAATTAGACAAAGATCTAAAGGGATACAACGAATAGTAAGCACACACTCTTGAGAATACGTATTTGCTAATTCAGTAAAATAAAACCCAAACCCAACTGAGTTACTCAACCTGCTCTCAAAGCAGTAGCCACAGATTACAGGATGAGCTTTCCTTTAGCACAAGAGGGCTCAAAGCTATTGCAAGACAAAAGGGGTTAAGCCATGTGCCTGGGTCCTGCTATTAATGTGGCAGTGCCCTGGATGTGCAAGTAACTCAGCCACGTAACTCACACTACCTGAGGAGCTGGCCCGAGCTTCTGCATTCCTCTTGCATTTTGCAGCTACAGTTAAAAAGAAGTTAAGAGGAGGAGGTGCCCATGGTCCCAGCATGCTCCTACCCAGACATGGCCAGCACAGAATCCTCAATCCTCACACATTTCTCCTGAGGGTTTCCAAACCCTATCCAAAGCACAGCTTTCTCTCCCAGTTAGAAAGACTAAGCACAAAGACAACAAAAGACAGATTTTATCTTTTTTCTTTGGATGAGGGCAAAGTACTGCAAGTACTGCCAGCTCCCACACCTGGTCCCTGATCCTCCAGCGACATGCCAGAGCTTGCAAGGCAAGAGAGGAGCTTGGTCCATGTGCTGATCCCTCCCTGGGATTGGCCTTTGCCTCCCGTATAACCATCAGCTTCAGCTGGATCTCCAACCTGACCAACTAAGGATGGAACTGCTAGTAGGAGCACACAGCTAGATATCCAGGCTTGGAATTGTCTCTTCCTTTCAGCTGCAACCCACATTTTAATTTTCCTTGAAGCAGGGGCAAAGCTGCAGCCTGAGTGTGCTGTGCTAACCACTTGGCCAGGCAGACTCTCTGGCCAATAAAAGTGGATTAACAAGGATTATTGACCAGATGGGGTTAATGGTGATCACCAGCTGCAGATCTAACCCCTTCTGGCCATTAATCCCCATAAAAACCCCTGCTCAGAGACCATCGTTGTTTTGACAAGGCAATGCAATAAATGTATTACTACATATTTTTTAATCAGTCCTTCATATATGACTGTAGAAAATGGACTACGTAAAAAGGTCTATTCCATGCTCATATTACAGTGCATTCACTAGTATGTTTTTCCTAGGAAAGAGTGGGAAGTTGGATATTTGGGGGCCTTTTTCCCAAAAGTTATCTTAAAAAAGATACTGCTTTTTCTAATGTACATTTTATCACTTGTTGCTGCAGCTCTGGACACGCTTCCCATTACATATCCCAGCTTCACATGCAGCCACATTTCCCAGCCCTTCTGAAGCAGTGTCTGTAGGGGTTCCGCCCTCCAAGAAATGGCAAGGTGGCCAAGCAACAGAGCTGGAGGGGAGAGGAGGTTGTGCTCCAGCCCTCATCCCTCTCACTGCAAGATCAGCGCCAGAGCAGGGATACCCATCTCATCTACACGTGTTTTATTCCCCCATGTAGAAGGGGAAAGACCAAGCTTCCCAAAATCTTTTCCAAGGGAAGAATAGTGGGGGCCTGAAGGCAGTCACAGCAAGCACATTTTCCCCATATGATCCGACAGGACTGACGTTTCGGGGAGGGATCTAGAGAAGGATGTTGGTACTCTTTCTAAAGCATAAAGGTATTACTGCTGTCCTCTTGTTCCCATTTCCTGTGTTGTCCTTAATGATTTCCACATTATCCTTAATGAAACCTTAATCCCCCTCCTACTTGATGCACCAATGAACAAAGAATATGGTCAAATTCTTTATTATTGAACTTTGATTTTTAAAGAAGGAGCCTCAACAGCCACCACTGCTGAGGTGGTTAATAAAGGAAACCAGAGCAACATTTTCAGAAAGCTCTGGCAACCTAGGAACCTTCAGTCATCTTTGGGGCTGGACATTCCTCTAAGCCTAGCAGGATACCACTTCCAGCCTTGCTATGATGTCTAGTTGTCTCCACATAGAAATAAACACAATTAAGTGAGTTGATGACAGTACAATGATGCTGTATTGCAAGAACATCCACTAGAACGACACCAACCAGTTAAGGAGCTCGCGTGAGCAGCTCTGCAGCTTTCAGCTAAAATCCAGCTCCCAGGACAAGAGTTTACTCTCGTAACAGATAGCTGTTCTCACCGCAGTCAATATAAACTCAGTGATTAACCAAGGTTGAACTGGCACAGAAGTTGACTGGAATGATTTCTAGCCTAAAAAGAAATAAAAGAAAGCAATCCAGACCCATCTAATACAGATGCTGCCCCCTCAACTAAAGCAAGATAAGGCTGTGCTTCTCCTCTCCTCCCCATTTATATATATTTGGCTTCAGTTTCTCCTGTGAGAAAAGCTGGGGTGAACAAAGGAGGAGAGGGGAGTGAAGAAACCCCATGGCCTCTGTGCTGGGAGGGTCCCCCTGAAGCTGAACACCACAGACCTGCAAGGCCGTGCCTTCCCCACGCAGAGAGCCCCAACAGCTCTTGATGTCACTGTCACTGCCCCACTGCTGGGCATTTTTCTTTCAGCTGATGGGAGCATGGTCCTCGGAAAAGCCGGAGCGCCACTTCAGGCTCTGATCGCCTATTTCCTGAAGCAGTTTACCTGAAGGACCATGTCTAATGGCGTGATTATGAGGGCACTGATTTACCTTATCTGGAACTAAACTGATTATTTCTCATACTTTGTGGTATTTAATAGGAGAAAAAGAGGGAGGAGGATGAGGGGAAAAAAAGCGCTACCTGATTAGGAGTTCAAGAGCCTATTCTAAGGACCCATAATAAAACTTAAAGGAATTTGTGCTGAGGAAACAAAGTCCCCTTTGTTGCAAACAAAAAGAGAAGAGAAAAATCTTCTAGTATCCATAACAGAAACCTATACACCACCCTCCACCACAAACAGACTTAGGTGCTTCAGAAAAAGGCAGATGACCTCCCAGCAAGAACAAGGATGGCCAGAAAAACATATTCTCAACGGCTCTGTGCTCCAAGACAAACAAAGGATTTTGAAGATCAAATTAACATTATGGCCGAGTCGTTCATGCAAAGCGAAACTCAACATTAGGAACACTAAATGGGAAAACGGACAGCAGTGCAGATGTGTCATGCAAAGGAAAACCTGCACACAAATAGATTTTTTTGTGTGGTTTTTTTTTATTTCTTTTTTGCTATTGCCTTTGTTTCCCCTCACCCAGAAATTTCACCTTTATCCTTTACTATATTCTTCTGTACTTGCTTAAGTTATTTATCTGCATAGTGGAAAGGAGTATATAATGTCCCCATCTTGCTCCAAAAAGTTGTAATTCAAACAAGTTCAGCAATTCAAATGTGGCTTTTAATTCACAAATAAAAAAGAAGGTGTGGCAGTGAAGTTATACAGCCCTCAAAGTGTGAGCCTAGAGAAAACTGAACTAAGTCCATTACATCCGTTCATGACTGACAATGAACTGCATTTCATCTGGAATTTAGAACTTTTTTTTTTTTTCCAAAGCACCACAGCAACACCAAAAATAATGCTGGTTTCCAACAGGTAATGCCAGCTTTAAAACAAATGAAGAACCCTTCTATTACAGCTCTTGCTAAATACTGCTTCCTTTCCTGGCTATTTATTCTAGCCATTAGCCAGCATAGATTTTCCTTTCAAGAGGGATATTGCAAGTTGTTTTTTTTTCTTTGGACACCACTTATAGAGGTCACACACATTTTACAAGATAAAGATTCAGGCAATGAGCTCTTTAATATATTAGGAGAAGCTGACAAACAGAAAAGGCCCTCCCCCAGTTCCTATGAAAGGAGAGGAAATATGTGCCCTTATTCAGAAGTTGCATCCTTTTTTTTTTCTTCTTCTTTTTTTTTTTAATAACTGAAATTTATGTGCATCAGCAAACTTCTGGGCATTGTTCTCCCCAAACTAAACTGTTCCTTACAGCCTCATGTTTACTGAAGCCTAAAATTAGAACTGACAGCAATTCACTGCAACAAAGTGGACTTCTTTCCCTGCCTTGCCTGTAGCCCGCATCCCATTCATGGCCTCAAAATCCAGGCATCTCTTGACACTCATCTGCCAGAAGAAAAATAGGGCAGGGCTGAGGACCGGCGGCTGCTGCCGTGGTCCTGCTGCCTCTCCTGGGAGACCTCACCTTGGCACCGCTGGTATTCTCGCTCGTCTTCCTCACCCGTGTCAGCCTGTGCCGACAGGAGCGTGTCCAGAGCTCGTTTGCACTCCTGCAGCAGCGTGGCCACGGCATTTTGATTATTCATGAAGGCTGATCCCACTCAGCTGTGAATTGGGTGTCCCCGGGTGCACAGTGATCAATTACTTAAGAGAAGACACGGATTCTAAATGAAAAGGATCCCTTCAAGGCTGAGGTACCTGGCGAACAAAGGAGGGGGAAAATGATTAACTAAAGTATCATCAATTATCCGAAAGGCTCAAGCAGGGAGAAATAATAGGGGAAATACATGAAAATACATGACAGCCTCGGAGGACTTTATTAAGGGAGTGTGTGAAATTACTGCAGGGTCTCGGTGACAAACTGTGCGAGGCGAACATCTCCGAGGTGCCAGGGAGAAAGGAGGGGCTCTTCAATGGAGCCGTGACACCCCAAGCAGGGAAGTGACTAGCCAGGCTGTGCCGAAGCCCTTTGCACCTGAGAGGCTGGAGGCTGTCGCACTCTATTAGCCAGGATTGAAAGGCAGAGCCACGCACGCTCTCAACTCCCAGGGGATGCTGCGGGCATTTAGCAGACCACGGGGGCTGTCTCTTTTACCCTGGGGGGCAGGAGCAGGTTGTGCTCTCACCTCCTCTCACACCTCCCCGGCTCCTGCAGAGTAACACAGCATCCTGCTATGGTTTGGTTGAGATAGTGGAGCAAGTCTTTGAAGGAGACTGCTGTAAAGAAAAAGTCTTCTTGCTGATGCTGCAGCAGGAGCTCACCTAACACAAAGCCACGGGAGCTGATCGCAGCTTCACCAGCTCCGTGACAGACAAAGTACTATAGTTTTGCCCACTGATATTTTTGCCCACTATATCAAACTTACACAAGGCTTGTTTTTATCACAGCAGAGTCTCCCACAATCAGATCAGGTACTCAGGACATTGCCAATGGTCTTGGATAAACCCCCCAGCAATTTCCATCCCAGTTATCTGACTCAGTACCCACCAAAACAGTCAAGCAGCTTTCAAAAATGAAGCAGGAAAGAAATATTTTGGTATTTTTTTCCCATCAGTTTGGTGATTGTCTCACTTAGAAAACTACTCCCACAGTTCAAAGCAATGCAGTCAGAAACAGCCACTGTGAAAACATTTGTAAAATTGGGGAAAAGTAGGAAGGGAAGAGCAAAGGAACACACATACAGGCACAGTTTGCTCTGCTGACTAGAAACTATTCACATTTTAGCAGCTAAGTTTCCAGACGTTGGGTTTTTTTGTTGTTTTCCCTTTCTGTTGCAGCTCTGGGATCGCTGGATGCCGGAGCTGGTGGCAGATAGCCTGTGTTCTCAACGGCACCAAGTAAGAGCAAGCTGCCAGATTGAAAAGCAGAGTGCAAAAGAGATGCACTCATGCGAAAGCAGAGAGGATCAGAGAGCCTGCCGTGGAAGGGCAGGTGGAGCAGGGCAAATGATGGGATTCATCAGCAAAGAGCCTGGAGGCAGGAGCTAGTCAGCGGGGCTGTAACGGACTCTGCAGACAAATGTCAGGGAAAGAAGAAATTAAAAATGTAGCCGTGAAAGGTAACTGAGGACCCAGACACATAAGGGCAACTGGAGAGCAGGGTGGACAAGCAAAATACCAGCTAGATGCAAGGCCATGGACAAAAATTTAAGCAAGACTAACACTGTTAAACGTTAAACCTTTCCTAGCGCTTTGTGATCACAGTGGTGTTTTGCTGGTGTCAATTTTTTCTGTGCAAACCACTCCACGCAGGGCTTCCTTCAACCCCAGCTGCACCCCAGAGCATGGCACAAGAAGGTCCTGGTACAGTGTTCAACCAGCTGTAAAAGGAGATCACTGCCTCCGTGTTCTGCATGGTACAAACCATCCTCTAGTAAGAATTAGAATCACAGAACAGACTCATAGAATATCTCAAGCTGGAAGGGACCCCTAAGAATAGTCAAGTCCAATCCCCTGCGCAGGGAGTCTCAAGAGCACAGTGTCAGACTGAGCTCTGCCCAAGTTGATATTTCTACCTTCCTTTTCTCCCATAATTCCCATAACAGGATAAATGTCTTCCTAGGAGAGGATTTAGAGTTGTTTTCAAATGCTGGTATCAATACCGTCCAAGAATACAACTCCGAAGAATGGCAAAGCTAAAAAAGCGAAAGACACAAATAGCCGAAGGCCTCTTCTCTCCCCATCCTGGTATAAGACATTAAGGAACAAAGCAGAAGGAAAACCCAGGAAGAGTTCTCCATCTTTTTAAGATCCCAGTAAGAGCAAGCAAGGCCACCTCATGCAGGGCACCATCTCACAGGGTCTGAGCCAGGTGAGCATAGCTGGGTGCTGGGATCATGCCTGACTGGCAAAGGGATGGACCAGGCACAGGTCCCATTTAGGGGCTCCCATCAGGAGCAAAAAGAGACAAAGCTAGAGACAGAGCTGGAGACACAGCTACAGTGTGGTCCAAAGTCCATCCAGAAGAAGGAGCTGAAGTCACCACACTGATGGGATTTGCTCACAGAACAAGATTGTAGACCACATTCAAGTTCACCAAGGTACCCTCTCCCTAAGCATCTCCAGGTCAGCAAAGACAAGCATCCAAACCTGGTGTCAACACTCAGAAAGCAGACTCTCAGGGAAAGCAGTCCTCTCCTCTTACCCTGCCAGGTCTAAAAAAAGTTGATGCAGTTGCTGGTTATCCATCCGGGAAAAGCAAAGCAGCCCCCTCTGCTGTAATCAGAGTGACACACCTATGCTAGTGCTGCTTGCTCTGTTAGCTGCACTGACATCTGCTAATTGATTTATCTGATTACCCAGCCCTGTGGGAAGGAGCGTGCGGCTGCCCCATGAGTACCTCCCAGGTTGGGATGAAGCATCCCTGCCATCTGGCCCTGACTCCATTCCTTTGTGTAATTGATTTCTCAAAAAAATCTCCTTTTCTAGGGAGTCCTCTCCAGTAACGGCCGAGCACGTATACACTCAGATCCACTGCGAACACCAGCCTGACCAAGCCGGGGAGGCTGCTTCAAGAGTGTGCAGAAACACGCTGGAGAAAGCCTGACACCTTGCAACCCTGGTAGATATATGTTCATAAACGTAACTTTCTATGAAAATACACTAAAGCAAACACATACTGGTACTTGTCCTTACGAAAAAAAAAAACCAACATGAATTAAGAGCATCCAAGGAAGCTTACAGACATGCTCCAACTCATCTCTGTACGTTGCAGCCCAGAGCCCAAAAATCAGTGTTTTAAACCCAGCTCATGGAAAGGCTGGAGGGCAGAAGTCTGGAAGATCACATCGGGTTTTAACTGTAAGCAGGATGGCTCTGTGGCTTTGTGAGCCACACAGACTGCCAGTCTCACAAAGAACTGATGGGGCTTAGCAGGGAAGCTTAAATTAGTGTAGAAGTACAGCACTTGGCTTCCTAGGATTGTAAAGATTTAACTCACCAGGAAACTGTCAGATCTGTAACAGTGATATATGAATGTCAGCAAGCGAGAAATTTTTCTTCAAGTACATTTTTCCAAAGAACTGAATAAATAGCAAGGACATTTAGAGTAATAAGTAATGATTTACAACAGCAGCAACAACAAAGTGCTGGAACCATACAGAAAAGTGTAATAAACTGTACATTAGTACTCAGAAGGCAGATAGCCTTTAGAAACCCATCACTAGGGGCAATGACTCGCATCATAAAATCAGCTTAAAATGCACCAAAGAGCTTTAAACTATAGCAGCATCCTTTACACAGATGCCACTTTGTAAGTTGTGTTTTGTGACAGCTGTAGCAGTGAATGACAGCTGGGATGTGAAAATAACCAAGCAGCAGCTTACGGACCTGAGGCAAATGCAGGAACTGAGACTAAAGCTGAACAGTACAACCAGGGCCTTTAGAACCCTCCCAATGCTTACTAATTAGCTTTCTTAAAGTATTGTTAAATGCTAACGAACACTGCTTTAAGAAGTGATAAAAACTGCAGCTTGATATGCTGCAAAACCGTTTAGACAAAAATGCTTTTTAAGCATGCATTCACTTTCAAAACACATAATAAAAACAATTTTGCATCAGTTTGAGGATCTAAAGACTTTTTGGTGACAGCTCCTTTACTCCAGCTTTGAGCACAGTGTATTTTTAAAAGGTTCATGTAATTGTTAGACACTTTCAAACAGAAATGATGAAAACCAATCTGTGCTCCTTGTTGGAGCCTGGATTAAAATAACTTCTTCCAACAAATATGACAGAAAAAGCCCACAAAGGTCTCGGGGGATGAGAAAGTATATTTCTGTGTTTTCTAGTAAGAGCTGGGGTTCAGTACAAGAGGGAGGGAGGGAGGAACTGGGTGGGCTACACAGAAATGATCTCTTTAACAAGAAATGGGCAATACTGTGACATTTCATGGCCCTTGGGCTAGAAGACCAAAAGATCTGTCAAGAGAAAGGAATTTTAAGTTCTGCTGTGGATAGAAGGAAGCCTGGGAGTCAGTCGAGCTAGTTTAAGACCACAATTAGCTTTGGAGGCTTTAAGAAAAAGGAGATGTAATTGCCACATTCAAACTTCAAATGCAGCAAGCACAACAAGCGGTGGTTTCTCAGACAACATCATTTGGGAAATTTTCCACAGCATTATGGTCCTGAAATACAAATTAGAGATCACCAGACCTTTTCTCTCTGAAAATATATTATCCTAATTTTCATCTTATTCAGGCTACCCTCCAGTTCCAGGGAGACTAATGAAGAGGAAGCAAAGACCTGATGAGTTCCATGTGGAGACTACATTTATGGATTAATCCCAACAGGGAGCAAATAAACCTTATTCCCAGAGCTCTCAGTTGGGACTCGACACAATCAATCGAGGAATGGATAGTTATTTATGACTGAGGCTGTTTTGACTTTCAAATAAACATTTTAATTATTTTAAGTGCTACACTGGAACTTAGAATCTGATCCCTGTTTTCATTTTGATGCCTTGTTCTCCTCCCTCCTAATCCCAAACCACTCTGGTCATTATGAAATCGTGCAAGTGATACTGATTTTCATGCCTGTAACATTTCAAAGTGTTTGCCAAGGTAAAATCTGCTGGTTGGACAAATTAGAATAAAAGGAAGGAGGAAAAGGGAGAAGGATCCTTCCACACGGAGCCAATATAAGTGAAAGGGATACCCTCAAACTCCGCTGGGCCTAAAGAAGCAGAGATGTCCAACTCTGAAACCCCCTTGTAATCCTGTTAGCACCCTGATCCATCTATATGCTGTTTTCTCTGCCTACTTTCACAAACAATTTTAATAACCTAAGTACTTAAGAGTATCTCTTTTTTAGCAGTTATTTTTCAATTCAAGTTTCTGCACCACTTACACTTCCAGCTTTTCCCTCTGGTCTAATTCAACAGGTTTTTCCATACATTTTAGCCGTGCCAACATCATGTGGTGGGACAGCACTTTTTGTGCATGCTAGAACAGGAATCCTTGCTTCCAACTTTGTAAAATCCAGTTTCCTTGTTCTGATCAAGTAATTAGTTGCCCACAAGAAGCCTGCACACAGCAAGTTGTGATGTACCAGAACCTACCAACACGTAGCTTCACTAAGGTCAATGAAGCTACACTAATTTTGAAGGGAGCTTTTTAAGCTGGTATAGCCATTTACTAAATAAGGACAAGAGTGAAATCATGACACAGAGGCAGTGCTGAATCTACTCTAGCTGCACCCCCTCCTGCAGCTGATCAAGTTGTGGCCTCATCTTCACTCCATATATTTTGCCTCCCCTTGCTTCCTCTAGGGACACTGAAAAAAATAGTGAAAGATGGTCCCCAGAAGAATGATTGAACATTGAGGCAACTATTTCTTCCTTCAGCAGGTAACAGGCCACACACACATCACACAGCACCCCCAGCAGCTCTCCCTCCTACAGATTTATGCACAAGCCTTCTGGAGTCCTTCCCACTACACATACAGAAATAACAGGCTCAACTTCATTTTCAGATTTGGCAGTCTGAGGGGGAAAAAAAAAAGAAAAAACAACACATAAAGAGGAAATGCACTTAGGATAATTTAGCAAAGGCTTTGGCAATTGAGTTAATATTGTCTCCCACAGAAAGCAAATCCAGTTTCCTCACTATTTTAACACACACATGCTTGCATTTTCCTAGAGCGTTTACCTTTCTTTTCAGTACGCGGAGGCTTTGTCACATGAAAGAGAAAAGATGATTTAAAAAAAAAAATAAATCGATTTGCTAGGGGCTTTATTTATTTAGTTTACTTCTCTGGCTTAAAGATTAGATGTTTTCTTCTAGTAAAGCTGGATATACCAACTGGCATTGGCTGTATTAAAATAAGGAAGAACCTCAATCAAAAAGCCTCTCCTAAGGCAAGCTTTCTTGTTAATATGCACCAACATGAAAGGCTTTCTTTTCATCCTATACAACTACAGTGTGTGTAAATTGCAGGGGGCTCATTGGCATAAATCTTGGCTGTGACCTCTGAGGTAAACTGGATTTACATTACTTTCTGACAAGAATTAAATGAAGGCCTTGTGGATATATGAACAGCCTTCTAGACTGCAACAGATGGGCATGAATGTGCTCCCTAGGCAAACTATCAGTGACATCTGTGTCCTCCAAATTCTGGTGGTCTCAGCCAATTAGCAGGCAAAAGGGGGGAAGAAAAAAAAAAAAGCCGGCAGCCTCTGCACAGCTACCCCAGCCAGAGCTGAAGCAGAAGCGCTTCTGTTTAGAAATGGGATCAAGAACAGCCTCCAGCAGCAAGGAGGTGGTTAGCTGGCTGGGTATAATACGGAGGTAACATTACAGAAAAAGCTGAAGTAATTAGTTAGAACAGATATTAATATTAATACAGAACAAATCCCAGCCTCAGCTAAGCCTGAATAAGGCGAGCGTAATGGGCTACTGCCACAGATTTACATCACTACAGCAAAGAATGGAGTTTTGTCTGTCCTAAAAAGCAGAGGAGGGGTGAAAGTGATGCCCGGGGCCTGACACAGCTGAGGTCCATATCCAAACCTCCACCGCATCCCGCTCTCCCCTCAGCATTGCAAAACAAGCACCCGCAGAAAAACGCTGCCCGCACAGACCCGCACTTGGGAATCACAGAATATGTTGAGTTGGAAGGGACCCACCAGATCACAAAGTCCAAGGCTGAGTGCACCTCCTTGGGTGGATGGGATTGGGGAAGCAACACACTCAACAGCTGCCTGCTCCAAAGTTGAGCTCAGTGCCTTGTGGCAGAGCATGTAAGTTGCAAACAGAGCAGGAAGAGAGCTTTTCTGGTTGTGTTTGTTAGAATCAAAGTCTGGAATTTCTTAGCGCAGCTCAGGCACTAAACAGAGCTTTGGCGAAGTTAAAAATAATAAATAAAAAAAATACAGGAGCTCCAGATCATGACTTCAAAGCTACGTTTAATCAGAGAAGGCTGTTTGCCAGCACTTTGGTAAGAGCAGTCAGAGTGCAAAGTCTCAAGAGGGTGGCAAGTGTGGGGACAATCACATCCAGAACGCCAAAATCACATGGCAAATGCCCACCACAGAGAGCTGGCAGAAGCAGGTACCGGGGAGTCAAAACTGATCATTGAACTACACAAACCTCGGTTTGCTAAATGCTCACTGCCCAAGCTCCATGGTTTTAAGCTGTTCAATTATACCAGGAGTGACCCAGACAAGTACAAAACATGCAATAAGCCTTTCCTTACAAAACATATTCTCTGTCTCCCAGTTTTTAACCAAGCTCAGTGCCCAGGCACACGTTCATCCCTCCCTTGGCAGGAGCGGGCAGGACCTCTTGCTAAAACCAGAGCTGGGGTGGAGCTGGTGCTGGGCACCCAACAAAAGCACCTGTTGTTTTGCCCTGGTTGTGACTTCTCAGAGAGGCCATTTGGGTGCTTTCCCCTCACCACTGCTATCTCACGTACTACTAGGGGATGCAAAAAAGGGAATAATTGAGGGGGAGATCAATAAATTAAAAAGTTCTAAAAAAAAGACATAATGAATTTGGTACAGCACATATTTTTAGATCAAAGATGCCTTTGAAGTGACAAACCCTTAATCCATAAACTACTGAAGCACTTCCTTTCTCTCCCAAACTACTTGTTGTCAAATAAAATGGAAGTTAAGGAAATTATCTTTATCTGAAAATGGCCAAAAGAAGCCATCACCTAATGACAGCCTTGTCAAAATGACAATTGGGGAAATTGTTAGGAAGGGGAGGCCTGACGACTGGAGGAATAAGCTTGCTGTTTGCTCTAATCTGGTCAGGCAGGCCCCACACAATTCCAGTCAGCTTGCTGTGTGAAACAGCTAAGTCTTTGTCAATGCAAGCAGGGGCTGGAAAGACTTCTCTTTCATGAATATGTATCACCACCCTCCACATCTATAGAAAAAAACCCCTTCCAAATGGCAAAATAAAAAAAAAAAAAAAAAAAAAAAAAAAAAAAGAACAACCCCAAAACACTACACCGACCTATCTACCACCATAAAAAAACAAATACCAGAATAGAAAAATCCTAAGATATGGAGCTGTGTGGAAAGAAAAAAACTACAAAGTAATGAAAGCTCATATTTTGGAAAGAGAGCCAGGAGGAAGCTTCTTCCCAAAGGCTTTCTTTGGACTTTTATTCCCCAGTAGACCAGGATGAGGCACTTCAAGTCATGACTTGTAAGTATAGAGGAGCAAAAGGTCCCATGGGGGTATAAAATGTCTACCACTATATTTTCTATCCAACATTTGTCTGAAGGTGCTGTGTGGGCATCACACCCCAGGCCACGAACACACATGGCTGGGCTGGTAAGACAGAGTCTCACATGAACGCCTGCTTGCTTGTGCGAGGAGGAAAGCACCCCAGCAGGTCTAAATGCTTCCATGGTCAAGGGTTTCAAGTCCAGGCACTGACTCAGCTTTGTATCAGGGTCACAAATTTCCTGTGAGGCTTACAAATATATGATATTAAAAAAAGGTGACTCTAACAAACTAATACAGTGCATTCATACAGTAAGAAAGGCTTCCTTCACAGGCAACAACACAACACTTCCAGAAGTGGCCAGTAATTTCCCAGTGCTCCTGCTAAAACGGTTTTCTGACAGTTGTTCATGGGCTTCTGCAAATAAAATCCTTCACAACATCTCAAGTCAGACAGTTTGAATCACAGGTCCCCTTGAAGTTTGGGGTTTTTTTTTTCCACATATATTCAATATTAAACTTCAAGCATTCAAAAGAATGGCATAAAACTGAAATAGGAGAGCCAAATCAAGCCTACTGGACTGAGGCTGATGTGCAGACAGAAAGTGCCTTAGAAAGATGAAATGGCCAAGAAATGCATGTCAGAAATACTGTGCCTCTGCAGGACTAATGCTGAAACTGTTGTAAGCCCAAACATGGTTTTTAAAGCAACAGAAGGGTAGATGGGGAGAGACCACAGGATCAAAATAAGCCTATGCCTGTTGCAGAAAACCCAAATGAAGATATTTTAAGATGTGGTGGATTTTGTGTCTATTGGAGAGCTGAGACATAATTAAAGCATTCAGCACTGTTTGAAAAGTTACCTTCAAATGTTGTTTTCTTTCTAACTTTGTTTGTAAAACTGCAAACTGTATCTTAGTTTACTCTAGAGGCCTTGTGGCAATATTACAAACTTCAGTTTTTCTCCAAGTTACAAAGAGAATATGAAAGCTTGGCTTCCAGCAGAGATATCAAGACACAATGCTCAATTTTGAGGTTTACAATATTATGCAATGTTTGCTGTAGACATTTCCATTTCATTAGCATATTCTACTTTACATGAAATCCAGCAATGAATGCTGTCCCTGATCTAAGGCTAATCCTCTTTAAAGAGCTACAGGCTATATTACATGTGGCCAGAGCCACGGTTATGCCATGGCTGAATCACTTTGAAGCCTATTGAACAGTGTTCCCTTGTGAGACTATAACACAGAGCCATAAACCAAGGCTCCCTGTGCTGTGAAATCTTACTGTTTTCATCACCCAGAGTTTCTGTAAGGGACAGATCCTCCCTCCTCCCAGGCTGCACAAGAGGGATGAGACACACGGCTGCCTTCACCACCCCTCCACACCAGTTTACAACCGGAGTCTGTATGCCTGCAGTAATACAGATGCCTTGTTTCTAAACAAACACCATCAGACAGAAAAATGCTCCAAGGGAGGGTTACCAGAACAATAAAAGGTAAAGATGAACCAGGCACCTGCTTCCCTGAGCAAATCCTCTTGCTCTCTCTCTCTCTCACAGACCAGGCTGTGGAATACAGCAGGTTACAATGGCTCAATCTGAAAGGGCGACAGAGTGAGACAAAAGATGCCAATGCGAGAATATTTACTGAAACGTGGCTCCCTCCTGTCCTCTATTCCTGCCTCTATTCCACCTTAGATCTTCTTCTGTGGGAAGGCTCACATTTATTTCAGGTCTATTTTTTGGTCACTTAATTTTAGGATGGCTACCAAGAGCCTTACCAAGCTGTTTCATTAGAAACTACAATTAAAGGCTGTATCTGAAGAAAATGGATAGCGTATCGTGCCAGGAAGCTCCACAACATAAAGACAGAGCAGGTAGACGATCATATATATCTTAAGACATGATCACATATAACTTTAAAGAAAGAAAGTTTAAAAAGAAAAGAAAAAAAAAGGTCGTGTACCCCCATGGCAGGCTGCATCTCTCACAGCTGGGTGCCCTTAGACACTATAAACTGAGATAATGGAATAGAGTTTTTATTGCCACACAGCACAGAATGCAGAATCTTTAACACCTTAACATCTATACAGATTCAAAAGGAAAAAAAAAAAAAAAACCAAAAAAGAAGTGCTATATAACCTGTTCCTACTATGCATCAGCAACAGACAGTTTATTTTAGTGCTTATCTTTAACTCTTCAAAATAACTTTCTTTGTTCAATCACTGGTTTTGAAAGGGCCTGGAAAGGTTGGTTTTGTTGAGTCTGCCTTGTACACATGAAATTATCTCCATGTGTCAAACCAGAGAGAGCAGCAAATCCAGTCTCCATAGTAAAATCTTGGTCCCAGTGAAGGGAACATTTAAGGTCTTTGCTATCAAAATAATATCTCACCCAAAATCTTGATAATCCAACGCATTTTCAATTGCTACTGCATACCAAGGAGGCAAGACTACGTTGTCCCTCATGTGGTGAATGTAAAGAAGCATAGAGATGGTGCTTTGGAATCTATTCCAAAGTGTGCTGAAGTGGTGAAGCTTCTGCTTTCAGCCAAACCAGTTCACTAATCATCACAGTTTTTACACTCCAATGGATTTGCAGCAACAAGAAGCAGATTTATTTATTTTTAATGCAACAAATCAGATTTTATCATTGTTAGAAGCTTACAAATTCCCAATACAGTATTTTAAATACTTGCAACTAGCCAAACTGTGTACTGCGATGCTTTTGATCGCTGCTGGTATCTGGCCACTTTGAGAAAGTCCAGCTCCCTCAGTCTAGTGATTTAGAAAAGGAAATGGCAACGAGCAGAGAACATAAACTGAAACGCAAGGATTAGGGAGAAGATACTTACCCTCTACTGTAATCCACCTGCACAGTTGTTCCAGTTCTTTCAAAGAACACCGCTGGTCTCTTAAAGATCACAGCTGATGAGTGGAATTACAAAGGTTGATAAACCCTCACTTGATGATTGTAATACACGAGTTCAAGCCTTCTCTTGTTCACATCTTCAATGTGACATTTGTGAATCTGACAAGGTAAGAAACTAACTACCCTGTGAAATTCCTACATATGACCTATGATATCTGGGGGGGTTGGAAGAGGAGAGGGCGGGGGCGGAAATCACACATGAATTGGATACTTCTTGGAAGCAACTACAGATGGAAAACCCTTATCAGTATGCCGAGTATTTTCTCTTTCTCATTTGAGAGAAGTTCCACCAAGTAACAAATGCAGGGAGATGTATATGGCAGCTAGAGCTGCAGTGACGTAGAACTAGGGGAGCAAAACTTCCACTGACAAATCCCCTCCACATACAGAGACAGGAGATGGCCACCAAATAACTAAGAAACTGGACCCACGGTTATCTGTAAACAAAGAGAACTCCAGTAGGGTTCACCAACAAAACCTCCACAGCTTTCTATCCATTATTAGAAGACACAGAGGAATCTTGGGAGCACAGTTAAAAGAAGCAGCTGTGCACAGACTACTCATCCCCATCCGTGCTTCTAAGTTGCACAAATTATTTTTTCATTTTCAGCTCTACTGAAATTCCTTAAGATGCTCTTCTCAGAGAAACATGATGCTTCAACATGCTTAATACTCCAGCGCTTTGTTCCAACTTAAAAAAAGACAACACAGAAAAGCTGACAATTTTCCTTCTGTATCAGGACTTACAGATGATTTACTTTTAATTTTGAGTAAGAAGCAAGCACCTGCTCTATGACATTGAGCCTCTATTACACTTCTTTTTCCACTTTTTGTCCCATGAAAGCTGGAATTACAGGAGCTTCTCTCCCACCAAGCTGCATGAACCTTCCTCCAAACACACAGCTGTCAAGAAGAAGGGGCTCCAAGCCACACCTCCTCATCTTTCCACAGTGTCCCTGCTGTGCCTTCTTTTTCTAGTCCTAGATCTCGTACCAGCTATTTATATTTCAACAGAATAAGGAAGGAAACACTGAGGACCCAGCTACTGGGTCTTGCTGTGTGATGCCAACCAACAGATCAGTTTGTTGCACCTCCCAGCCTCTTCCCTGTGTTTATTTCCTTCCTGCCCCTTGTGTCTGCCTGGTTTCACTTGTCCCATAAGTCACTCCACAGGCGTCTAGTCCTGAGCAGCAAAAGCAGACCATGGAGAAGCAGAACTACGGGCTGTGGGATGGATGAAAGGGAGAGAATCCAGACCGAGGAAGAAAGGCCCCAGAGTGAAAACAAACAAGGGGTGGAAGAAGCAATCCAGGGGGTTAGAAAAACAATCAGGAGGATGGGGAAAGAGAAGAACAACAGACAGCATAAGGGACAAGAAGGTGGAAGAGAAACCGAGATAGCAGACAGGCAAGAGTGGAGTAAAGGGAGACACCAGAGTAGTTCAGAAAGAGGACCAAAGGCAGACAGTGATGTTGAAAGAGAAGGAAAATGAGAACCTGGAGAGTGGCATAAGCATAGTCCATCTTGTAGGAAATAGTTCAAGGCTACTCTTCAGTAGTCAAGGTGAGCTTCCTATTAGTTTTGTCAGGTCAGATGAGATAGGAAATGGAAGATTTCTTTTTCCTGACTAAACAAGGAGCAAAGTAGTAAAGAAACACAGAGAGAACTGTGTTCTCTCTCCTTCCTTTGGAAGATCTCATCTCTGCTTTATGGAGTGGGACTGTTCTTGGCACTGGGACCTAAAAGTTCAGTGAACGCACCTCCATCCCATGCATCTCTCCTCCCTCTCACACTGAGCTCCAGCTGAGTATCTTGCTTTATCTTTGGAATACGTGTGTCTTTGAGAAGGACCTATTTCTTTTCAGTTTGAATATCAGGCACTTGGTTACTGTACAGTAATAATAACTTATTGCAAAACCTAGCTACAGATTGTTTGGTACTCTGTTATTCCTTTCCCCAAAAAATTCTTGGAAGTTACCACTGCCGTTATTATAATTAACTTACAAGAACCTCAACAGCTCTTGCAATATCAAAATGAAGCTTCTGACTTAAAAAAAAAACAACAAAAACCACAAAACCAAACCAAACCAAACAAACACCACACACACATACCCCCCAAACCAAAACAAAATACAAACCCCCACTAAACCCACAATCCACAAAATACCAAAAACCCCAAAACAAACGGTGGCTCCCATGTCTGGTCACACATTGCCATCTACTGGCTCCCGCCTCTGTACCCTCAACAGCACTGAGGTGCTTTGGATCCAGAAAGGAAGAGCAACAGGAGGGCACAGGTTGGTATTTGAACCCAATGAGTGCTACAGGTGTAGGCAGTGGGTATAATTATACCCCAGCATCGTCTACACTCAAGTAAATACATCCACCAGCCTGAATTTGATGGCTCTAAAGCTGCTATTAGCAGACTTTCTGCTTACCTCACTACAGAGGATGCACTTCACATGTCTCACAAGCATGACATGGAAACACAAGCGCATTGCTCATGTCCCCTTGTGGCGAGAGGCCAACCCTGCACAAAACCAGCATCTATGCATTTGCCTTAAAACCAAACCCCAGCACATTTAAATCCACCACAAGTATCTCTGATGCAAAGTTCGACATGAGAGATCTCTGCAGGTCACAGCATCTGCTTCAGTATTCACACGACGGCCCCACTGACAAGCTGTACCAGTGAGTGGGAAAGCTGGTAACTCAAAAAACCAGAAAGCCAAGGAAATCATACTTAAACAACATCTACAAGGGCAGACAACCCTTGGCACCTGCAACTGTCCCACCACTCAAGCACTACATCCGCACTTCTGATAACTACAGGTAAAGTCCGGCCTTAGGAGGGAAGGACACAACCACAGTGCAATCTCAGCACTGCTGAAAGCAGGCCAGATGTGGTGGTGATCCAGTAGGATAAGAACATTTCATCATGTTAATTTAAATAGAGGGAAATAGAAACATTTCCTAGAGTTTGCTGAAGCATACAGAAAAAGCTGGGAAGGAAGACTTCACATTAAGTCATTCAAAAAGAATTAACTGGAACACAGATATCCAAAAAACCATTCCTTCCACTCACTAACCAGAATGCACCTTCTAGAACTCCTCTGACCTACCATTAACTTCCCAGAAAGACAGAGAAACATTGGCCCTCACTGACACAGATTTTCAAGGCCAATCATTACTGAAAGCAATATAAGAGCTCCTGGTACTCTTCCATCTTCCAGAGCTGCCTATTTAGGCTCCGGAGTTATCCGAAGCCTTATGAATCATTTGTTAGGAAAACAATACACCACTGCAGCCAAGCCAAAATGACTTCAGTCATTCAGTCTACGCACTACAAAATCTTAATTTGCCCAAACATCAATAACATGTCACTGAATTACTCAGAGAAGCCACACCCGGCATACATAAGCAGGAAACATCCATTTAAAGTAATGAGCATGACTTTTCCTAGATGTTCCACCCCTCTGGGGGTTGCCAAGACCAGGAATACAGGTGTCTAAAAAGCAGCCAATTTGAAGGTAACTTGAAAGGAGAGCATGGTTCTGCTCCACCTTTATTTTTACAGCCCATGCTGTCTTCGTAACGCAGGGAAACGCTGTGTCCCACTGGCTTTGCAGTCTGGTATGGGAAGGCTCAAATTTCCATCACCTCGATTATCTGTGTGATAACTCCAGAGATGCCACAGCAGATTCACACTCCACAAAGGAAAAGGCACATCTGGGAAAAGTCAGTCCTAGGGGGTGAAGGGGTTGTGCAGACAACACAAACCAGGACAGCAGCAAGAGTTACAAGATCGATGTTGACATCAGCTCCTCTGGCCCACGTCCCAGTGGCTTGCTCATCACGCAGTGCAGCTCAGCCCTACAAAGCTTTACACATTTATCTGCAGTTTCACTTTTGACCAAAGAAATTCCTGTAAAATACTTGAAGCTATTGTCAAACAGGAATGAACTCTAGTAAACCACGTAACAAAAAAAACCCAAAAAACCCGCAAGCAAAGAGTGCCTGAATTTTTTTCTCATACAGGGCAAACCTGGAGTTGTTTTCCTGAAGCTGGCAGCATTTCAACCAGTTAGAAAATTTACGGAAGACAGAGGCAGTAAATCCAGTTCCTGTCCTCTCCTGTACAAAACCACACAGAACTATATTTAAATAATGAATTAATAAGGAATACTTAGTTAATATGAGGTTACATTGTCCCAGGAAAAAAAAAAAAAGGAAGGATACTTACGTATCTTAGTAAGTACAAGGATTGAAATAATCCTATCAGAAAAGCGCTCTTAGAGTCTGGGAAGCAGGCTGTAACCGGAACCAAAGGGCTGACAAAAATTACAGCTATCAACAGCTGCAATAAAAAGTAGAGTTGCACAACCTTGGCTTTTCCAGAAGACAGCAAAGTGCTTGTGTGTGAGCATACACACCCAGCCCTGCCTGCTGTGTGAAAGACATTCTTTAAAGGGAGAAACTTGGAAGGATTTGTTTTCTGTAAAGGGAGAAACTTGGAAGGATTTGTTTTCATCCCCTGCTTTTCAACGTGACCTGTTGCAAAACACTAACTCCTTTTATCCTGATCTCAGGGGAGAGGGCTATATGCAGCAGATGCAGCAACCACATACAGATAAAAGCTATTCTATAAGAACTACAAAGAAACTTATCAACCCAGGAGTAATTTACCTGCTTGTTGAATAAATAAAAGGAACCCACAAATGAAAAACTGTTTATATTAACTAATATAGTATTTCACCGCCCGTGCCAAAGCAATCAAACCTACAGTCCTTATCGAGGTAGAACACCTTGCATGTCACAACACTGCACAAGAACAGGTAAGAGAGGATATCGAGCGTGTAGGATTTGGACCGAGACGAAACATTTTTTTTTTTCCTGTGCTCTGCCTCTTGTTCTCTGCTTGGGAATAATAACCTTGCCTGCTAAGAAAAAAAATGAAGCAAATGGACGAAGAGAGAATTGTTCATTTCTTTTCCCTACCAGATAGCAGGGCTGCCTGAAGTTTTCTAGTAAAATGGCAAGTTTTCAGCTCAGCTTTGATCAGCAGCCCAGAAAAGATCAGGTGTATTCCCCACAGGCAGGGTAACAAAGCTGAAGCAGTAACTTTTAAAGAAGTAAATCAAGTGTTTTAAAACATTCAGGACACCATCACTCAACTGTTATGTTTCTGACATGCTGCTTACTGAGGTGTTTTACTCTCCAAAGTCTTGATACGGGAGTGAAACTGAAATGATTTCGCCCTAAACCTGAGCCCACAAACTCCAGATCATTTCCACAAGAAGCCTTGTGACCGTCGGTCTGTGTAAGCCACCCACGACCATCGGATTTCCAGATGCCCACATAAAACCCCAGGCAGAGCTAAGGATTATTTATATATATATGGGTTTTTTTTTAAATCTTGTGGCTTTTTGGAAAATCAACCCAAGCTCACCCTCACGGCCCCGGCCCCTCCCGCCCTCAGGGCCAGCCCCCGCCCCGCGGCGGGGAGGGCCCTGCCGCCGCCACCGCCTTCCCCCGCTTTCCCGCCAGGGCCGCGGTCAGTCAGGAGCCGGTGGAGGCCGCATCTCGCCCCGCAGGAGGGAAGGCGGCCGGAGGCGCTGCCGCCCGCCCCACAGGTGAGTGAAAAGCCGTGGGGAGACGCGGCTGGGGAGGGTCGGGAGGGCAGCGGTGGGCCGGGGCCCCGCAGGGCCTGCGGGGGTGGGCGCGGAGAGCGGGCCTGGCCTGAGGCCCGGGGAAAGCAGGTGGCCGCACCGCTCCCGCCTCAAAGTTCATGGCCACTTGAAACGGTAGATAACGCGCTAAACGCTCACGTTCTGCTTTGCAAAAGCGAACTGGCGTTGCTCCCCCAGCAGCGAGCTGAAGGCAGAGCAGTTACAGCTCTTCTTGAGCGAAGCGCCGAACACACAGGAGCCCTGCGGTTCTAAAGCTGGGATATCCTCGTTCCTAATGCTCCATGTCATCCCCCTGTCTCTAAAAGTAGGGTTGACGAGGATGTTGGGAGACAAGAAATATGTTGGAAAGAGGCGAGATCATGATTTGATCTTGATTTTGATTGCATCAAAAGAAGCGTGNTGGATGCCCCATCCCTGGAAGTGTTCAAGGCCAGGCTGGATGGGGCTTTGAGCAACCTGCTCTAGGGAGAGGTGTCCCTGCCCATGGCAGGGGGGTTGGAACTTGATGATCTTTAAGGTCCCTTCCAACTCTGACCATTCTATGATTCTATGATTTGCTTGACTGAAATTAAGGTACAGACAACAGCAATGCAACGAGCTACCATACAGTTGCAGGAGAGGTCTGGAGGTAACTAGAAAGTTTCTTGGAGTTTCCCAAAATCTCTCTCCTCCCCAAAACAATCTAGTAATTAGAAACTCCTTCAGTATGTATGTGGAAGAATGTTCAGTCCAGCCTCGATAAACCCTCCACACAGGACGGGGCAGCTGAGCTGGGAATGCTGGAGGTGGCATGTGAGCAGACCACGAGTCGACAGAATTAATAAATGGAAAAGTTCATAAATGTGAATAAACCCAGTATTTTGTATTGATCTGATCACAGTTGTATACACTGCTGATTTCTCAAAGTATATTTCTTTGTATTCCTGTGTTTTGCCCAGTCCTGACGCATATCAGAAAACAATTAGGGAAGCTACTAACAGACGCAGAATATGCTTTTAAATTGCTATCAAATTCAGCCCGAGTCTCGAGACAGAAAACCCTCTCTGCGGGACAATCTGCAAACTCAGTGAAATTTCTTTGTTTTCCCCTCGAACCAAAATGACCTCAAATAACATCTCACATCCTCATTCTGGTGCACACCAGCAAAGGGCAGAGCCAAGCTCAGAAAGAGACCGTCTCTTCTGGGAGCATCTGAGCTTCCCAGAGCTGAGGAACGCTAGAGGAAGAAGAGGAGGAGGGATGGATACTTATGCCACTGCAGCCTGTCTTACAGTTGGCAAAGGACTAACCTGCCATCAAGGCATCTCTCTGCACTGCATGTCCAAAAGTCGTTTGTCTGATAGGGTAGATTTAGATTAGATATCAGGAATAAGTTATTTACTCTGGGGGTGGTGAGACACTGGCCCAGGTTGCCCAGAGAGGCTGTGGCTGCCCCATCCCTGGTGTTCCAAGGCCAGGTTGGATGAGGCTTTGAGCAACCTGATCTAGTGGGAGGTGTCCCTGCCCATGGCATGGGGTAGGTGGGACAAGATCGTCTTTAAGGTCCCTTCCAACCTGTAACAGTCTACGATTCTACCTTCTAGCCAAAGGATGACACTGTAAAACAGAGTACATGGGCCCAGACAGAACTACTTCATGCTCCATTTTAAGTCCGTAAAGTACTCCTTACTGTCACTGCAAAGTGACATCATACTTGCAAAGATAAATTCTACCTGCAAGATCCTCGTGAAGAGCTAGTAGGCAGCTATTTACAGTGGTGGGTGTTTTGCCGAGTTCTGAAGTGCTGGGTGGCTGCTGCAGCAGAGGTGAGACTAACAGCTCAGAAGAGTTCAGCCCAGAGCAATCTGTCACTTCACTGGGGTCACCCAGGGAGTCTTTGGCAAAGTGGTGGGAGATGTTGGTTGTCATGGTCTGGGTAGCCTCAACTCCAGCTTCTTCATTCCAGTATTTTCATCACATTTCATGTCAGCCAATTTGCTACAAATTAAATACTCCCTATACAATAGTATATGAAGGGGTTTAATGCCAAATTTTTAAAGCCTTTTTTTTTTTAGTATTGCAGTAATTTCATGTTGTGATTTTATTTTTTTCTTGTAGTTCTGAGGACTCATCTCATCATGACCTCTTTTGAAGAAGCTGGAACTGAAGAAACAGTAACGTGTCTCCACCTGACCTTTTACCACCCTTGCCAAGAAGACAAGATGATGTTCCGTTGCTTGAATTTCTGTAAGCGAGAACAGGTCAGGGCAGATGAAGTGCCCAAGTTCGGCCGCGATTCGAATATCTGTCGTTACAACTTGATGGACACTCGTGTTTCTCGGATTCAGTTTGCACTGCAGTTCTACAGAAGAATGAACAGCTCAGAATTTTGTTTTGAGATCAAGAACATGAGCAAGAGAACAAAACTAATGGTGGACCAAACAGAACTAGGTTACTTAAACAAAACTGACCTGCCATGGAAGTGCATCATTTGCTTTGGGGACTACCAGATTTTAGCGGAGATTGAAGAAGGGGATTCTGTGGATTATTTTGAGACTTACTTACACTTGGCCAAAGTGCCAATCTTACAAGAAAAATGCCTGCCATCACTGCAACCTGTACCAGAGAATGGCATTTCTCCTTCCCTGTTTCCTTCCCAAGGCAAAAGCCCCATGGAGATTGATGAAAATGAGTCATGCTAACGAGGAGAAGGAGGCTGGATCAGATTTTGACCATTTGAAGCCTGCACAACTTCTGAAATGGAAGGCTGTCATCCCAGTCCACTGGTTCTTGATGTGTTATCACCACTGCACATCAGTCTTTTTACCTGCTGTTTTCAGCACAGGCACACCAGAACATACTCTGCTCATCAGAAACAGACTCCTGCCACTGTCTTCTCCAGGGTGTATGTGCTCTCTGATCACCATTGTTTGTCTCCTATGCGTTTACATGGCATAGAGGGCCACTCAAATCCATTGCAGCAGACTCAAGAGCTATGTCCACGTGCCTCAGAGGTACAATTAACAGACATCACTGTAGAGCATGTAGAACAGTGTTTTAGCCAAGCAGAGACAAGATGTCTCGCTGCTTTTGTTATACTTTTTACTTTGCTTTTGATGGGGAATTCCAAGTAGTGTTTTTCAAGCCTAGGCTGTAACTTCCCAGATTTTACAGCTTAGAAACTTTTGTCAGCCTGGTCCTTAAAAGTTAATGTTGTTGGAGGTTTTTTTTCTCTATATTTAAATTCATTTTACAAATATTTTTTTGCAAGTTAGCTGCTTGTGAATGTAAACAAACATGCAATGTCAGTCATCATGGTATGTAAGAATCCAAATAAATTTTGTAATAAAAGCATTTGGTTGCCCAGTAAGGACTTGCTGTCTTCCATACCTACAATCACATTCACTTACGGTGAAAATAAGTACTTCCAGGACAATCCAGATAAGAAATTTTCACCGGTATTATTCTGAGCTTTCTAAAAGTGCCATTGCTCCAAGAGTTCACTAAAATACTTTCAGCAAGTTTTCTATGTCTACTCCCACCCCAAGCTCTCAAAATTTTATTTTCAATTAAGTATTTCTCAGGTTCTTTCCATTAAGTTTTTCTTTGTTATGGGGCTCAGCCTTTCACTGGCGCTTGTTTTTTTGCCAAATATTTTAATTTTCTTGAAAGACACACTGGCAAGAATCAGAACAGGACATACACTTAAGAGTTACCTATCTTACCATCCCTAAAATGAGAATGCACATCAGCATTAATCATTACAAGAAAACAAGAATTATAACTGAGGGAGGAATTACACCACGTAACCTGAGATTAAGGCAAGCAACAAGTGAAAGTCAAGGGAGAAGCAATGAAACTCAAACCTAGACTTAAAAAAGACTTCCCTTGTCAGCTCATTTCATCCTTGCAAAAAAATACCTTGTTTCCATGTTTCCTACTCTTTGAACTAGGCGCTGGGAACTACCCCAGAGCCATCAACCTCACTGATAAAAAACCACCACTAAATCACATCAGTAGGCTCTGCTGCCTCAACCACTTGCCTGGGCAGCCCATTCCAATGCTTGCATAATCCTTTCAGTGTAAACGTTTTTCTTAATATCCAATCTGAACCTCCCCTCGTGCAACTTGAGGCCATTTCCTCTTGTCCTGTTGCCTGTGACTTGGGAGAAGAGACCGACCCCTGCCTCTCTCCAACCTCCTTTCAGGGAGGTTGCACTGAGTGAGGAGGTATCCCCTCAGCTGCTTTTTCTCCAAGCTGAACAACCCCAGCTTCCTCAGCTGCTCCTCATAAGACTGACTCTCCAGACCCCTCACCAGCTTCGTTGCTCTTCTCTGGACCTGCTCCAGTGCCTCAATATCTTTTTTGTGGTAAGGGGCCCAAAACTGGGCACAGAAAGCTTACATCACTTAAAACATTCTTAAATCACTACAAGTAACATGAAAGTTCTTGTTTTGTACTGCTTTATGCTTAAACAGTTTGCTAGTACTACTCCTAAGCTGCTTTGCCATCCAATTTCTATACACTGGCCCCATCACACAGGGCATTGACTTGCAGCAACTCATCATATTAATTGCTTACACCCTGTAAGCTGTCATCTGAAGAAAAAGTGACAAGCCCGATCTCAAATTCTCAAGTGCAATATATAAACAGCAAGCTGTCTAAAACCAGTACTTACCTGAGAAGAGTCTTCTGTCTGGTCTGCAGAGTTCAGTGCTGTGTCTCAGTCAATTTTGCGTTCACCCTGCGCAGAGGACACAGATCTTGAGCAGAGCATTCCTTAAGCACTTCTCCAGAAACCAGGAGAAAACCTTGGGAATGGAAAAAACCAACAAACAAAATAGCAGTTTAATCACTTCCAAACACTAATCATTTCTACAACTATGTTTACCCAGGGTAAGAATCAACCCCAAGTACACATGAAAAAATGAGTCCTCTCCTAGGAGGATCCTATCACGGTGTTGATTTGACCAGCACAGTTTAGTCTGAAGACAAAGAGTTGTTTCAGGACAGGCATACCAGAACATCCTTTGTTCACCAGAAAGATGTTCCACTCCTGTCTCCCTCCACCCTAAGACTCCCATTAGTCATACACTGCTAACTTAATTGTGAGAAAAGCTACACACACAAAAGGCAGCTAACATCTTTGTAAGTTTTTGCTTGGCTCACCTATCCTAGTTTTCACAATCACAGAGTACTAAAAGACAATGCTGAAACACAAATTTTAGGTTTAACCAAGTAACTCTAAGCAGACCGCCCAAATACATCAAAAATTTTAACACTGGACAACAGTTCCATTTTAGCACAGAAATGGACATAGAACCAGCAGATTAATAACTTGGTAAGGAATTAACAGTAAGCTGTTTCCTATTAAAAATACTCTAGTTCCTATTTACAGGCAGAATTAGCTAAATCAACACGAGCTCAGACAGACATGAAGAGAGGGATGCTGCTTGCATAACACAAGGAACATTATCTTACCTTTGAAGTACGAGGGCACAGCTGCTCTTTTCTCACAGAAGGGCTCCACACTCCAAGCTCCTCAAACTCCTCCGTTACCACAGCTTGTTAGAGCTTCCAAAGCAGCAGGTCCCAAGGAGGGATGCTATGGAATTCAGGAGTTAACAACACAACTAATTATTTAATTTAAACCATCCTTAGTTAGCTGATGCACAGGTAACTTTGAATAACGTTTTAACAACTCATCTTCACACGCTGCTTTCCCTATGAATGGCACAGCAGCCACAAACCCAGCAACAGATAAAACATTGCCAAAACATAAGACTGACTGAAAATTTTAATGACTTTTAAATTTGTACAGGTATGCATTTTACAGTACCGTTGAGCTGTTTTACATGAGCTACTTACATAATCTCTCAATTTCTTAAAATTTCCACAAACACTGACCACAATTTCTCAAGTCTCTGAGTGCGGCGCACTGAGCTCTGGAAAGCAGAAGCTTCAGAACGTGCCCATCACAGTAAAAGCCTTGGGCTGGAGTCAGCTTCCTTTTTCCCACGTGCTTGTTCATTCCACAAGCAGGACTATCAGCCAGTTTACCTCCTCAAAGCACAGTCAGGACAAGTCAACCCCATGTTGGGCTGGTCAGGAAAAGCAGTGACCGCTGCAGGGTACGTTACAGTTTCAGCAGGTAAAAAAAAACATGTTATTTACATGTTGAGAAAGTTGCCTTCACTTCCATAGGAATATATTATACAAATAAATGTTCAAAGAGTAGTAGCTTATGCCAAACCAAAAATATACATTTGATGTGTACAAATTTTTAAAGCTTATTACAGGCATTGCAGACAGTTAATTGCATTAAAATACTTTCCATGACACGGCTACAATCTAAATTAAGGAATGGAATGTTATCAACAAGATTTATCTGTTAGTGCTGATATTTGTACATATTTAATCCTCGTGTGCGGTATTTTTGTTCAAGTTACCATGAAGAGGACCACACTGTAGTGACCCCACTATTACACAGACTCAGATGATCTTAAAGAACACAACTTTCAAGGAATCCAGTTCTTTCGATGATGCAGATTTACCACGTACCACAGTGCGTCGCTTTTACTCCACAAGAGTGAAGTTAGACCCCGTCCCACTTGTTTTCCAAGGAAAAACATGACAGCTACGCAAAATAACAGTAGAGTAGAATGGCTTTTCTGAAACTTTGGGGAAAGCTTGAGATCTACAAGCGTTTTGCATGTTCTCTTCAATGAGCTTTTTTTTTTTTAAAAAACATAACTTACATTAAATATCGGGGGAGACTACACAGTACATTACACCAGATCTGCAGTAACTGACCACCTCCTCGAATTTCAGCCTGTGTTAGCAGTGTTAACCATCCAGTTCAGAGGCACAGGAAAACTAGAGCACTTCAATGCACGGTTTTGTAACTTCAACTTTTTTGGGTTTTTTTTGTTTTTTCCTTTTAAAATGCAGACACAGGAATTCAGTCTTTAGGTTCTTGTTCTTCCCACCCCAGCAGCAGAGCAATCGTCCCTCACCCAGCTTCCTCAAAGAACGATACCTTTCAATAATTTTTCCGGTTGAGCTGAATTGTAAGTTTCCCAAAACTGAAGAATTTTGAAGATTTTAAGGACCATGTAGTAACAAATGTTGGTCTGTGCTGGGGTGTGGGGAAATCAAGACTTTGGTCCTCCCAGTTCCCTGCTAGACGCCGGTTAAAATTTCCAGTTTGACACACAGAATTTTCATAGTTGTTTTTCCTACCTGACACACACTAAGTCTGGCATATTATACAAGATGATAACTTACCTAATCTGATGATTTACACTATGTTTATTGAGGTTAACTGTCCTTAGCATAAAGCAATAAAAAAAATAAAATAAATGGAAAAAAGACAACACAAGGCCAGGAAGACTATAAGCTAGACTGGGAAAAACTGCAATTTACCATGTGTGATATTCATTTTGCAGCTGGCTAAGTACACCTTCTAAGGCTGAGTACACCTTCTAAATAGCTAAAGAACAAGTAAAAAGCACGTATTGGAAATAAAAATTAAATTATTTTTTTATATTCAAGTATTCGATAAATTATGTAATATTGATTAAGATAAATGTTAGGTCAATGATGACTTTTAAAAGCAAAATCAGTAGAAACATCATCCAGAAAAAAGGCTAGTTAAAATATAGACAGGCAAGCTATGAAGCTTAAATTAGTGCAGATAATTTTATATTAAATCCTGACATCCAGAAATATACACAATAGAACCATCCTGGTTTTCATAAAAGTTTAGAAGGTAGATGATAAAATTGCACTTGCTGTCTGAATTAATTCAGAATTAAGTCATTCCCGCTCCTTGCCGCTCAATTTATAAGAAAAAGGGAACCATGTTATAAAAGAGCTAATTGCTTTTGTACATTCTGCTTCACTTCTCAACATTTGGTCACAAACAAGGGCCCACGCAGTCCCACTATCTGTCTTGATGATCAGAGTCAGACAACCTCACATCTGATGCAGACAGCTCTAATACAGGGTTCACAAACCCGGCATATTCCGAGTTGCCGTTATCATCCATTTCGGCACTAACAAAGTCATTCTCCCACTCCAGCCCGTTGGAATCGTCAGAGGCTGAAGTTGGATGGCTTCCAGTCTTCTTGGTATTAAATTTCAGTGCTGCTCGGAGTATGTCTTCTTCTGTTTTGGAGCGTTCTCTCAGTGGAATCATTCTGTTCATGCCTGTAATTTAAGACACGTTTGTAAGAAACACATTGTTTTGAGGGAAGTACCTGCATGTTGTGTTAGAACAGCAGAAGACACTTCAAGAATCCTTCAGCAATCCAGACTCCGGTAATTTCACTCCTGAGCACCACTGTATTTTTTCCGGTGGTGGTGTTCACATCAACCCCCCAGTTTGTGGTCAGTTCTGGCCCAAATGAACACAACAGCCAGTGACATTGTTTCATACACAGATGTTGTTTCTAATACAGATAACATACTGAACCAACTTGCTAGCAGTGTTTGTTTTATTTTATATATGCAGCCTGCTGCCCTTCATCTATAATGTAAATATTAGATTATTTTGCCATTTCCAGAAAAGCTAAGTGTCTGGGGAATCCTGTAATTCTCCTGTAGCTTACTGACAAGACTCTCAACCAGTTAAATGAGCAAGATTATTTGCATGCATGTATGTCTGGGAAAGTTCCCAGAACACGGTTTCTCCCCTGGTGTGAATTACTCTCAATGTAAAATGGAGTGTACCTTGACAGATGTGATCCTGTCCATAACTTTAGTTCCTCTAGAATGCTAGCAGCTCTTGCACTGACTAGCTACAAAAAATGATAGAGAGTATTTCTGGGTAAATCTGTGAAATGTAAGTCTTTCAAAGCAGGCTTTTGAACTAGATGTTTTAGTGCTCTTGACAGTGCTAAAAACATTTAAAGTACACACCGACTGTCAAAAATCAGTCTATTAAAGTAAAAACAATCTGCTATGCATTGGCTAAAAGAATTCCTAGCTTATTGTAGATGAGCTTTTCAAGAGTCAAGGTCTCAAAAGCTTGCATTAACTTTAAAACAAAGACAAGAGATTTTGCAGATTTACTAAAGAGAAGCGAAAAGATGTGTAACAAACAGCAGCAGCAATTAGGATAGCTGGGATACTCACCTGGTACGCTGACCTAGGTTTCCAGTAGAACTTACAATAGAAGTAATCAGGGTTTAAGGAAACAGTGCTTCCCAAAATACTTAACTCCTGAGTTAAGCATTACTCAGACTCCTGACCAACTTCCACATTTTAAAACAAGCTGTTCCTTCTGCTACCGGCTCACAAGAGGGCAGTATATCTTTACCATTAGTTTTGCTGTGAGTTTACAAGTCAGTTCCACAAAATGCAGGAAAAGATATTTACTAAAGGCTCCAAAGAAATGAATTAACTTATTAGACAGATAACCTATCAAAGTAAACAACTTCCTAAGTGAAAATTATTTACAGTTTAACCATTACACACTTGACAGAAATTCCATCAGAAATAAGTTTTAAATCATCTTCCCTTTTGAAAACAATGAATTTACAATCAACATAGTTTAAACTGTCAGCACTTTTAACTTGGAAGTTCAGAATCAAACTGAATAACAAAATACCTTCTTCATCTTCCCACTCTAGATCTAATGAAGTGCTGTCATCATTTCCACTCGTCGATTTTGTTTTGGTCATTAGATCACAACTGCTCTCGGTGTTGGGCGTCAGCGCTGTAGCATCAGATGAAAGTCCTATACAAAAAAAAGTGCTATTTTTAATTCATAAACATACTTGAATTTGAGGTTCAATATGCAAAATTAAACTTTCAAAGAAGGTTTTTATTGTGCTTTGTGCTCTTTAAAACCTCAGGAACATTTTTGGAAAAAAAAACAAAAAAAACCCAAAAAAAACCCAAACCAAAACACTTCATCTATCACTTCAAAGAGAATACAGTATCTTTTTAACAGTCAACATTACTAAGACATTACACGAGGACATTTAGCCACACTGCCTGATTAGAACTATATAGGAATTTAAAAACAAACAAAAAACAACCGTCCCCTGCAAAAAACCCAAACTACAGGCAGCATTTCTCAAGAATTATCAGCCCTCCAGCATCTTTGTAACTACTACGTAGTGTCATCAAAACTTATGGATATAAGTTTATAGGCAGCCAAACCCTCTCTTGTGCTTTGTTAGAAAAAAAAAAATTAACCATTAGTATGATTCTAATGATTTTGCTAAGAGATGACTTAAAAAGCTACATGCACACATTTGCATCTTTAACACAGTTAGGTTTTACAAGAAAAGTTCACTGCATTAATGTTGCCTCCACAAAGGTGGCTGGAAAGACTTAGTAAAATAAAATCCACGCACAGGACTTGTTTGATTACAGAACCTGCTTTTGAGAACTAGAAAGGCTACAGCACAAGTTATTTATGCTGTGGTTTTTAAACACTTGAAGCATTAAGGTTTAGAGAGGAAAGTAACTTTCTATCACATTTTTTAATAGAAATACATGTACACAAGAAGTATATGCACATAAAAATAAATTATGTTCATCTAAAACAAGAAATAGCATTCTGTGCTCCTCAGTCACTTCATTTTTGAAGACATACATAAGAAAGAGATGACTTACTACTACTTCGAAAAGCTTCATATTGGAATTTTGTATTTCTTAAGAAAGAGTCAAGATCTTCCTCTGCCACAGAGCTGCAAGAACAATACATGCATTGTTTTTAGCTGTATAAACCTCTAAGGATACAGCAAGCCTTCATTTTTTAATTTTTTTTTAGTACTTCCTTAACTGAGCATCCCTCCTATGCCCCCTTTTCTTCCTTTCCAAAATAGACATTTCAGAATATTTTCTAAAGTCAAATATCATTCTGCAGTAAATTTCTGGGGGTTTTGTTTGGTTTTTTTTTTTTTGCAGGGCTGAGAATTTTTCCCGCCCTGTCCCCCAACTCTGAAGGTGGGAATGAAGAGAATTAAATGAGTAATATTTGTGAAGAAACAGACAGACCACATAAACCATTCAATTCCCCATTTGATTGGTGTGTGTTTTTATTGGGCATTTCAAACAGGGTTCTGAATAATGAAAATATTTTCATATTAACCAAGATTTTACATAGAAACACCTTTTTAATACAAAATAATACATTTTGTGTGTGCATGCGTAAGTGGCTAGGGTCAATTTTGTATGCATCAGTCCAATAACTACATTGAAAACCAGAAGCAATGCAATCTACCCTCTAATTCTGCACATTAATAGTAACCCATTTGCATTTAGTAACTATGAAGAAAACTGCAAGCAATGAAAACAACTCTGACTTAGAAATGCTGAGTATCTAAGGTTTGAAAAATATGTGAGGGGTGGTTTTTTTTGTGAGGGAAAACGAAGAACAGGAGTAAAAACAGCCACAGTTCTCAATTATCATCGATAAAATTTTGTATCTTACCTCTGATACTCTCCATTATTAACTGCACGCACTCGCTGCGTTATCCTTTGCTGCCTACGTTGCTATCAAAAGAAGCAAATTGTTCAAAAAGCTGAATACAAATCACTTGAAGTAATATACTGAGCACACTAAGCAACCTCTTAACTGTGACATTAACTAGGCATTGTCCTGGTCCTTGAAGCAGTCTAAGCACAATTTAGGGAGAGATTGACTTTCATTCAAATAAAGATTAAATTTTGTGATACTAAAGGGACCGTTACATGCAAGTGGTATGGTTTTTAACCTCAAAAATCTCTCCAATGAAAAGAAGGTAGCTTTGTGAATAGAGCTCTCAACATTTTAACCTATCTCATGTACCAAAAAAAAAATAAAAAAAATAAATTGTAGTACATCACTTTGCCTAGAAACATGTGAAGACCACTTCATACTTGGTTCATTATTACACCTGTCCTCTCTTCTTAAGCCACAGTTATTTTCAATACACAACTAACACCTGGGGTGTGTCTGGTTTGTTTTGCTCTGTGTGCAAGAACAGTCACCCTACCATCTACAAAGAAATATTTCCTACAGGTCCTTTTATCCCTGTGTGAAGCAGTACCACCATCTCCTCTGGCTGCCTGTATCGGCACTAAGTGCTTCATTTATATTACTAAAAGCTTCGTTGCCTTGATGGGCCAGAACTATTAATACCTCAGTGCTCTTAAGATAGAAGCATCTTGCATGGTATCACTAGGCAGAAAGAGAATGAAAAATGTAAGACAAGCCATAAATGCATTTATTTTGCAGTTAGAAGAGAAAGAGCAGATGTCATAGGAGTAGGGGTCCACTTAAGTTTTAGTGTTTAGACAACAGGAGATGCCTCAAGTTTCTTTTCCCTGCCTTGAAAAAATGGGAACATAAGAACTAGGCACTAGGTAAATCAGCTGTGAAACAGTAATCGTTTACTAATTATTATAAGATTAAGATAAAAACAAACAAGCTAGTTACAGTAGTTAGTCTAATAGAAAAGTATAATGTATTTCCAAAAAAATCTGTTCTCAGCCTGAATGGATCCTTGTAAAAGAAAAACAGAGGTAAATGAACCAGAACTTTCAATGTCAAATTTAACTTCATCTAAGAATTGCTCTTCCCTGGGTAAACAGTCTTGCAAGGTAACTGAATTGGATCAAGCTAGTCAATCCCAAAAGCATAATGGGTTCATTTGCTTGGCAAACTTTTCCATCTTGTGTATTTAAAGAAGTATCAGAATAGGCAAATTGAAAGCAGGAAAGAAATGGGAAGTGGAGTAGTAGAAATAATGGTGGTTATAGGTGAGGAGACTCAAGTATGCAAGGAGAGAGAGACAGGAATTTGGTACCAGCACAGTTTACAAACCTGTAAAAATCATTTACTGACATATGCAACAATTTTTTTTTAAAACTCATATATACACATAATACCCAATTTAAATTATCTACCCTTTTTGCCAGGTGACATACAAATATTTAGCACTGTATGTTCCCAGATGTATTAAAAGTCTGCACTGTTACAAACCCTGACACTCAGTAGAGCAACATCAGCAAGTCAAATTAACTTTTAAAAGGATGACATACTTCCAATGAAAAAAGACATTTTCTTATTTAGAAGACTTCTGCCCAGAAACAGCAGAGACACGCGTTACATATTCAAAAAAGGCTTCTAGTTTATTTAGAAAGCTCAAATGCTTGATGCACAGCCACACAAAAATGCTTCCTTAGAAACCCTTATGGGGTTTTGGATGGGGGGGCAGGGGTTGTTTGCAAAGGAGATAAGTGGTACTTATTTTATATGGAGGAAATTAAAAGACTCTATAATGCATTCTATCTTAGGTCCTGACTAAAAGAGGTATCTATTAAAAATACTGACTGACAAGAAAGATAGCATTATGTGCACAGAACTTCAATAAAAACCAGTTAAAGCCACAAAGCAATCCACTTCTGCTGGCTTTATAAAGACCAGAAGTGCTTAAAAAAAAAAAAAGACCAGCATAAAAAGGTCAAAGAATTAACCCTCCCATACCAAATGGCAAGAGGACAGACACAAATGTGAAATGATAAATGAGACCTATACTTAGCAATATAAATATTAGATGAACACTCAGTCATCACCACTACCAGTCTGGAAATAACAATTTTGAATTCACTGTCTTTTGAATCTAGACAATACGCTCGGGTTAAAGGTCTCCCCTGTACCTGCTATAAATTCCAGACTTTTTCAGTTAATCTAATCTGAACTTTTGAAAATATACTTTCTAATTCAACATGTAAGTAGTGAACTCTCCTATGAGGACAGGCTGAGAGAGCTGGGGCTGTTCAGCTTGGAGAAGAGAAGGCTCCAGGGAACCCGGTAGCAGCCTTTCAGTATCTGAAGGGAGCCTACAGGAGAGCTGGAGAGGGACTCTGTCAGGGAGTGGAGTGATAGAACAAGGGGTAATGGTTTTAAATTGGAAGAGGGGAGATTTAGATTAGATATTAGGAAGAAATTCTTTGCTGTGAGGGTGGTGAGGCACTGGAACAGGTTGCCCAGAGAAGCTGTGGCTGCCCCATCCCTGGGAGTGTTCAAGGCCAGGCTGGATGGGGCTTTGAGCAACCTGCTCTGGTGGGAGGTGTCCCTGCCCATGGCAGGGGGGTTGGAACTTGATGATCTTTAAGGTCCCTTCCAACTCTAACGATTCTATGATTCTAACTGTTCCCGTGAAAATGCTACAAAACCACAGCCATACACATTATAGACAGACAACAAAAAGCAAGAGTGTTCTTTTTAACATTCTGACGACCTGAAATTTATATGAGAACACATACTTTAATAGCTTATTAAAATGGTGAAAACTTAAAGTGTGCTGATAACATGGAATTCTTTGAACTGCAACATGAAAACCATCAGGATACAGAACAGCATCTGTTTTCAAAAGAGCAGGAAAACATAATGTTGGCTTTTGTTTTGCTTGACCAAGCTCCAAAAGCACAGGCACCACAAATCTGAAAGTGGCCAAAGACACATTAAATCAATAAAGACTACTGTTAAGTCACGACTTTGCCTACTACAGATAGAAAGTACAAGATGACAGAACAATTCAGGTTGGAAGGGACCTCCGGAGGTCAACTACAGCCCAGCCTTCAGCTCAAGGCAGGGTTAACAGTAAATTCAGATGACTCGGAAACATGTATTTTGATGTTAACACAAACCACTGAGATAGGGAACAATTAAATGCACAAATATATAAAGTATATTTTACAAGTCTAAATGATGTCATAATGTGTGCTTAATTTCAGGATGGGGTTATTAGAAAATCATCACAAATCACTTTAGAGATCAGTATCTTATACAGAAGAAGTCTGTTAAGGTAATCATAGATTGAAATCACACATCTGATTCAAGCTCTTTCAAACAATTCTGATTGTTTTCAGCTGTTCCAGTCTGCTGTACTTTCACATTATGTACTTCTTTCTCTACTTGAATTTACAAGCCAAAGTAATTTTCTCATTACATTTTCTGAGATGCAAAGGATATTAGGAAAGTCTGCATACATAAAAACAGAACAGAAGCTCTGATATATATTGGGGTCTTTTTCCCCTCACCTCCAAGAGCTTTCTCTGCTTTGCTGCCCTGGCTGCTTCACGTTGTGCAGCATATAAAGCCTCCTCTTCTAGTCTTAACTTCTCCTCTTGTAAGGCTAACTGTGTATGAACAAAACAGTAATGGTTAACAAAAGCAGAACCTATCTACCTTCCTATGAATAAAGCCATAATTTTCATAAAACAAAATAAGAGCTACTAGAAAATAAAAATAAAATAAAATTGACTACAGCTAAAATATTTTTCTTCATTAACTGAATCTAACAGCTTCCCCCACCCCCAAATATCCCAAGAAATTTAGATAACTAAACATTACCTATTGAATAAGCATTACTAGTGAATTGCTGTAAATGGATGTTGAACTGTACTATGAACTGCACAGTGAAAGACTTAAATCTTTTCAGCTACATATTTCATTGGTATTTTATTTAAAAAAAATTAAATCATTCTCAATTTCTATGTTGTTTCACATCACATTCCATTAACTGCTGCAACACACTAAAACAAAGTGACAAATTATGGATTTTTAAGAAAAGCTCTGGAAAAAAATGAGCACACAAAAAGTCGAATCAAGTGTGTACCCCATCCTGCCTTTAATAAAAACAAAACAAAACTCACTGATGAACAAAACCCAATTGTTTCATTGACACAACTGGAATCTCCTGGTGTTCATGGCTGATCTTTGCTACTTTAAAAGACACACTATCCACACCATACTAGCCATCATAACTGCTTACCTCTGACTGAAGCTTCATATCAACAACTCTCTGCTTTTCAGCAATGGAGTCATAATGTCTCTCTTTCAAGTCAGCAATTTCTTCCTCAGTCAGAGGTCTAAAAGCATGGGAGAAACACAAAAAGGTTCCATCTATTATTTATGCATGGCAACCCCAAGTGGCACTTAAACATACCCATAGTCTCTCTTGACTGGTCTTTTAATGCAAGTTCAACAAGCTGCACTTTTGGACTGCTCCTCCTGACATTAGGGTTCTAAAGTTCCAGTTTACTCAAGGCCATGATCTCTTGCCTTACTCTTACAAAGCATTTTTTGTATCTTCATAGAAAGCATATTTTCAAGACATCGTTAGTCAACAGAACTACTGGGATAGAATGGTTAACATCTTCATGGTGTAAACCTCACAGGTTTTTTTTCTTACTTGTTTTGGTCTCCTAATTGTAAATTGTTCCCCTTCCATCTGTTGCCTACTTATGTCTACTTTTACAAGCATTAAAATAATTATGAAGTATGCTATATTGCTTCTTCGGGGACCATTGACAGGGAACAGCACTTTGGGAACCATCAAATAATACAAAATAGCTATAATTAGTCAACCAAAGCATAAAACTTAGGCACCTTCCTATGTTTCCCATAGAGTCAATCTCTAAATTTCTACTGCTTACAGAAATATAAGCACTAACACCTGTGTAACTTTAAATGCCAACCCTTGGAACAAAACCAAAGATCCTCTTTGCAATATACTGTTTTAACTGTCTCGTATAGTTTTTGCATGATGCATTATCATCTAAACTGCTTTAACATGGTTCAGCATGAAGATTACTTAGACACATATTCTTTCCACATATTTGACAACTAAAAAAAAATAGAATGGGTTTTGACCGAAACTCTGAAAAATGTCATAGTCACAGTGAGAGAGCAGAGGGGAAGAAAGGTCCTGAATCTGAAAGTCCTACCTGTGATTGCTTCCTGGGCTTTCTCCCTGTTAAAATAAAAATGAAAAAAAAATTTTTTTAAAGTTTGTGCTTTTGAGAATCACATCAATCATCAATTTTAGGATGGGGGAAAAAACCCAATAATAAATCATCATTTCTCCCATATACTGGTTTTATGATAAGGGAGGGAAATCCCCCATTTTAATTTCAAATTAAAAAAAAAATCATGTTACACAATCAACTGAAGTAGCTGACTAAGTAAAACAAATAAGTACTTCCAACTGAAAATAAATATTCCTGTAGTATTAGTATTTCAGGAATTAAACTATCACTCCTCATGTTTTTAAATACAGAGCAGGGTATTGAAAACATGGTGTGTGTTCCACCCATTATCAAGCTATCAAATTCTATTAAACTTATACAAGTGAAGTTTTAGGGCTGACTTCTATTTCTCTGAAGTACTGTTCAGCCAGTTTACCCAAAATCAGAAAGACTGAGCACTCCTAAAACTTTCCTTAGCAAAGCAACCCAGGTCCATGTATGTTCTCAGATAGAGAGCACCTGATGAGTCTTAAACAAGAGTTATAGCAGAAGCAAATCCTCCTCCAAGTCTTCCCCCCGACTTTTTTTTCCTCCTCTTTTTCTGATATTCTTTTTGCCTTCCTAATGTCCACGGTGCTCTCTTCCTGAAAAGGTTACTTCCCATACTCCCCCCAGTTTTCTCTTTTCTTAGGACTTCATCTCTTCCAAAGTGTTAAGTATCCATTCCAAGAACTAGCAAAACTCAAAGTAGAAAACCCCTGCAATTTAAGTCTACAACGCAGCACAAAGTGGGAGGAAGATACAGAGCTTGGAACAATTTCTAAGGGTTTCACACTACGATCCAGGTACCTACCTCATCACTTTCCACAAGGTTCTCAAACTGCAAAGAAAAAGAAGCAAACAATCTTTACAATTCAATGTAACGAGTCACTACACACATACAGCAAATACGATTATATATTTAACCTGTCTTGTAAAAACATTACTTAAATGCTAATAGTGGGACTGTAAAAACACTGACAAAAGCCCCTACTCTCAGAGAAAGTAAAACTTTTAGAGTGGGACCTATATTCTTACCAATGTTTCTTTTCTTAAACGTTACATTGTCCTAAAAGGAGAAGAGTCAAATCTAAAAAAAACGTTTATGTATTTCACTACAACTTATGCAAGGGCCCTGATAAAAACTTAAATCTCATTGGTTTGTAAAATAATTCTGTGTGTCTGAAGCATTGTAACACAAGCAGTGGAAGAGATGTCATCACTCCGATTCACACCAAAGCACCTGCTCAATTTAAAAGTGTAAGGGGCATAGCGCATGTAACCTCTATCTGGCATGGCAAATGCGATGCTGATCAAAAAGTATTTGAAGATGTATTTAATTTGCAGAAAACGGAGTTACTTTCTACAGAGAATTCTAAAAACAAACCAGAAACAAACACACACAAACACAAACACACACACCCCCTCCCAGCTTTGCACAAAAGCAACTAAAGGTCAATAAAGGCACTGTAATGATTAATGATAGGAAGCCAAAAAGAGCCCAGACTGGGCAAGAATACACAGACCCCTGCAACCAGAAGTTCAAACATCACATAAAAACAAAGCAAATGGAAATTCTCTGCACTATTTTCAGTATAGTGATCCTACACATAGTCAAACATGGAGGTCAGTACCTACAGCAAGGCTCCTAACTGACCTATATACTGACTAATTGCTGTAAGCAGACTATGAATGACAACTTGGGAAGAGGAGAGAACCCCCTTTTCCCCACCACATTTCTGCTGCAGGAACACTCTCTCGCAACTGGAAGTTGCACACTACAATAGATTTTCCCCACCATGTCTGTTCCCTTTCTTGAAAGCCAAAGTACTGATTACAGTTATACTTCTCAGTAATAGGGGCAAACTGAAAGGTCTAGAACTTTTAGACCATAAGGAACACTCAGAAAAAGTAAACCAGGTTATTCTGAGAATCTCAGCTTACACAAATTAACCTTACGTTACCCTTGGCAAAAAGGGGTGACATTCAGTGGCTGAGAAATGGCTTCTTGTAATTATCAAAGTCGACTACAAATTCAACTGACTATGAAGTAACCTCATCAGATTCTAGCTTTTTGTAGAATCAGATTCACAATCCTGCAATCAAGAACTAAATATCCTGCACTCACGCAAGCTGAAAAGAAAAATCACTCCCAACACAGCACTGATGAAAGATGCAATAGGCAGCTTTTAGGATGCTCTGGTGCCGAGTATCAGATCACAACAGACACTTGAGACTGAAGTGAGATGATGTATTAACGTTCTGAGCTGCTGTAAGAATCTTGCCATTCAGTGCAGCATCCATTTGGTTTGGAATAATCGAGAACATTTCAGTCTTTGTAAAATGCAAAAGATGTTAAAGGCATTGCTTGAATTCAACATTTCCTTTTTTTTTTTAACATCACTAGAAAAGTAAGCACTTACCTCTACAGTGAAGTGTTCTCCTGTTGAACATGTTCTAAAATATTTTGATCTGGAAAAATAAGTCTACAGTTTACTACAGAACAGTCTTCAATTCACAGCACAAGGAAAACAAGCCCACTACTTTCAAAGAGCTTTTGAAATATGTTAAGTATGTATAAAATAAAAATAAAATCTTCATGTATTAAACACATTTACTTCTTAACCTGTGCTCTGCATCACTAACACAGCAGAACGAGGTGAAAGCATGTAAACATCTACAGAACTGGAGAAAAGACAAACAGCCTCAAGTGAGATGAAATCAAGCATCAGGATCCAGGATTTGACATTTACAGACATTTAGTGTGTCCTGCAATACCTTTAACGTATTTTTCTCGGAGGCCATTATTTCAGGCAATTTCTGAAAACACTGTTGTTGGTCTTGTACAAGTTGCAGCATCTTGTACAACATCAATGTTAAACAACACATTTTACTTTGATAGCTTGGCATAGCTAGATGGCTAAACCTCAGAGAAAACTACTTACAAAGAGGTCAAAACAACCCTTTTCAGCTACAAAAGCATTATCCAGTCTGTAATTTTATACAGGGAATTGGTCTCCTCTTTGACTCTAACTATCTTAGCGCTGCCCTCTATAAAAAACAATACAGTATTAAGTTACACGAATACATTTTTACCCAGTGAAAGAGGTTTGGCTGCCATCCAAAAGAACATTCAGAGGTACACAGCTGCTTCAGTACAACACCTATTTCATCACAACATTTTAAAAACCAGAGTTTCCAGTTGCAAGTGCTGACTGACACCAGGAATAAACCCAGGGCCTCAGGTATTTCTATACTCACACAAAAGATCCTTCTGTACTTGCAACCAACACCTATTTCTACTATTCAAAAAGCAAGATGCCACCAAAGCCTGAATTATTTTCATCATATCATATTTCACACCCATCATATTTTTTTTCCTTTGGAAACCAGTCAGGGTACATCTCCCCTGGCAACTTGTTGAGCAACCAACCTCACTGCAGAGTCCCAGTCAAACTTCCCTTCCCTCCCCCAACAAGTTTTTCCCCCTACTTGTTCCTTTATTTTTTCCCCCACCTTCCCCTAAAATCTTCATTTTTACACCTGCATTCCCCAAAACCCTATCCTTCCCCCCCTCTCCCCTAAAACCTTCTGTCACCAAATTCAGGAATGAACTTCTTAACACCAGTGTAGCACTGAGAAACAGGCATTTTGTTTATTCAGCACCGGGGACATGGGGGATCTCTCCACCCAACAGGTCCACCGAATGTGAGATTGAGAGACTTGTATCTCTACAGAAAACGCAGATCCCTCAGACAGAACTGTTCGGGTCAGAGCCTAACTACAGCAAGGCAGACAGGCATCTAGCATTGCACCTGAAGGCAAGACTGCATCAAAAATTGGGGCTGGTTCTCTTTAACATCTTTATCGATGATGACCTGGACAAGGGGATGGAATGCACCCTCAGAAAGTTTGCAAATGACACCAAGTTGGGTGGGAGTGTTGACCTGCCTGAGGGTAACAAGGCATTGCAGAGGGATCTGGACAGACTGGATTGATGGGCTGAGGTTCAGCAAGGCCAAGGCACAGGTCCTGCACTTGGATCACAACGACCCCATGCAGGGCTACAGGCTTGGGGAAGAGTGGCTGGAGAGCTGCCTGACAGAAAAGGACCTGGGGGTGTTGGTCGACTGTCGGCTGAACATGAGCCAGCAGTGTGCCTGAGCGGCCAAGAAGGCCAACAGTATCCCGGCCTGGATCAGGAGCAGTGCGGTGAGTCGCACTCAGAACATGATTCTCCCCCTCTACTCAGGTGAGGCCCCACCTTGAATCCTGTGTCCAATTTTGGACCCCTCACTATAAAAAAGACATTTTGATGCTGGAGTGGGTCCAGAGAAGGGTAATAAAGCTGGTGAGAGGTCTGGAGAGGCAGTCTTAGGAGGAAAGGCTGCAGGAGCTGGAGTTGTTCAGCCTGGAGTAAAGGAGACTTTCTTATTCTCTTCAACTGCCTGAAAGGAGGATGTAGAGAGTAGGGGGTTGGTCTCTTCTCCCAAGTCACAGGCAACAGGACAAGAGGAAACAGCCTCAAGTCGCACCAGGGGAGGTTCTAATTGGATATTAGAAAAATGTTTACACTGAAAGGGTTATTAATCATTGGAATGGGCTGCCCATGGAAGTGGCTGAGGCATCATCCCTGGAGATATTTAAAAGATGGGTTGACATAGTGCTTAGCGACATGGTTTAGTGATGAGGGTTTTTGAATCACAGTTACGTTGATGGCTGGAATAGATGATCTTGAAGGTCCCTTCCAACCTAAACAATTCTGTGATTCCAGCAGTGCCCCTCGCAGCGAACAGCTGCCACTGAAGAACGTCCTCCAGCTGATTCACCACTACGAAACCAGAGGTGAAAGGTCACTTGAATTCATGCACTACATAACTGGGACACGTGGCTTAACACTTAAAGTAATTTCATTGCTACCCTTCTCTGCAGCATTTTGGTGTGCAGGAGCCAATACCATTAAGAATCTAATTTAATAGAACTGTTACAGTTAATGGTTTCAGGAGTACCTATGCTGTTAACAAAAACATGATTCCAGTTTACAACATCAGGTGCTAACTAAATTGTGCTCACTTTTACAAACACACGAGCTGCAATCAGATTAGTTGCAAGAATTGAACTGTGAACCTACAGAAAACTAAGACAAGGCAGTGCAAGCTTACCATATGTTATTACAAATAGCACAACAGCAATGACGCTTCAAGGAAGAGCTATGCTTTCTGCTACCTGCTGAACCGGGACTCAATAACAGAAGATCTAATTCTGTGCCAGTGTTTGAGTCCTTAAATCCCAGAGCAACTATGGAGGATTGAGGTCATCAGGGACAGAAATGGAAGACCCAGCAACTTCACCCCTACACATAACAACTTCAATTGAAATAAAACAGTAACCTATTAAGATGCTTACAGCTTCTAGTATTCTCCTTTAAGCTCTACTGTTTCAATATTCTCTAAAACAGACTTGAGAAAGGTTTGATAAGTACTAGAAAAAACAGAGAAAAAGCACTACAGAAAAAGTTAATTGGCCACAGGACCTACAGAGACTGCCAGATCAATCTTCAAAGACCTAAAGTTATTGCAGACTAACTTTTCAACACTCCATACATATATATGCATTCTTCTCCTTTCATGCAAAGTCACATTATCATCTTTTATTTTCAAAAAATGGACTTATAGAGATTACATGGGGGGAAAAGTCACCAAAAAAGAACGTTCGATCTATTAAAACCAGGGCATGTGTTAAAATTACTTTTGTAATTTTGTTATTATTTTAATCACAAGTACAAAAAGTAATCTCAATTAACTTAATAAGATGCACTACACTGTTCCAGAAGTAGCCAAATCTGCAGAATTTGGTAGCAATTGAACAAAACTTGAGAGACACCATTTTATTTTAAATACAATTCCCTGCCCCTCCCACCACACAGAGGAAGGAAAATACCTAAATTGCTCAACACCTCAATACTGTTGTATAAGGTACCAGCACACCCAGAAAACAAAGATGGTCTGAGAAACATACCAGCTATCTGCAAGAGGTGGCACTGGGGACCTTTTTTCAATAAGCTGATACCTGTATATCAAGGTACAGGCCTCAAAGGCCAATTCACATTTGCCATTCTAAAATCCAAATAAGCAGTAAACCAGCAGTTATGTGAAAGGCACCAAAACATACGATGAAGCCTGTTGAGTAAGCCAGTAACTTCAGCAACCATCTGCTGAAAATTAATGGGAGACATTGAGACAGTCTAGCAAATGATGCTTCATGAATCAAAACACACACCAAAACCAAGTTCTAGAACAGACGACACCGCAAATATCAATGAATATATGGAAGGGTAACAGAGTATTGCAAACATACAAGAAAAAAGAATACAAGGGAAAAAAAACAACAATGTGTAGGTAGCAGTCAATTTAGACCAGGGAAAGAGATAGCTATGTATATAGAATTTGCTGTTCTAGCCAAGACTATCTTGTGCTCTTTTGGACTCTGTCCCCTACCCAGTGCTCGTAAGTCAGTTAACAAGCCAGTTAAAGTAGTCAGGGGGGAAAATAAAAGACCATCCCACAACCAAACAAATAACTTTACAGGTAAGTACTTGCCAGAAACTTAATGTCACTATCACTGACTGCTAAAAACCTATCAAGTATTACCTGTTTTTCTAAGGGTATAGCACGCAAAATATAATTGCCAGCTGTTGAGGCACTTCAGGTATTCTCATACTTTCTGCCATAGAGTACCAAGAAAATGAGCAGGTGTCCTCCACACACACTGTCCTGGTCTTTCACACATTCCTCTGAAAAGTATTCCTAGAAGGTCTTCAGGACAAGCAGAACACCAGACCTGCCTGCCAGAGCTGACATGAAATAAGAGGCCACGAGCTTGCAATATGCAAAATGCTCAGCATATCTGCCTAGAACACTTTAATCCAAACATATCACTCAAAAATAAGTGATGTATCAGTATCAAATACTGGTAAGTATATAGAAGAAAACCAAGTTCTTCTACAGGTCACATCTCCTTCCTGCTCGTACACTGCTTTTGCATGAACTGGTTGTTGCAGAATAAACCACATTTACAAGATATATGGAAGCTTATTGGGACCACTCTGCTCCTGATCTTCTAGTAACACTCATCCTTTATCCCAACAGAGTTCTCAGCCTCTGACTCACAGGGAACACAAGCTCATATTCCAGAAAACACGGTGTTTTTCCACCTTTGCACAAACACAGCAGCCTGCACAGATTTTGGCAGCTGACCTGGAAAACCTTTCGGAGAAAAAAATACCCAAAAAACACAACTCAGGGAGAGGGCTAAGGGATAAGAACATCCCCGCAGCCGGTGAACTTAAGCCACCCTGGCTGTGCTACCATCACCCCTGCAAACCGCACAGAGCCCAGCAACCTTTGGACGGCGTTTCCAGCTGTCAAGACAGATGCTACACGGGCGTTTGCTTTCTCCCTCCTTCCATCTACCCGCCCTGCTGCGGGGAGGGGGGCGAAGGGGACAAGCCTGAAGCCCCGGTGTCCCCAGACCCCTTCCCACCTCCTCTCAGCCCCCCAGGCCCGTCTGAAGTACGGCCACCGGCCACCCCGGCCCGCTTCTCCTCACCGAAAAGGAGGAAAGGAAAGGCGGAGCCGGGCGGGCCCGGAGAGGGCACCTCCCCGCCCCGGGGAGGGGAAACCGGGATAACCGCGCTGGCTCGCCCGCTTACCCTCCGCCTCGCTGGAGCCGGCTGGCTTCCCTCCGGAAAAACAGCCCGCAGCACCATTGCGCCCAGCAGTTCCCCATGGCATCCTGAGGCAATAGCTCCTCCTTCCTTCCCTCCCTCCCCTTCAAGCAGGCCCAAACCGCCCCCGCCATCAGGGGAGAGGAAGGGCAGCCGCTGACCCAAAGAAACAAAGGGCCGGGCGGAGGCTCCGCGCCCACGACAGCTTCATGGCGCGGCCGCTGCGCAGGAGGCGGATGCCGTATGCCCCGACAGCGGGCACCACCCCCCGCCGCCCCGCCCCTTCCCGCCCTTCGACATGGCGGCGGCCGGGCCTCGGCGGGCGGAGGCGGGAAAGCCATGGCCATGACCGCCCCCTGGCCTTCCCGCCCC
>VXBW01007188.1:86877-103471 GCA_013400375.1 Thinocorus orbignyianus
GGGGAAAGGCCCAACCGACGTCGACAGGACTCCCCTGCAGACTTTGCTGGGTCCTCCACTAGTGCTCTAATACGTTACCAAAAGAAAGGAGCCTGTTTTGACCCACTAAGTTGATCCGCAGAGGAGGAATGCGGTACAGCTCACCTCTCTGCCTCACCTGAGGGGCGCCATGGCCCGCTCCTCACGGCCGGCCGCGCCATATGGCTGCTGCGCCAGTTGCGGCCCGAGCGGCGGCTGCGCTTTACGGCAGCCCGTTGCCCTGGTGACGCTGCGCCGGGCCCGCCGCCGTTGAGAGGCGGTCGCGGCCTAACGGGGCTGTTCCTCCGGTCCCCGGCCATGGAGAAGTACCAGGTGCTGGGCCTCGTCGGGGAAGGGAGCTACGGGGTGGTGACCAAGTGCAAAAACAAGGAGACCGGGCAGATCGTCGCCGTCAAGAAGTTCCTGGAGAGCGAGGAGGACGCGGTGGTGAGGAAGATCGCCGTGAGGGAAATCAAGCTGCTGAAGGTGAGGAGGGATGTGGCTCTGTGGGTTTTTTTGATGGCTTGGCGTTTAAATTTGTAACTCCTAATTCGGCTAGGAGACGTTTCTGTTGCAGTACAGCCTCTGCTGCACCGAGGTGCTTCATCCACAGCTTGGCCTTTTTGTTTTGAAGCTCCTGCAGTTTGGTCCAGCATCCTGCCCTGCTGCAGGCCAGGGGGAGTGATGGAGCTCAGTGCTGGTGTTCCCTGAGGAGGGAGAGCAGCCTCTGCTGTGCTCCAGGGGCCTCCTCACAGTGTATTTGGAATCTTAGGTGTTTCAATACCGTCCTGAGGGCAGATGTCTCCTTCATGCAGAACAGTAAACTTCATGTCTAGCTTTTTCTGGCAGTAAAAGTGCTAGGTGTGTAGAACTGATGTGCGTGGCTGAGATTGATGTGTAGTAAATTGATGGGTTCTTGGGAGGAAAGGAAGCTGCTTCTTGAGACTGCTTCGTAGTCCTTTGTGGAGTGGTTTTTATCCAGGGAAGCTGTAGGATGGACATAAATTTAAATCCTTGGGTCAGTTTTGAAAGGGAAACATCTCTGATCACAAATTCCAAAACAAAAGAGACATGATTGGACTCTATTTGTATTTCCAGGAGCAGCCGTGCCGCGGTAGATTCTTTTAGCCCTTGAGATGTAGCCTTGCAGAGCTGGTTTTCCCTTCAGCTGCTGCTGTACTGGATTTGCTTGGCTAAACCCGACTTAATTAGAAGCTGGTCTGTTTATGTGCCCAGTGTTCGGCAGGGAAAAAGGTACGTGGAAGGGCGTCGCAAGCTCTCTAGTGCCTCCTGGTGGTAATTGTGTCCCCCCGGTGTTGTGTACCGAATTTCGGGTGCCTTGAGGCTGTGAATTTGCTGAAAACGCAAGAAATGCTGAACTTTCAAAACGTGCAGGTGAGTGGTGACCTGGATGTGTGCCAGTGTGCCCTCACAGACTGGGTGCCAGTGTTACCTGATACAGAAAAATGCTTCTAAGAAAGTTTTACTTTATTTTATTTTATTAATGGCACTTTCCTGGTATTGTACTGTTCCTGGCAGCTTGTACTGCCAGCAAGAGGCTGGAGGAGGACAGATAACACGTTCCTTGAACATTATCAGTCAATGGCTAGCTCCTAGGCTAAAGCCAGCTGGCATTTGCTGTGATTTGCCTGGTATCAATTGTGGGTGTTTTATACTCACCTAAATGTCTAGTCGTGCTTCAACCTGTTGGCTTCTTATCAGCAGTTTTATGTGGTGTAGCCTCATTGTGTGGGTTAGTTTATTAAAGGTACTTCTTTTCATGGGCTGTAGATACTGTGCGTGGGAAAATACCCAGGAGCTTTAGCTTAACAGGGGTTTGTGTGTGTGCTCTTCAGTGTTTTGTCATATGGTCTTTCTGCTTCCTTTGTTGGCATTATTATTCCTACAGAAGCTATTACAAGTTCCTGAACTTTCACTGCCAGTTTTTTTTGCTGCGTTCCTTTGTGAATAGGATGCTAAGGGTACAGAGTGGCATCCTGCGCCAGGATATACATACGTTGTTCTGTTTGCTCCTTTGACCACCTTCAGCCCCTGTGTTTGCCACTGTAGCCTCTAGCAGCAGTTGTAGTATTTTCCTTCTTCCTTCGCCCCACAGGTGGTATGCACGGAAGATTGCTTGTTCCTGTGTGTGGGCACATGTGGTAGCTTTAAGCCTGGGGACACAGATGATGTGCCTGGTGAAGAAATGGAGGAGAGCCTTAGTACAGTTGGAGTGATTCTAGGCTTTTCCTCTGATGCAGAGTGTTCTGTAGGTGGGAATACATGCAAGCCTGCCTCCTCTCCCTTTGGCTTCCTTAAGTGTGTCTTCACAAGTCTGCCAGACTGTAGTCCCCATACTGTGGAAGAAAAAAAATAAGTGATCTCTGCCATCACTGCAAGAGCTACAGACCCTTAGAGTTACTAGAAGTGTGTGTTCTGGAGGCTGAGATGCAGCCAACAGCTCCAACCATTGTCCCTCTCAAGCTCTTTTAATGCAGATCTGTGTGAGTCTGGATCACACCCGATCTGTTGGCCAAGTTAGGCTTAGTTACTGAGTCAAAGCACGTACCACCTCCCAGGTGTGTTGGGAATTAACTTGTTTTCCTTGGTGAAAAGGGAGATTAGCACGGGGAACATTTCCATATATAGCTCAATAAGTGTGGCCTCTCACAGTGAAAATAAATACCTAGAGATTTAATCTTTTTGTCTTTTCTTCACTTGCATGCTCCCTGGAAACCTATTTTTTTTCCTTTTTATTTTTTTCTGTTCAGGAGTGTGGGCAGAAATTTAATTGTGGCTGAAAACAGCAAAACCTCTTTGGGTCTCCTGTACTGGGAAGAAATTATTCTTGAGAATAGAGCTTTTTTCTAATTGATCATCTTTTTTTAATACTTTCCCTATTCAGGCCTTCTAAGCAAGCTGGGTCTTTGACAAACGCAGGTGCATGTTGGCTGGCACTCCCTCTGGACTGGGAGAGCGTTTTCCCTGCAAGCCATTGTGCTCTGCAGTCCTTCTGCATCTTTGTTGGTCACTCGTGATCCCTGGGCTATGGTGCTGCTTTCAGGCAGCCACCAATGATATTTCCATACTAAGCTCCAGGCTAATAAATAACTGTGCAATGCAGCATGGGCTGTTTGGTTAGATAGTGTGTGATTAAACCAGTATTATAAATATGTAACGAATTGGAGATGGATTCGTGGCTGGTCAGAATGTAATAACAAAATAACTAGAAAACACAGCAGTTGTTTTTTTTTCCTCTTCATTTTTTTTTTCTCTAAACTGTCTTCAGCTTCCCCCTCTGTATTATATTGGGGGGAAAAAAAATCTCTTCAAATCCTTGGCTTGTCAGTTTTCTCTTTGAATCCAGTAGGCACAGTTTAATAGAAGCTGTTTAATTGTTAACACTTTATAGGTAGGAAGGTGAAACTTTCCTTTTGTCAATTTAATGTGTTTGTATTCCAGCATATGCTAGTTATTGTAAATGTGTGTTAGCTGGCAGCGCCAACAGAAATGCTTTGGGTGTGGTAAGAGCTTAGAAGAAAAGTCTTCTACCATCCTTATTAGAAAAAATTAAAATACAGACAATGAGTAGTCGGTGAGGAACTGTCAGCTAGGTAGAACAGAGAAGTATTGCAGCTGCTTTTGTTTTTCTTTTAAATGAGGATGTTATAGATTTTTAAAAGAGGACCTAGAGAAAACAGAGAAGAGGAGTAGAACTTCCTGGAAATGTGGGAGAAAAGAGGATTTCCTTTGGGTTGCTGGGAGAGGCAAAAAGTTGAGAGCTGTTCAGCGATCCATTGAATCCTGTCTGGAAGGGGTGGCTAGTGGTGCTCCTTGTGCTCTCACCTGAGGGAGCAGGCAGGGTAGCGCAGTGTTAATTGATCACCCTGGTGAGATCTCCTAAAGGAGTTTGAGTCACAGCTATAGCCCAATGTTCCAGGGTGGCGGCATTTATTGTTGCTTGAGCTGTTTTTGTTCCCAAATCCAGGGAACTAGCAAGGAGTCTCTGCAGCTCGCTAGTCATGGCTAAATGCCCTGTTCTTCTTACAGTGGTCAGAGATGTACTTGGCAGCAGGCTGAACTTTTCCAGTTCAGACCATCCTGCTTTGTCTTTCCTGATTGCTTGAGGACCTCTGGATTTTCCTTTGCTGTGGCAAGTCTTTGTGGGAGATGCTGTTAGGTGCCTGCTGTCTCTCCTTTGTTAACCATGTGCTCCATTGGAATTCCTTTTGGCTTCCTGAAGATTTCTCTCGTGGAACATAAGCTGGCTGTAAGGCTTGTCAAGATCAGGGCGTGAGTTAGTGTCACCTCTTAGGTGACAGGAGTGTTGTGAGAAGCGGGATGCGTGATGTTTTCCAACAGCAGTGTATTTTGAGCATGATGATTAAGAAGAAATGTCCTTAGTCAGTGTTTCATTTAGCTTTAAGTTACAAAACAGGTGTCTCCGTATATGAGATGGTGGTAATCCTCCAGACAACGTTAAAAAAATAAAATAGGTAAAATAAAATCTATTCTAAAATATCAGTGAGCTGATTTTAATAATCAATGAATGTGAGTGCCATGAGAAGGGTATTCCAGGGCAGTGCACCAGCTGGGTTGCAGTTAAAAGTATCTGGTCACAGTTTGTCCATTATATGCTGTCAAGATCTCACAAACTATTTCTTGTTTTATAACAGCAACTCAGGCATGAGAATCTTGTGAACTTGCTGGAAGTCTGCAAAAAGAAGAAACGGTGGTATCTGGTGTTTGAGTTTGTGGATCACACGGTGCTTGATGACCTTGAGGCGTTTCCAAACGGACTAGACTACAGCAGGGTTCGGAAATACTTGTTTCAGATTATGAGAGGAATAGCGTTTTGTCACAGTCATAATGTAAGTATGCACAAGAAGTCAGGTCTGCAGTTAACCTTGAACACATAGATACAGAAACTTATATTTTTGTCATGCATTAAAACTTAGAGAAACAGAGCTTTGGCTGAAAAGGAAGAGCAGATCAAAAGGGACAGACTGAATTTTATATAAATTCAGACCTTGATGTCAGCTAATCCAGTAGTCTGTCTCTGATGGATTTGTGAGAGTGTTAGAAAGGAAGGGTTCAGAAATCCATGGGAATCCAATACTTGGTGGCATCTTAATGTAGGCTGGCTTATCTTGTAGGAGGAGAGAGTCTGTCTTTCCAAAGTTTGATTCTTACAGTGCCTGTGTAAATGTGTAGGCTTGCTTTTTTGCTTCAGTGTTTTTAGGTTTTTGTTCTCAACTGTTTTGTAACACATTTGCCAACTTAATTCTAATTGTGTAACTGTATATATAAACAGACACACGTTTATTTATTTATTTTTATGTTTGGGAAATTGTGTCTCATGAATTCCTAAAATACTGTTCACATTTAACTGCAGGACATACCCATGGCCCTTGCAATACTTACAGCTTTTAAATTTGTGGTCAAGGCCAGATTTTCAAGCGTAATAAATTTTGCCTGCTAAAATACCTGTAGTAAACACCTGCAGAACAGATCCAGAGATACATAAAATAAATGCTTCTGTGTGCAAAAATTAGAAGTTCTGTGTTTACCTGTGCATTCGGGTCAGCACCTGTTCATTGACTATAAGCAGATAGTTGTCTTTTACAGACTCTGTATGTTTCCCGCACCTACAAAAATGTAATTTTCTGCCTAGATGTGAGAAAGCTACTATTTTTGTTGAGCTGGTCAATTTACTGTGTAGAAATAGGGCATTTATTTGTCTTGACTTGCTTTTTCTCTTTGCAGATAATACATCGGGATATTAAGCCAGAAAACATACTAGTTTCCCAGTCGGGAGTTGTAAAGCTGTGTGATTTTGGATTTGCCCGCACCTTAGCAGCTTCTGGGGAAGCTTACACAGACTATGTGGCGACCCGGTGGTACAGAGCTCCAGAGCTGCTGGTGGGGGACACTAAGTATGGCAAGTAAGGCTGGCATGTGAGGCTGTGGAAGGGCTGGGGGCTTGTGGGGGGGGAGGCCGGGCACTATTGCTTAGCAAACAGGCTAAAGGGATGCTGTTCAGTATTCCCTGGTTGTGCACTTGTAAGGATTCTTCCGTCTCCTGCTCTGCAGCTAACTACCACGGTGCTAGGCTTTCCTGACTCAAAAGGTGAGGACAGCCCTTAATGTTCCTGGTCTGTTGTCTATAGGAGCTTTTCAGTTGCCGATGCTGGTATCAGGGGGAGGCTATGATTAGACTTCCCTCCTGTGCAGTTGGAGTCATGGAGGGAAGACAGAAAGTTTCTCCAAACTATTCTAGATGGAGATTTCAGGAGAAAGGGGTAGGATGAATGAAATTTTTCTTATTGGGATCCCCAGTGCTGCAAAACCAGGTCAGAATTTAAACTGTGTTATTCATAGGTTTGTTAGTACAATTGTGCAGGTTTATGTACGTTCCTTTATTACTTAAACTTAATTTTCAGTAAATGTGTCTGAAGAGTGTATGCTTGCAGAAAGATGAGATGCCGGTTGACCTTTGTGCTCTCTAAGCGCAAGATTCTACTAATGTGTTGGTATTTTTAAAGCACTGGGGTTTGGAAACTCATTTTATCTCTCAGGCTTTTCTGCTAGCACTTGGCTGCTTCAGGAGCTGAATCCTTGCCATTCAGCAGAGCACTTGTAAGCTTGAAAAGCAGCATCTGGCTGTTTAGGTGGGCAGAGCTGCACTCGGGGCTTGTAACCTGCTGAAGATGTGCTGTACAGCGGCCTGGCTCAGTCTTTAGATCAGAGACAAGTGAAACTGTGCTGAGCTATGGTGTTGGATTGTTTTTTTTCCAGGGCTGTGGATGTGTGGGCTATTGGCGCTCTGATAACAGAAATGCTTACAGGAGAGCCCCTTTTCCCTGGAGATTCCGACATCGACCAGCTCTACCATATCACCAAATGCTTAGGTAAGAACAGCCTGTCAGGCTTCTAGCACCTGCTTAGTAATGAAGGGGTCAAGTACATTTTCTTGGAGGAATAGGGTTAGGGTGTGAGGAGAGAGGCTGTGGTGTGTGCTGAACTGTTTCTGACAGCGTGTACTCTTAGTGCCTTTTACAAAGGGGGATCTTGGAGCTTGTGAGTACCGTATCAACTCATGGCACACAGGAAGAAATGGAACGAGCAGACTGTAGCCCTTACAGTAGTTGTTTCCCAGTGTTTCAGCCTCTCAGATGTTTCATGGGACTATTCTGTATTTCTTCCGCATGGTTGCTTCATTTATGTGATTCCAGGTAATTTAATTCCAAGACATCAAGAGTTATTCTATAACAATCCCCTCTTTGCTGGGATGAGGTTGCCTGAAGTCAAGGAGGCTGAATCTTTGGACAAACGATATCCCAAGCTCTCTGCTGCAGTGCTAGATTTAGCCAAGGTAATTTAATTAACTCATTGTTTACTATAAACATTTATCTATTTACTTGTCCTTTACCTTGAGGAACTGAATAAAGCCTACAGTTATGGCTGGGGCTGTTGAAGTGACATCCATGCAATAAGCAACTGCTTGGGTTGGTAGCTTAGTGAGGACTGCAAGAGTACAACCATCCTTGGTGACAGGGGAGACTTCAGCCAGTCGTCTCCAGACCCAAAATGGTCACTGCATATCCTCTGGGGAGGATTTGTTCCTCAGAGTGCCCCACTGATTAAGTTTTCCAAGGAGATTTGAAAGGTCAAGATGGGCTTGTGTGTTGAAAGCGTCCCTGGTACACCTCACAGCATCATTTGATCCTTTGAAAGGTCTCCTGACCTTTGCCCCTCATCTGCTACTGAAGTGGATGCTTTGTAGATAATACACAGCCCCTTACTTCTGAATTGCTAGCAGGGCTGTGGGGATGTAGTGTTTTCTGCCAACCTCCCCTCAACCTACTGGTGAAGGCACTGCCAGCAAGTAGCTTTGGATGGGATGGAATCCAAACGTGTCCCTTGTCCTTGGAGCTATGTATCTACTATGCAGGAATTGAGAAGCCTACAACTTTGTAGTAGATTCTGAAGAATCCTTCCAGAGAGTATTTTTGTGCTTTCACACAGGAGTCTGGAGCACTGCTATGTTGGGTAACACAAATACCTGTTTTTTCAGGTTGTTTATTTTGAAATGCCTAATGTTCATAGAATCATAGAATGGTCAGAGTTGGAAGGGACCTTAAAGATCATCAAGTTCCAACCCCCCTGCCATGGGCAGGGACACCTCACCCTAGAGCAGGGTGCTCAAAGCCCCATCCAACCTGGCCTTAAACACTTCCAGGGATGGGGCATCAACAACTTCCCTGGGCAACCTGTTCCAGTGCCTCACCACCCTCACAGTAAAGAACTTCTTCCTAATATCTAATCTAAATCTCCCCTCTTCCAATTTAAAACCATTACCCCTCGTCCTGTCACTAGACAGGATGTTTCCAAAGCCTTAGCCAAAACAAAGGGAAAACAAGGGAGGCTTACTGAGAGTGGAGCTGTCTGTATGACAGGTATTCCCTATGCAGCAAGTCTTTGTGAGCATCCGTGATTGGAATGGGAGCAGCCAGCAAACATTAAACCTTTTCGGTAATGGTGTCTTTTAGGCCCATCTCAATATAGCAGGACCTAGAAGGGGAAGTTTTGCAGCTTTTTTCCTGACTTCACTTAGAAATGTTAAAGCGTTTGTTTGGTTTCTAATGTATTTACCCTCTGTTGTTTACATCGATTTGACAGAAGTGTTTGCAGATTGATCCAGACAAGAGACCCTCCTGTGCTGAACTCTTGCAGTGCGATTTCTTTAACAAGGATGGATTTGCTGAAAGGTAAACAGTTCATCCCTTGCTCAAAGTAGCCTAATATTAGAAAGAAGTTAAGCAGTTGTGCTTGAACATTTCATGCCGGGCTTGCAGAGCTGACAGCCACTGTACATCTTGGGTTTTGTTTGGCTTTAGCCTTCCTGGAAATAGAGCAGTTGGAAGGGAACACGTTGCAGCAGCGTGTTTGCCTCAGTATCTTGTCATGACACAAATTCATCAGTGTGCACTGTGTCACGCCGTATTGGGTAGTGCAGTTCTTGCACTGTGTTCTCTGTCTGCATCTACACCAGACTGGGGTGCAAATGCCTTTATGGCTGTAATGTGAAAGGAGTGTGCTGGTAAGGTTTTATTTATTTTAGTGGATACGTCATATTTGGCTGGCTTATCAGGCATGGTTTGCTTGATTGCTTAAATGGCTACAGGAGGCTGGGCTGAACACCAACTGGTGATGATACAGAGATTAACAGAAGCCCTTTTTTTTTTTTTCTTCTCCTTATATGGAATGTAGATTTGCTCAGGAGCTTAAATTAAAGATTCAGAAAGATGCCAGAGACCATCAATTCCTAAAAAAATCAAAAATCAGCAAAAGGGACAAAGATGATGTTTTAGAAGAAAGAAAAATCCTTGGTGTCCAGGTTGGTTCATCTATTTTATCTTTTCTTTTTTTGCTTTCTTTTTTTCCCCAGGTTAGGGTTTTTTGAAAATTATTATATAAGTATGTACAGCAGTTTAAGTTCATAGCAAAAATATAAGCATAATTATAGAATCACAGAATCATAGAATGGTTAGAGTTGGAAGGGACCTTAAAGATCATCAAGTTCCAACCCCCTGCCATGGGCAGGGACACCTCTCCCTAGAGCAGGTTGCTCAAAGCCCCATCCAACCTGGCCTTAAACACTTCCAGGGATGGGGCATCAACATCTTCCCTGGGCAGCCTGTTCCAGTGCCTCACTACCCTAAATTGTCCATTTAATTTTTTTAAAAAAGGCTAGATAAAGGTGAGCTTCTCTGGCACATCACACTTTGGAGGCTGCTGTGAGTCTAAACAGTGCTGAAGACCTTGTCACCTGATTCAAGGCAGTGCATTAAGCCTGTGCCCCCACAGCTCTGACACAGTGCAATACAGCCTGCAGGCGGCTGTGGGGAAGTTCTGTGCCTTTCGTTCCAGCTGTTTGGCCCCTGCAAGGTTGCTCAAATGGCTATTTGGCCAGTCCCTTGCAGGTAAACTACATGGTGATGCAGTTACTGGCAAATATGGAGCTGAAGAGAGAGTCGGTTAGGAAGCACAACTCGTGTTGAATCACAAAAACATGATTGTGTGCTGTTGTTTACCTGTGTTAAAGCCCTGCACCCAAAATTACAAGTTTCGCTTTCAATCAGATACTAAGGAGTAGAGGTTTCAGAGTGACTTTGAGGCGACATTAGGCTCAGTTCTTATTTAATTTCTTTGGAAGTGACACAGGATATGGCTGTTCTTAGAATAGGATCAGAAATGATGAAGGTAACTTATTTACAGTAGTGCTGGAACCCTGACAAGTCTCCTCCAGTTTGATGGAAAACAGAGCTTTTCTACTAAAAACAATTCCATCTCTATCAGATCCTTGCAGAATCGTGCAGGTTTAGGGTTTGACTGTTTTCCCCACTTGTGCTGCTCTGAATTGCTTTTTAAAGATGACTGTAAAAGACAGTGCTTATCTTCCCAAACAGGATTTTGGCATTGACATGAAGAGCAGAGATGTGAAACTACTGAAGGCGAAGCGCTCTAAAGCTGACACAGAGAAAGCAGACCGATCCTCCAACCTGAGCTCCCTCTACGACAGTGCAATCAACCCGTTTAAAATAAGCCCTCACACCAGCCTAAAAGATTCCAGCAGCAGCTTGGACTACGCCAAGAATGCAGGCATCGTTATCCCCCCCATCAATCAGAACCTTTCTCCCACTACATTTGGGATGGGGCCTGGGAACCTTAATTACAGGTACGGGGACAGAGCTGGAAGAGCTTGTGTCCCTTGTCCCTGTTGACGAGGAGCTGTGATGTCCTGAGGGGGGTGCAGGGTGATGATGTGGGGGTTTGGGACAGGACACAGCTAGGAACAGCGCTTGGGGGAAGGATTTTATGTGGCCTGACTTCACCTTGAGCAGCTGTGCGTGTCTGCACAGCTTCTCTGTGATTCTGTGTCTAGCAAAGTGCTACTGCACAGCGACAGTTTGCCAGCTGTGACACTGGCCTGTCTTTGACTTGTGGCTTGTTCTTTGGGCCAAACTTCTCTGTTAACTGAGCTCACAATGGATATTTTCCCCATGAGCCTTCTTTCAAAGCATTTAATGACAGTGTTTCTGGGTGTCGTGCTTTTGTGTATATTCACCACGTTATTCCAGTTCATAGAAAGTTTGGGGCGTTTTTGATTCCAGAATTGATGAGAAGAGTAAGAAGTACTTGAATCCCTTTCTAAAGCAACGGAAGCGTTCTCCAGCAGGCCATTACAGTGTAAGCTTGACATCAGTAAGTCATCTGTCTTTTCTCCTTGGCAAAGCAAAAATAAATTCTGAACTCAAATATGGGGTTTTTTGTCAAGAACCCCATCTGTTGCAGCATCCACTTTAAATCCCGATTAGAAATATTTTCTTTATCCCTTTTATCCTATATGTATGTCATCTGCTATCCTTTGCTAATAGTTACCCTATATGAAATATATTTTATATCAGAGGACAGTTTTAAAGGAGAGGAGCAGTTCAACACAGGGTATCTGTGAGGCTTTGAATATATCCATGGCCTCTTGCCTGGCCAGGAGCAGCAGACCATGTGTGCTGCAGTACTGAAGCAAAATTGAGGATTTGGATTTAACATGGTCAGGGCCTTAATTTAGTTGTGTCATAAATGAATTAAAAATAGATAATGAAAACAAGTGAAATGGAAACCTTTTCACTGCACTCACTGTCTAAGCAATATCTTTTCCGTGCCAGCAGGAATGTTTGCCTTCCTGTAGAAAACTGATCCAAGCCATTCTCCAAGTGTTAGATTTTGTCTCTCTGTAAGTAATCTCACTGAGATTATTGGGGTTTTTTTGCTGTAGCTGTTCTTTTGTTTTTAATATATAAATGGCACTTCAGCAGAATGGGTTCCTTCACACCCCTGAGCATCTTTAACTTTTCTCATGCACAAGTTCAACTACAGTGGAACATTGCTGTATTGGTGCATTTTTAAGCTTGAAAAGCGCTTTGTTTTTAATTTGTTTTCATGAGCTGGTACTTACATCCTTGATTACAGGTTACTAATGAAAAAAACATCCTTCAGGCAAATAGGAGAAAATGGGAATTCTCCAAGGCAGATGTGCGTTTGCCAGAACTAAATCATCTCCCTGAACTGAGAGGAGTGGAAGGTATGACCTTTGATGTCCTCTAAATAAAACCTGTATCCTAAATAAGTGACAGGAAGCAGTGTGCACTAGATCAGTCATCTCTTGCTTCCTTAAAATGGTGTGCATTGGTTGTGTTTTGCAGCGTGGCATCCCAGATTTCTGAAAAAGGAAAATAAAACAGTTTTAGAGTCCCGTGTCCCCTCTCTTGCTGCTATTGACCTCCATACCCCAAGTCTGGCCTCACATCAGGTAACAAACCAATAAAATAGTCTGTGCTGCTCTAGTCTGTGCTGCTCTATGTTTGGTTTAGGACTTTCTGAACAGCGTGACCCACAAATTTCCAGTGTGACTCTTAACAGCAGCAGAACTTGCCTTGGTTTCTTCACTAAGTAAAAAGACCTGAGGCTTTGTGCTGAGGTAAAAGAGAAGGGTCATGAATGAAATGGCTCTATTTGTCTCTCTCAGGTTTGCTAAGTACTAGATTTTCACTGCTAAGATGGACAGCATGAATTGCTGGCTGGATCAGGGTGAAAGTAAACCTGATTTACCTGAGCTCTAGCGAGACCAGGAGGGACACATGTTTTGAGGAGAACTGTTCTCCTGTGTTAGATACTGAGGGGCTGAGTGAAGTAGGGAGGGGGAAAGCATAGGAACCAGGTATAAGGAGAGAAGGGGAAATTCTGCAGCCCTCCTAAAGATTAGTTCTTCCATAACGTTGAGATGATGTTTGGAGTTAAGTAATTCCAGAGGTGGTCACTTTGGCTACCTTGCTTCCAGCTTAGATTTGGCAGACTGTATTGGGGCAGAGGGAGAAAGCATTTTTAAAGTCTGATTTGATTAAAGAACAGATTTGTTTAAGTTGCATGTCAGCATTACATATGTCCCTTGAAGGTGGTTTCGGATTGTTCTCTATACTATAGCTGGAAATCAACCCTCTTTTATTTTGTTCCCTTCCCTGTTTACAGCTGTCAGGGACCTTGATACCTGAAGCATCAGAAGCCGGTTTCCCCAGGGTGGAACACTAGCCTTATGGAGAAGGAGATCACACCTGCCTGTAAAAGGTAGGCTTTAATTTCAGCCTTCTGGTGGCTTTGAGTTCCATTCCATCATTGAGTTCCAACCCCCCTGCCATAGGCAGGGACACCTCCCACTAGAGCAGGTTGCTCAAAGCCCCATCCAGCCTGGCCTTGAACACTTCCAGGGATGGGGCAGCCACAACTTCTCTGGGCAACCTGTTCCAGTGCCTCACTAACTTCACAGGAAAGAATTTCTTCCTAACATCTAATCTAAATTTCTTCTCTTCCAATTTAAAACCGTTACCCCTTGTCCTATCACTACACTCCCTGACAGAGTCCCTCTTCAGCTCTCCTGTAGCTCCCTTCAGATACTGGAAGGCTGCCATAAGGTCTCCCTGGAGCCTTCTCTACTCCAGGCTGAACAGCCCCAGCTCCCTCAGCCTGTCTTCATAGGAGAGGTGCTCCATCCCTCTAATCATCTTCATGGCTGTAATAAATCAAAATAAAGGAAGCATATCATCAGGTGGTACCTTGGTGGTTTTGTTAGCCTGTCTGTAACATCATTCTGCTTTTCTCCTCTCGATGCAGGTGGCTGATATGGTGGGAACAGTCCCCCTGAGCATCCTGGTGCTGAAGCTGCAAGATTTCTGTGGGAGAGAGAAGGGTCTCGTGGCAGATGGCCATGGGAAGCGGCCTTGGTCCAGCCCTGGGGCAGAGCTCGCACTGCCATTGCTGCTGGATTTCTTGCATGTGAAAAAGCTCCTGAAATACTGAGTTTCTGACCCCTCGGCCGGGTCTTGTGTGAGGCTGCTCAGAGAAAAATAGTGGTTGTTGGTGTGTGACAAGGGCAGAAGCTGATTTGGAGGATTTGAAGGAAAGCTGGCCTTTGTCTACCTGCTGCCCTCTTGAGGGTTTTCACTTTGAAGAGTGAAGAGAGTAGACAGCTGCTGAATTTGCTGTGTTTTGGTGGGCTACCTGTTCTGTATCCAAAAGCACCTTTGCCTTGATGGAAGTGTCAGTGAAGAAAACGTTCGTGCAAGAATTACAATGTGTAAATGTTTCCAGCTGTCTGTTTGAAACCCTTGCTAATTCTCAGCAGCGTGTGTGACCTTGTGTTGGGCTCCTTTTACTCCGTGCTTTTGTCCCTGCCTGTGGGCGGTTGTCTGTGGGGTGTTTAACTGGGCCTGTTGTCTGGCCACTGTCAACGGTGAAGGAAGGATCTTGGTGTAAAACACTGAGCCACGGTGCAGGTGGCCTGTGAAATAGCTTCTGTGAGTGCTCAGGAACTTGCTTATCACTCCTTTAGGTCCCTTGGGGGAGTGGGACGTGCAAGTGTGAAACTCAACAGTGGTTTGTGAGGAGAGAAAGATGGCATCGCTTTGATCTTGGGACCATTGAGAAACTGGTTTTGTTTCACTGCCTTCTTGTTGGCTGTTGTTTGCAGTCCCTGTGTTGCTCACAACTCTATTCCAGCAGCTGGAGGCTGCTGTCGCTGCTCACACCCCTGTACAGTGTAGTTAATTTTGGAACTTGTCTTTCCACAAAACGTGGCCCTTCCCATCCGTGTCTCATGGCAGAATGCAGTGTGTCTTCATGTTTAGAGCTGTGCAGCCACGCTGCCTTTTGACACCTTAAAATTTGTAAATAAAGAGATATGCAAATTCCAAATTTCTTGACTCTAGTCCTTAAAAGTTTACGAGGTGCTCACTTAGTTTTCCCTGGAAATGAAAAATAAGATTTTTAAATCAGTTTTTATTTAAAAGTGGACATATTTCTTGCAGCCATTCACAAGCACAGGGTCCCTGTGTCCCTCAGCAGCACCCAGACACTGGTGTGCCCTTCACCTTCCCATCGCCCTGTTTTTTCCTTCACTGCTAACCATGACTGCTCCAGGGTAGCCCAGCTGGACCCATAGCGACCCTTCCCAGCTGGCCACCATAGTTTAGGTAGCCATGGGCAAGTGCTACTTTCTGAAAAATTGATCTACTGAGCATTGACTGAGGCCCCAGGGGACAGAGCAGCCCCCAGTTGGGAGCAGATGCCTCTCCCAGTGCTGTCTCCATGGCCATGGGTCCTGCTCCAGAAACAGCAAACATTCCAGGGAAATAAGCCTGCTCTCCGGCTGCTTTCCCTACGCCGCATCTGACAGCCAAGAACTTTGGCTTCATCGCAGGGGTAGCAGGAGGGAAAAGGAAGGCTGGAGGTGGGGAGTAGGGAAGGAAGGTTTTAGGATGAGGGCAAAAGGATGGGGTTGGGGAAGGAAGGTTTTAGGGGAGTGGGGGGAAAGGAAGAGTTTTTTTCACAGGGAAGGGAAGCTTTTAGGAGAATGGGAGGAGAAGGAAGAGGGTTCTTTTTTTCAAGGGCCAGGGAAGGTTTTTTGGGAGTGGGGGAAGAAGGTGTCACCAAATTTGGAAATGAATGTCTTAACACCAGTGTAGCATGAAGAAACAGGCATTTCTTTCATTTGGCACCAGGGACATGGGGATCTCTCCAGCCAACATGTACCCCAAAGGCGAGATTCACCGAGACGTGTACCTCTACAGAATATGCATATTCATTACACTTCCCAGAACTAATTTCCATATTCATTGCATCACCTTGGCACATGCCTGTGAAGTCCATCAGGGGTTTCATGGAGGGTCTTGAGTGGGCCCTCGTGGTGTTCAGTGGTGGCCCAGGAGTGAGCTCTTGGCCATCCTTTCCATAAAAGGCCCTCACCTGGAGCGTTGGTGGGTTTGGCACCATCCTGGAGCTTTGAGCCGGTGTCTTTTCTGTGGACTGGCCAAGAGAAATACAGAAGCTTTTACAGCTCCTCTGTTAATTTTGCGAGCTCGTTAACCTGCCCTCCCTGCTTCTTCCAGGATGTGACATTCCTCACTCATTTGTTCTTAATGACGAAAAGGTGCGTTTAATCACAAGGAATTCTAGTTACACATTCACATATTTGCCACACTCTGGGGGAGAAGGGTTTCTTTTTGGGGGGAAGTATAGGTTTTTGGAGAATGGAGGTGAAAAAATGAAGGTTTTAGGGGAAAGTAGGAGAAAAATGGAAAGGGTATTTGGAGGGGAAGGATAAGTTTTTGGGGAATGGAAGTGAAAAACCAAAGTAGGAAAAAAAGGAAGGGTTTTTTTTTGGGGGGACGGGTAGGTTTTGGGGGAATAGGGGTGAAAAAATGAAGGTTTTAAGGGAAGGTAGGAGAAAAAAGTAAAGGTGGCTTTCTTTTGATGGGGAGGGAACGTTATAGGGGAACGGGGCGAAAGAGGAAGTGGGTATTTTTGGAAAGGGGAGGGAAGGTTTTAGGGAAAGGTGTGAGGGGAAGGAAGGTTTTAGGGGAATGGGGGTGAAAGAAAGTGGGTATTTTTGGGAAGGGAAAGTTTTAGGGGGGTGGGCATTCAAGAGAAAGAGGGTACTTTTGGAAAGGGGAGGGAAGGGTTT
>VXBW01007188.1:103628-131604 GCA_013400375.1 Thinocorus orbignyianus
AGGCCCGGTGCCGCCGTGTTGTGTGGGGGCGCCCGGCCGTTAATGGGCCTAACGGCCGGTTCCCCGGTGCGGCGAGCAGGCCCAGCAGCGTTGCCAGGGCTGCCAGAGCCTCTTCGGGGAGTATTACTGCGACATCTGCCACCTCTTCGACCGCGACAAGAAGCAGTACCACTGCGCGGAATGTGGGATCTGCAGGTGCGTGAGGGGCGGGCAGAGCAGGGGGCGGGGGCTGAGGGGAGCCGGCCTGGGCCTGACGCTTTTCCCCGCAGGATTGGGCCCAAGGAGGATTTTTTCCACTGTTCGAAATGCAATCTGTGCCTCAGCTTGAGTCTGCGGGGAAAGCACAAGGTAAGGATACTCCGTATCTTGAAAAAAAACCCCCAAATTCCCCTTTGAAAGTAAAAACTGATAGTGCTTCAGCTCTATGAAAGGCCACATGGACAGGGGGAGCGGCAGGTTTTCTGAGAGCATCCAGCAGCAGCTTTGCTGGCAGCTGAAGCTATCAGAAATAAACATATTTTTCTCCTTCTTCTTTAAAAGGAGCTGGTGAGTGCAGCTCCAACTGCAGAGTGTAAGTTTGAGTTCCTATTCCTGCTGCAGTTAAGGAAAAGTTAGGCTGCTTGCCACTGCGGGAGTTCTGGGTAGCCTTTTCTTAGGTATACTTTCAAGCTGTTTGGTTTCTAATACACTAAGCCACCTGTTCATTTTCAGAACTTCAAATCTAAATGCAGTGATGTTTCATGCATCTTTTTTTACTGTTCTAAAGGAATTTTAGAAAAATGCAGATGTCCATGCAGTAGAGTAACTTGGGCTTTTTTTGTTTGTCTTTCCAAAGTGTATTGAAAATGTCTCCAGACAGGACTGTCCAATATGTTTGGAGGTGAGCTTCATCTTTTCGTCTCTTGGATTTGTGTGCAGCTGTATTTCTGACCGTGTTTGAATTAATTTACTTGTCTTTGGTCTTTGTATTTGCCTCAAAACAGGATATTCACACTTCTCGTGTTGGAGCTCATGTTCTGCCGTGTGGTCACCTTCTTCACAGGTAAAGCATCGCAGATATTGGAGAAAGGGGAATAGTTGCTGCCTTGTGTGTGGTGTTATGTGGTGGCACTACAGGCTTGGCTAGTCTGTACCAGCTACTTAGAGCTAGTTTTTAAGAGACCCACACAGTTGTGGATTATCTCTCTTTCACCAGGAAACACATTATTTGGAAAGGTTGTCTTCCTTCTGTAGTAGATTTTGATGGTGATGGAGGGATCTAGGTACTGTTTGTTCTAAATTTCCCCATGCTGAATTTCCTTCTGTTAGTATTTAAATGTCAGTAATCCCATAGAGAAATCCCTCCTTGGTGCAGAAAGTAGGTGCACAGTGATTTTAAGAGTATGGTGGCAGCTCATCGGTTCAGCTTTAGAGATTTTCCTTACACAGCCCTCCAAGACAGTGGAGTGCTCCCTTGCATTACTTAAGCTGCCAGCTCTATCAAGGTTTTGAAATGATGTGATACATAGTACTGAGTGCCTTTGCAGGAATAATTGCCACGTTTTCCTTCCATTTTCCTGTTATGTTTCTATCTTGTGTTACAGACGCAGCTTTTTGTTACTCCCTCCGCTCTCTTGTTTCTCCCTGTTGTCTCTGTGTTTGACGTAGATCTCCACAGATAAAATCTTCCTTCAGCTCCTGTTCATCTTTAACTTACCTTGTGATACACTGTTTTTTCAGCAAACTTGAACCACAGAATCCTTGTCACACTGTTCCCTCATTTATGGTTAGAAAATGTTAGAATGGAGCCAAACATGCTTTGTCTCTGGACTTTTGCCCAAGCACCTGGTGATTTTGCTGGGAAGCTTTTTTCTCACTTGGGCTTGGGGTATTATTTAACTTCTGATTTGGGGATAGCTGTGTGCCTTTTCCCTTTGTTCAGTGCAAGTGTGTTGCCAGTCAGAAATGGTGTTTTTCTTACTGAGCTTCTGGTGTTTTCTTTTCAGAACGTGTTACGAGGATATGCTAAAGGAGTAAGTATTTCTAAGCATCTTGTCTCTTAATATTGTCCAAACAGATTACAATCAGGTGTCCCTGCTCATGGCAGGGAGGTTGGGACTAGATAATCTTTAGGGTCCCTTCCAACCAAAACTGTTCTATGATACTTTGAGAGATAAAGATAGTTATGCCAGTCCTTTACCCAGTAATTTAAAGCCAACTCCCGAAGGGGTGAGGAGCTTTTAATTTCCAGATCTGTTTGCAAAAACTATTTGATTTTTGTGATGTTTCTCTTTGACTGGTATGGTAAGAAGCTTGTCCTTTTGGGTGGACTTGTTCCGTGGCTGCACTCCATCTTCTCACACAGACTTTTTTTCCTTTCTGCCAGAGGTTACAGGTGTCCTTTGTGCATGCACTCGGCTTTAGACATGACGAGGTACTGGCGTCAGCTGGACGACGAGGTAGCGCAGACTCCCATGCCCACGGAGTATCAGAACATGATGGTGGAGGTAAGAAAGGAGACTTGCACCAGTATCTGTCCTGGTCAGATTGTGCCTCTGCGTTACTGGCAGTAGAGGGCACTAGGAAGTTGTCCTGGATTGGAAGTCAGCCTGACAGTTAGGGAATGGAGCATGGTGAGTAATCTACTGGATTTATAAACACACAAGAAAAGCACTCCAAAAAGAACCAACCCCCAAAGCATGGCCTCTGAGTCTTACAGGACCGCATGGCAGAGAAATGGCTTGGTCAGTGTAAGTGTCTTGCTTTCCCTGGTAGTGTTAGGCATTGTCACAGCAAAAAGCAGGAACATTTGTTCTAAACAGCTTGGAGCTTCATGTTCCAAACTAAACATGGTGGGTTTTCTGCAAAAAAAATAATTCAGCTATTGATTTGTGCAAGGCTGCCCCAGAGAGACTTCTGCTTTCTTCGTTTTGTTAACTCAGAGCTGTAAAACTGGTGGCTGTTTGCAGGTAATGCTGCATTAAACAGCACTGGTCATTAATCATAGAATCACAGAATGGTCAGAGTTGGAAGGGATCTTAAAGATCATCAAGATCCAACCCCCCTGCCATGTGCGGGGACACCTCTCCCTAGAGCAGGTTGCTCAAAGCCCCATCCAGCCTGGCCTTGAACGCTTCCAGGGATGTGGCATCACTAATGTTTTGGTTTTGCTTGTATGGTTTAGATAACACATCCTACCAACTCTTGGAATCAGGATATTTAGAAAAAAACCCTCTTTACTGCCTGTTTTGAGAGCACTCACTTGCCTGTCTTACACAGCAGACTGGGTCATGTTGCTGTTAATCTGCTCTCATTTTCAATTGAGGGTTTCTTGGTGGTTTCCTACATCAAGAGAAGAAGCCAAAGCGTGTCTGTCCCTGACTTACACAAGGGGTCATCTTGTTATGCTGAAAGAGTAAATTTTCTGTGATTTTACTGTGGAGTCTGAGTTGTTACAAACAGAAAAGCTAAGTCAGCCCTGCAGTCTTTAAAGGAAGATATTTTTTGCTGCAAACCGATTCTGTGGTTGCTAGAAGCATGGTTGTAGTTTATCACTGAGTGTCCTGCTGATACTGAAACCCCTGCCTGTCTCTTTTTTGTGTGTGTAGATCCTTTGCAATGACTGTAATGCCCGGTCTACAGTGCAATTCCATCTCCTAGGCATGAAATGCAAAAACTGTGAATCCTACAACACCGCCCAGGATGGAAAATGCCGGCTGCCTTTGGAGGAGCAGTGACCGTGATAGGCTCTACGTGCAGCTGGACGAGGAAGACTGCCATGGAAGAGGCTATGTTTTAAAATAAAAAACCCACTTGTTAGTAAAAATGTACTCAAAGTTGTCACAGCACCAGTGAAATGGTTACCAGATTTAATTAATGTGGGTGCAAAGAAGTTTTGCTAATTGTGGACCCCCTCCCTGCCCCAGTACCTGGGGCACAGAGCAGTCGGGCCCCCGAGGACGTTCCCCAGCGAGCAGTGTGGTGCCCCATGAAGTCTGGCTTCCAGAGAGAGTGGCACTCTTCAGAGGAGCCCTTGGCTGTGTCGGAGCAGAGACAGCCTAGCAGAATAGCTAATGAGGCACAGAATGAGACGTGATGAGCAGCTGACACAGCAGAAGATGTTTTGGGGCAGCTGAAGGTTGTGAAGCATAACAGGCGGTGGAGGTAGAGCTATTCTGGTTGCAGCTGTCGGGGAAAATTGGGAGCTTTGAAAGTGGCCTTTTACATAAAGCTGACATCTGCAAAGTCATACGTGAGTACGTTTTGTTCCTTTTAGATGATGTGTTTGTTCCAAGGCCTCAGAGCCCTCGGTGCAAGTGGCTGGAGAGTGTGAGCTCCCAGAAATTGCATCCTTTGGCTTGATTCATTGACATGTGGGTGCAGGTGGCACGTGTACAGAATTCCCTTTGGAACCAGGCTGGCCTGCCTCCCATGAACAGCCTAAAAATCAACCCTTTTCCCCTGGATACCTATCCAGCCTGCTGTCTCAGATTCCTTTGCTGGCTGCAGTCACGTTTACACCCATTTTTTTCATCATTTTGCTTTATTCACTGACAGAGGCCAAGGTGTGGGGTCTTAGGCTGTGTATGTAGCTTGATGTTTCGATGGTGAAGCACATGCTGTTGCCTTGTCAGGGTTGCCTGTGATGTTTGCTAAAGTAGCAACACTCGGGTAGTGCGGGGACCAATTTTTTATAGTTTTGGACATTATTTTCCAATAGTATCTGGGGGGAGAATGGAGGATGGAGGAGTGCTTTTAAAACAACAACAAAAAAAACCCAACGAAACAAATCCCAACAAGCCTTTCCCCCTGTCTTCATGTAATACCCTCCCCAAGGTGTTTCACATCCTAAATCATAGAGGAAGTTCTTAGTTTTGGAGAATTTCAGAACAAGCTAATAGTGTTTGATAATGAAATAAAATATATTTAGAAAGCCCAGTTACTCTTCATACAACTACTTATTTTTAATTTGTTTTATGGTAAAACAGCTGCTCTCCTTAATCTGGCAGTGCCCTTTATGTATGAAATACCAGGACTGGGATGACAGCGTTGCTGTAGTTTGCCTTTACTGGAGTATCTTTTCTGAAGCACTTTTCTCACTGCTATAAATAAATGTAAAATAACATCTCTATTAAAATAAACAAATTACAGTATGCCTGATGTACTCTTCTTCTACACATGTACTCTCTGGAAATTCTCCGCCGAGTTTAAACTCTGATTCAGCGCTGAAAAATGAGGGTTAGGTGTCTGGATGGGGACCCATGGTGCTCTTGTATGAAAGCAGTGCTGTTAACAGCACCCATGTTTCTGTATTTCTGTGGTACTGGGTGAAACCAGAGTGGCTTGTGTCATCCCAGTAAGCTGCCCCAGTTTCTTCAGGTCCCACCCCAAACCTGCCCCTTCTGGCCCACAGCACAGGGAAGGTGGGCAGCCATAGCTACGTGCGTGGCTGAGCTTTGAATTGAGTCTGGGTTTCTCCACCCTCCATGGCTGTGTGGAGGAGTCCCATGATGGAGAACCCTGTGGTGAGACCAGGTGGGTTGCATCAGCTCCTCTGAAGCCTAGAAGTAGCCTGGGGAGTGGGCTGTTTAGTGAGGGAGCAGGTAAGGCTCCTGTCCTTGGTTGTGGTGGGGCATCTCCCTGCCTTTAGGGGCCCTTCTAGGGAAATGTTCTTTTTGGAGATTATGGAACCATCGAGTGGGTAGAGTTGGAAGGGTTGTGGGCTGTGCTGGGCACCAAGTGGTGGTTCACCCTGGGGCTGCTGTTCAAATGAGGGGAGCAGAAGGGATTGTGTTGCTTTCAGAAGTTGAAGTGTAGAAGGAGTGTGGTTTGGCCTTGCATGAGTGGGGCTTGAGTTTGAATATCCTGGGGAATATCTGTCTGAGGGGATATGGCCTGGGGAAGGGGCTGGTTTGACTATGGGATCGTGAGTCACTGCTACCACTATTGAGTCACTCAAGATGGTGACAACGTATCTGTTTGAGTTTAAGCTCCTGTAGGTGGTGAAGGACTCTCTTCTTTGTTCTGGATGATGCTTTTGGTTTCTCCACTGAAGCTCCCTGATGCTTTGGAGCACACTTCAAGTGTGTGCTGTTTCCTGGTGGCTTCGCTACGCAGCCTGGATGGAGACCTGCTCCAAGGTAAGCCCCGAAGAAGCCAGTGAGGCTTGTATTGGCCTGGAGGAGTTGTCTCAGAACTTTGTAGTCTTGTAGGAGATGCCCAGCTTGGGCAATGGGGCTGTGCAGGGTGGGTTTTTAATGTGGAGGAAGCAGCAGCTCTGGGTGTGCTGGGATATTTGGGTGCCTGGTGCCAGCAGAGCTCATCCTACCACCATCACCACCACCAGCGCTGCTGCTGCACAAATGGCTCCAGCCCCAGGTGAATGCCAGCAGCTTGGCTGCCCGGGGCACGACAAAAAAAGGTTTAGGTGGTGCCACTTAAATGTTTTCAGGGGGCTCTTGCCTGAGTTTTACTGCTTGATGTGACTTCTCTCTGACTCTGCTCTATAAGGTGATGAAACACTCTTTGGGTTCCTCATAAGCAAGTCTTGCATGATGCAGGGTCGTCATAGGTACTATTTGTGCCCCCTGTGTGGGTGGGACTCAAGCCTGGCTTCACCAGCACCTGGTAGCTGTGGCCACCAGAAGGTGGTGGAATGCCGAGTGCATCTCAAGTGCTGCTGGAGGACACAAGCAGTAACTTGCCTTTTACGTATCTGAAAGGATTTGTGCTGGCGGGTGGAGAAATGGAGACTGCAAGGTCACACTATCTCCTCAGGAAGGGCTGGACTTGCCCACCCTAACTAGGGACAGTGGCACCACCCCGAGATGCCTGTGCTAGTGAGCCTTTGGGCAAGGAGGCCACTATCCCACTGGGTCCAAAAGACCTCACGGTTCTTTCTGACAGGCCTTCTCCCTCCAAGAGGAGCACTGTGGCCATGAAGAGGGCTGCTGGTGATGGTGGGCCATGCAGGACGTGAGCCTCTTCAGTCAGCAGATGCTGCTGTGGGCAGCTACAAGCAGCAATCCAGCCTTAATTGGAGGGAAAAAAAAAAAGGAAAAGAAAAGAAAGAAAACCAGAGCAGGCAAATTGTCCCTGCGAGCAGCTGCTGGGAAAAAACAGATGCCAGTAACTTGTTCATTAACTCCATGAAATATATACGTAAAGAGAGATGCTATTCCAGGGCTGCTGCTGAGGTGGTGGCCTTGCAAATGCAAGGAGGGGGCAGCTAAAGGAGGAATGGGTCGCCTGGGGCTGAGGGACAGACGGACGGGCGGTGGGTGTTGCCACCAGGGAGCACAGAGGGGACAGCACAGTCTTCTGGCTCGACAAGGTCGAGGCTGAATTTCTGCGCATCTCTCAGCTATCCCTTCCAGAACACTCTGCTCATTACCAGCAAATTGTCTCCTTTTTTGTGAGCTGTTTTTTTTTGTTTTGGGTTTGTTTTTTGGTGTTTTTTTTCCCCCTGCAAAAGTGCTGTCAGTTCATTTAGCTGATAAATAATACCCTGGCGCAGCTGGGAAGCCAGCTCTGGAAAACTCAATAGCGAAGTAGCCTTTGACTGAGTTACTAATTGTAAAGCTGTGTGGGTCCAGTCCACAACAAGGCAGATTTGATGCTAAATGGGAAGCTAATTTTATCCCAGCTGGAAATATTCCTATTTGGGTTCCAACCACAAGAGGAGGCTGAAAGAAAACCCTCAGTTGAGCTGAGCTCCCTCCCCAGCTGGATTTTTGCATTGGGTTAAGAGGGGAAAATGATCTTGGGAGTGGGATCCAGCTGATTTTGACCCTATGCTCTCCTGATTTTGGTATTTGCCTCCGCAATGTGAGGGGGAGTGTGTGTGTGTGCACCTGAGGAACCCGATGCCACCAGCTGGACCGCTGTATCGTGCGTCTCAGCTTGGCACCAAGCCCTTAACTCCCTGTGCCAGGGAAACAAATTGCCACACACAGCAGAAAAACAAATGGCTTTCCAAAGTCATGGAAAGATAAATGTAGGGGACAAAGACAGGAGAGGAGGTGCTGTATGGGATGGAAGGTGTTTCACTGAGCTCTGCTGCCCCATCCTGTGGAGATGCTGGGTATGGTCCAGTTCTGTATAGCAGTGCATGAATGGTGCTGTTGGACAAAGGGGGCTTCGTTCTCACTTCCCTGGGGTTTAATCCCATCTTCCCAAGGACTGGCAACTGCGGGGACGTTGGTCCTCTGCATCCTGGCCCCTCTGTGTTGATGGAGCGACAGGGTTTGCTCGGCCTCTGTCGGTGGACGTGGGGCAGTCAGACCCGTGGTGGCTCCAAAGGTGAGCTGGTGCTGCTGTCCATCCTTGCTGTGGGCAGGCATCAAGGGGAGAGATGTGGCAGTGAGCTTGGGGCAGGCATGGTGCCACCTATCCACCATGTCCTGCCTGGATTTGGATGTGCCCAAGCGGCCAGGCATGGGAAGATGCTTGGATTGGAGGCATGTGGTGGTCCTGGGATGAAGGCAGCATGGTGGCTTGGCCTGGGCTGAGGGAGCTGTTGCAAAGGTGTCCTTATGCTGCAGGGCAGGGCAGCGAGCACCCATGCTGCCACCCGAAATTGGGCCTTGCTTGCCAGGACAGGGCAAAGTCAGGAGCAGATGGGATGATCACTGCCTTGTGGGAAAAATGCAGTGCTCCAGCAGGCACAAGGGCTGCAGGCACAAGCAAGGTCAGCAGAGCTATTAATAAAGCCAGGACCTGCCCAAGAGTGCAGGACTCATTAAGCTAATGAGCAGAATGATGCAGGACCAGGGGCTCGGCTGAGTCCTCCATCCCGGTGGGAAGGTGCAGAGTGATGGCTCGGGAGTGGTGGGGAAAGGGGACCCCTGATTTTGGGCTGGAAGGATGGGTTTAATGACTCTGATGTGGTTCTTGGTTTGCTGGTAGGAAGTAGCTAGGTGCGGCCTGATGGCCTTGGGTCCAACAACATAATTTGGGAGGGAAGCAGGGGTATTGCATTGGAAACCTCCTGTAGAGCCTCTCAAGCTGGCTGTGTGCCTGGGGACCGGTGTGTGGGTGCAAGGCTGGAGCTGGAGGGGTGCTGGGCTGGTGCCCCAGGGCTGGGGGATGCTCAGCTAGTGGTGGTGGCTCTGAAACCCAAGCCTGAGCTCTACCGGAGCAGCTGCAGCGTGAGTTTTCAACCTGCGTCTCTGGGAGGGCTCAGGGAAAGGCAGGAAGAGCTCTTGGGTTGGAGAAGACCCTTCCCCGAAGCTGTGCAGGCTTACACAAACCCCTGTCCCAAGGCAGGAGAGCCCCAGCTTCCCTGGGGCCAAGGCTGATGCCTTACCCCTGCCCGGCTGCAGAAAAACCATCTGATTTTCCTTTCCAACTGGAAGGGACACAATTAGGGAAAGGCTCATTGTGTCATGCTATTTATAACTCAGAGAGCTAGCAGAGCATCTGTCTCTCCAGCTCCAAGCAGGGTTAGCTTAGCTCGGGAGTGTGCTGGCACCTCCGCCCTGGAAATGGGACATTTTCCTTGCTTTTTCTCCTTGATGGTCCCAGCTGGATTTTTGGGAGGGAGTTTGCACGTGGGGCTTGTGACTTGGAACTTTACACTGTCATAAAATAGTTGCTCTCTGGACCAATTCCTGTATCTTTTGCAAGGAGCTGGCTCTGATCTGGGTGGAGGATGCTGGAGCAGAGCCTCAGGGGAACTTTGGGGTGCTGGCCACCTGCCACTTTCTTCCTCTCACTCATCGTCTGTGGGTTTTGAGGTCAGGGGTCCCTCAGGGCTGATGGAGTTGCAAGTCTAGGTCCTTGTACCACAGCTGCTGCCAACCTGAGCAGATAGGGTGGGTGGCAGAAGTCTGGGTGCTCTATGGAAAAAACTCCACCTTTCTAAATCTGTGAAATAATTGCAAAATTATGGATTAGCTGAAGACTTGGGAGAAGTGGCCATGCCCTTCAACACTTATTTTTCTGGTTGTGCTTGCAAGTATCTTTGTTGGCAAAACAGAGTGAGAAATTAAATACCTGAAGCTTTTGGCTGTTTGCAGCTGCTGGCAAGTGGCTTTTGGGAGCAGTGGAGGTGGTAGGATGGTGGGTAGGCTCCAGCATGCCCTTGGGAAGTTCCAACAGATGCTGATGGCTCCTGGTTGTGCCCCTTGACCCAGGCAGAGCTGCTGTTTCCTTGCCAAAGCTCGTATCTTCACCCTGCTGTGGGTATGCTGGGGCAACAGGGAGCAGAGGACCTCCTGAGCTGGGTCTTAGCTTGCACTGGATGCCTGAGGCTCTCAGCTGAGAAATAAAATAAAGGGCTGAGAATAAAAACGCACAGACCTTTCTATAGCACCCAGGAAGACAAGCAGGATGGGCTGAAGGTCAGGTGGTTTTATTGGAGGTAGTTGTGAGCCAGGACAGCTGAAGGAGAGTGTGTCCCCAAGCTGCCTGTTGCTTGAGAAGTGACCTTTGAATAAGAGCGGCCACTGATGACAGCAATTCGGCAGCATGCGTTAAATGAGCTACAGAAACAGTGATGGTTGGTCCTCACATTGCAAAATATCCAGAGTGTTTTTGGTGGATGTGATTGTTGTTGGAGGCTGGGACTGTAGGAACATGCAGTGCAAAGGCAAGGTGATGTCTTCAGCTCTGATCTGAGCTGCTGGATGCTTAAAGTGCCCTGCTCTTACCTAGCGGGTAATTACTAATGAGCTTTGTTGCTCCTGGAGGCTGCAACCAAGAGTTATCTCTACTAATAAGTCATTAATACTAACTCCATTAATACCACCAAGAGTCTGAGAAGATGACACATGGAAACATGTTGATGAGATATTAGCATGTTCACAAACAAGCCAAACAAAAGCACAATTAGGGAGGTCTGAGGGAGCCTAGAACTGGTGTTGAAAGCAGCTTGCTGGCTCTCTGGTGAGGGCAAGGCAGGAGACCTGGAGAGGGATTGTGTCATCTGCAGCACTGCTGCCAGGCTCTGCTGCTGCCTGAAAGGCTAGGGGAATGGGATGTTCTGCACGGAGCTATGCGAGCTATTTTTGCTGTATAAATAAAATATCTCTGAGATTAAATGGAGCCAAAGAGGGGGGAGGTGGGAAGCCTCTGGGAAAAATGGGATTTTGCTATTTTTGTAAATAAAGCAAGCTGGTAGCAGAGAGTTTTCCTCAACATTTTAAAAAAAAAAAAAACCCAAGAAAAAAAAAAAGAGAGAAGAAAAGAAGAAAGTCTTTATTTTTATGGCATGTCCTGGATGTTTTTTTTCCCCTTCTTCCCTGCCATAGTAGTAGAGGAGGACAGAAATCCCTGGGTAAGCTGAAGGGTCTGATGGAAGATGAGAGGGATGTTTGCAGCCATTGCCTTGAACACAGGCCTGCTCCCTTTGAGGGCATCATGCCCCACAGTAAAGTGCTTTTCCCACTTGGCTAGAGCACCTGTTATTTTTTAGGCAGTCTTGCACCTTGGCCCTTGCTGGCTGTAGATATAAATGCATCACCTGTGTTGCAGAGTGGATGCAGTATGAACAAATGAAATATAAAGTTGAGTGTGGTCAACCCAGGAAAGACCTTTGGTGCAGTCTCAGTGCTGGCTCCCCCATGGTGTCCCATATGAGAACTGCCTGCACAGCATCCTTCCTCCAACAGACCCCATCTCCTGGTGCAGGCAGCTGAATTTGGCTGCATGTTTTTGGGCAGGTGGGATGGGATGGGGCTGTCTGAGTTGAGTGGAGGGGCCGTTGTGGCTTGGGAAGAGCTTTGGGCTATACATGGGGTTAGCTGGAATAACTCCCAGCTCTTCATTAAACATCCCTGTGGTGGCACCATCCTTGTGTTGGCAGGGTCAGGGTATCCCTGCATCCCCACTTCTGCTGCTGTATCTTTCATCTGATGCCAGGTTTCACCCAGCGATGCCTTGGAGCTTTCTGGGTCATATCCTGTGGTACCCATCCCTTCCCCAGCTAATTTTGGCCCCGAGCTGGGAGCCTGGCTCAGCTTTGCTTACCTCTTTCATTTTCTGGAGTTTGCTCTGAGTCGTGGGAAGTGGTCCTACAGCACAGAGGTGATGTTTTCGGCTCTGTTTCCAAACTATGGGAGTGAATGTGATGCATCTGTTTATGATTTGCTGCTCGGAGTCGGCGGGTGATGTCCTCACACCTTCCTCTCCACCCACAGCAGCGAGCACCATTAAAAAATACAAGCGGTTTTGCAAGAAGCCCTTTTTCACCCAGTGATGGGCTTGGGAGACTTGAGCCATGTCAGGACATGGGATGTTCATCCTTTCTTCTTTTACCTTACCTGTTGGGTGAGTGCTTTCGGGCAGAGGCTTTGCCTTGCTGCTTACACCATGCTGAGGAGCAAAGAAGAGGCACTGGGGGTGGTTTCTGGTCCAGAATGAACCAGAAAGCGAACCCCATGTGCCAGCCTGGTGGACCCACAGCCTGGTGGCACTGGGGACGAGACAGTGTCTCTGGTTCTTGCCACTTATGCAGAGATTGAGTGTGAATTTGCCTGTGAAATTAGACCATGCTGATGAGATCTGATTTGATTTCTTGGCCAGGCCTTCCTCCTAGAAACTCAGGGTCCTGTAGAAGGTGACACCCAATTTCTGTTCTCCATCATGAAAAAAGAGTTTATTCCTCTGGGGAACTGTATTTTTTAAAAAAAATGAGGGTAATGGCTTTTCCTCTTCATTTATTCTGTCACTGATTTTAGCAGCAGTTTTTGAGCAAAGTGATTTTTTTTTAAATAGTTTGGGGGATTTTTAATGCTTGTTCTTTGCCGTTACTGGACGATATTTAGCTGTAGCTCAGGATACAAAGGAGACCTACCATAGATCTCGCTTCATATACCCTCCCAGCCCAAACAGGTTCCCAGGCTGGCTGTGGTTTGAAGGTGCAATGACCATTTGCTGCTTTATTCTCTGTTTCTACCCCACCTGAACCAAGAGAGAGCCAGGAGTAGCTCAGTATCCACAGCTCAGCTGGGGAGACTGAAGTCTTGCTGTTGAGCCACCTGACCAATGCTAATATGAAAAGGGAGGTGAAGGATGGGCCACTGAAGAGACTGAAAGAAGCTAGGAAGGAAAAGGAAAATGCGTAATGACTGCATTTCTTTTTGGGAAGCAGGACTGGAGATGCCCTCGTTTCTCCTGGCCTCTCCAGGTGGCTGTTGTGGTGCCGGCTGCCTTTATTATGCTCACTTGATGAAAATCAAGAGATGATGCATCTGTTGCAGGAAGCAATCATGCAAACGCCCAGAGCTTTGATGTTTCCCAGGATGCTTCCTTTAGCAGCCAAGGCAAACAGCAAAGCCTGTTCCCCAGCCTGTGCCACCACTGATTAACCCAAAGCAAACCAGTGCCTGCGTTTCAGGTGAGATGGCAGCTCGAGCCTCTCCTGTCTGCATCCCTTAGAGAATGGTAGCTGCTTCTTGTATTGCTCTCCCCATAGAAGCCCTGCTGCTCCAGGGCTTCAGCTGTAGCAAAGAGGTATCTTGGAGGACACCTTGATGAATCTCATGCCCTCCCCATGCAAGAAAACAGGCAGCAATTAAGGGGCAGGGACATAAAATGCTATGAACTGGCACATCTCTACCTACGGAGAGGTGCTGCTGCCTTCCCCAAATCCCCTCCAGAAACTCAGTTGTGCCACCGTCTTGCCAAGAGTCTGTGAGAAGATGTGGGCTGGGATGAGCATCCCCTCCCCAAACCAGCCCTGTCCTCAGCCAACCCCCTCCCCCCAGCTTCACATATCAGTAGCTGAACACAGAAATTGGGAATTAAAAAAACCCCACCTCTTTGCTGTATTTTAGCAAAGTTTTTCAAGGATTAAAAATAAAGCTGCAGAGCAAGCACCCACATGTGTGAAATGGGGCACCTCTCAGCCCAGGAGTGTGGGTGGTCAGTGCACCTTCCCACAGGCTCCCAGGCTGTTTGGGGAGAAAAAAATATAATTAAAGGAAAGAAAAAAAAAAATAAATTATGAGCTTCTGCACAGAAGCACAAACAGGAAAATAAAAGTAGCAGTGATGGAGCAGCCCTGTAACTGCTCATGGCTCCTGGCAAGGAAAGCTAAAGGTGGGGTGATGCAGCGAGGTGATTTTGGAGAAAGAAGCAAGTGAAAGCACAGGAGACATCTGCACAGCTGAACAGCCCCCGTGTCCCCACCCCGAGCTGCTGGGTTGGTTGAACCTCCATCCTCTCCCTTTACCTCCCCTCATCTCTTCCCCCTGGGGAATTTTGGGTTCCCTTGCCTTGAAACCGAGTGACCAACATATCCCAGGACTCTGAGTTTCCTACACAAACGCCAAAATTCAGGTTTATTGTAGGCACTGCACACCCGCCTTCTGGTTGCCTGTGGTCCACCGGACCCGCCGTCATCCTGCCCTCGGCAGTGGCTGGGCACGTGGGCATCTCCTTGACAGCGGATGCTCTGCTGCAGAAGCGCTTATAAATTAAGGATTCTTTTTTTTTTTCTTTTTTCTTTTTGAGTATTTTTTCCTCATCCCTGCTAGGAGTCGTCATAGAGAGGGTTGTTGTAGTTGCCCCAGGAGCCGTAGTCGTGGTCATCCAAAAGCCTGCCGTAGGAGGAGTGCCTGCCAGGGGAAAGCAAACGCCCAGTGTTACCAGTTGCTTTGGTGGTTTATTAGTTATTTTACCATGAGGCAAAAAAAAAAACAACCCAAAAAACCCCCGAAAACACACAAGTCCTCACTAGGTCAAGCTTTGGGATATTTTAGCAGGATGCACCAGGACAGAAAATAAGCCCAGGCAGGATTTTGTCCCCATTGAACCAGACTGGGATATGCTGGGGAATTAAAACAAGACTTTTGCTCATCTAGGTTGTCAGCAAAGCCTCATTACAGATGCTCAGCGCTGGGTTGTGCTGCTGTTTATTGTCTAAGGCACAGCAAGGCCTGTGGCAGCAGCTTGCCCGAGGGATAATTACTGGTTATGACTATGCTGAACAGCGTCTCCGGCATTTGAGGAAGGCTGTTGTAAAACGAGGAAGAAAAACTCTGCTTGTCAACATAGACGTGGTAGAAAATGCAGCCACGCTGAGACAGGAGGCTGCACATTGCCCTGCTTGGGGACAGCATCTCCTCGGGGCTTTGTCCCTGAGCACCCCCCTTGCCACGATGAGAGGGGCTACAGCCTTGGAGGGGACCACAACTCGAGCACCCTGCCAGGCAGGCACCCCGAAACCAGCCTTACCTGATCTTGAGGTACGCTGCCACCCCGAAAACCAGCACCACCACCATGATGACTGTCACAGTTATGGCCACGATGCTTCCTGTGGAGGATCCATCAGAAAGGGCAGTGCTCAGTTCCCACCTCTCCGAATCCCAGCCCCATCACACCCACCCCGTACCCTGCCTGCTACCGATACACCTGCACCAGCCAGCCCTGGTGGGGAGGATGGACACACATCTCCTCACCGCTTCCCAAAGGTCTTGTGGAGGATGCTGGGCACCTCTATATTTTTGCCAAGACCCCCTTCCCATAAAGGCGGGGATAAAGCACAGCTGGGCTTTGCCTGAGGACTATGGACTTGGTCCTTAATGCTCCTCCCTGCACCAGGCAGCATTTAGGGCTGAGCCAAGGCTAGAGAACGTTCCAGAACCTTCCCTTTTCTGGCCTTAAGAAGCACTTTCAAGCTATCTGAGCTTGCAGAAGAAGACAGGTGAAAGATAGTATCAGCTTAGTGAGGTCTCCAGGAGGGAGAAGAAAAACTTACATCTTTCTAATTCAGGCTGCACCCACCATCCAGGCACTTGTTTCCATCATCCTTAAGTATTTCAAGTAAAATTTGCAACTAAGGATTCTATTCACATCTCCAGGCAACTGAGGTTTGGTATCTATGGCTCCTTGTCTCCGCTGGTGGAGCAGATAACATAGGCTCCTCCAGGAAAGCTCAGCTTCCGCTAAATGGTGCTTTCAGAAAGTTGACACCTCTTCCCTTGCAATTCAGGGGGTCTGCCCCTCTTATCTAAGCACCTTGAGGGTAACATTATGTCTATATGTGCGTATGGAAGGTGTTGTTGCTCACCTGCACTCAAGGCACGTGGTACCTCTTCCATAGTGACTCCAGTGGACAGGGTAGTTTTGTCCATGTCCATGGTCTCAACTGTGGTGGGGCTTGTCACAGTCTCTGGGGGGGACGTTGGCTTCACATCCAGGCTAGATGCCATGGCCAGTGTCCCCAGAGAAGGGAATTCCTTAGTCAGCGTTGGTGGTTGAGTGGTGCTGGGGCTCATGAGGACAGACGTTGGGGATGAGACTGTCCCGGTGGATGAGTACAGCTCGCTGGTGGGGAGGGAAGAGGAGGAGGAGGATGATGATGCAGGTATACCCGTAGGGCTGGCAGCTGCCACCAGATCCATCATGCCTCTTGCCAAGGTGGCAGTATTTTCTGTCCGAAGACCTGGGGGTGTCTCCAAGGTTGGTGGCACCAAGCCAGGGTTGGAGGTTACGGATGGGCTGTCAGTTGTGGTGATAGTGGTCGCAGTGACAGAGCTCACGTTGATGGAGGCAGGAGCAGGGGACAGTGCTGCTGTGGGGGTGGCATTGTGGTCATCCCCCTCCTCTAGCCTGGGGGACACCCCATCTCTGGCAGGTCCTGTGGATGTGGGTAGTGAGGGCTGGCCAGAAGATGGTGTGGTGACAACTGCATCCTTGGAGCTTGGCCCCACTGGGATCCTCTCCAAGGGGAAGGGAGGGCTAGTGGGGGCAAGGGGTGATGCTGCAGAGTCATTGCCCAGTCCTAAGAGTGAGACAAAGAAGTATTAATAACAGGAAAATCCTTGGGGCAATCTGAGGTTTGGGTGAACACTAAAGGTTTTGGGAATTAACCTGGAAATAAGTTTATTGTTTTTAAAATGCTGAGAGCCATCTAAAAATAAAGATATGGGAAATATCCCTGTGTAGCTAGAGGTGAGGTTTAAACCAGACCACTTGCCCCAGCATGGGTCAGCACCTTTTTTCCCCAAGTTTGCAATCCCTCCCCCATCCCCAGTCACCCTCTCCATCTTCCCAGCGTCTCCTCCCAGCAGCCAGCAAAGCAGCAGGGGAGCAAGATCCTCCTCAGCAGCAACCACCACACAGCTGGGAATGATAACACAAGATGCCTCTTTCTTCTCTCCCCCCATTTCCTTGTGCATTCATTCGTCTCCATTTCTTAGCACGAAGATGAGTCATTTTTTCCTCTATCCTTACCAGCAGGCTGCTGGGTCTTCCCCCCTCCCCCTGCTCCTTTCTACTCTCCAAGGTTAAACTCAGCACTGGACCAGCACTAGCAGCTAGCTCTCTCATCACTGCTGGGCCCAGGGAAGCGCGTGACAACACTAAGTGACATCAGGAGGGACTTTCATCCCCATCCATTTGTTTATTTACACCTCTAGAGCATCCTAAGCCCAGCACTGGGAAGAGCAAGAACTTGCTCCAGGGCAAACAAGCTGCAACAAACTAGTGATTATATGAACACGGAGATCAAAAAACACTCAGACAAATGCTGGTTTTGTGGGAACCCTGAAGCCAAAGTCCCACAGCTCCAGAGACAGGAGCTTGGTACTTATCTATGTAAAAAGCAGCAGCAGTGAGAGCAGAGACAACTATCATGGTAGATCTTTGTCAGTAGGAGCTTGCTGATCATACATGGCTGGGTATGTACTCAGTGGGCACATAAGGCTCTCCTCCCCATCAGCAAGCCACCACCCAAGGAGATGTTGTCAACCATCACAGCCAAATCTACCGTCCCCCCAGAATCAAACTAAAATGCCACCCATGCAGGTGTCACTCAAAATAGCAACAAAAGTCCCAGAGATGTGTTTTAGATGGAACAGAGCAGTTGCTGGCCCACCACAAGGCTCTTATTGCACATAAAGCTACACCAAGAAAGAGTGGCATGGGAAGGACTCAAATTTGGGAGCAGATGGTTCCCCAGCAAAGCCCCTCATTGCTGAACACCCAGGAGAGCTACAAAAGTCTCAGGGCACAGACAGCATCTCATGCTGAAGGAGAGATGGCAACTCTTAGTGCCTGTGGAGAAACGGTGGGACGCAGCACTGGTGAGCAGGGACTCACTAAACCATGTTTTTGGCTGTTTCCAGCTATCAGTGCAATCAGAAGGCTGCAGGTGTCTAACAGAGTTTCACTAAACCCACACACCTTCAGTGGAGGAGGCCAGCAGAAGGGACATCTCAGCTAAGGGCCTCCAGCTCACGGTGGCAAGTGCTGGGTACACAACACAACCTTTCATTAAGGTATTTTCTGTCTAGAAACTGCAAACATATGCTTGGCCAGGCATTAAAGTCAGCTCTGTGGCATGGCTTCTAGAAGCGCAAGTCTAAAACATCTTTTCCTGCCCCTGAAGAGACCCCTATGGTGGACCTCATCTCCCAGGCAGGAGGGTCTAGGAAGTGGGACTGGAGACACAGGACCAGGGTGCCAGGGACAGGCACTTGGAGATGTCTGAGCTCTCACCCACCACAGGCGCTTGGTCTACTGAGGCACAAGGCTGATAGACCTTAGGATAAGGGAGAGGAGATGGGTGACAAGCTGGAGTTTGGTTACTGAATAAGGGACCTTGCTCAGCATCCTGGTTTCCATGCCCAACACAACCACCCAACCTCCTCCTTCCCAGCTTCCCAAACCATGCCAGGCTCCTACAAAGCTTCTGCTGTCAGCAGGGCACTCTGATATCTCCTCAGTCCCAAGAACTCTACACCTCAAGCTCCCTGGCTAATGCCTCGGAGTTACTGGCATGTGAACTTGAACTGCTGTGATAATCCTGAGCTTAGAAGCCATTAGTTCAGCTGAATGCACTGGTTTCCACAGTTTGGCTTCACCCACAGCATCTCACCCAAACAAAGCCTGCCCACTGCACTGGCTCCATCCATCAAACCTGATGGGTCCCCACTCATCCTGTCCCTTCGTCCTGCAGAGGCTGGGGGCTCGCTTGCTCAGTTTGGACTCTGCAACACCATAAAACCAAATATTCCCTGTGCTGTTCCATCCCCTTGCATAGCTCTCCACACTGATGTACTATGGGCAGCAAGCGTCAAGTCCCACACCAGTGTGGTGAGACCTGCAAAGCAGCTACAGCAACATCTGTTAGGGACCAACATTTAGTACAACACTTGCAGTGGCCAAAAATTTGCAGAGGCAAGAACCTGCTTCCTCAGCACGTTAATATTGAGGTGCAAGTGGTTGATTTGTGTCCTTTTTGCTTTTACATAGGTAACCCCCCTTGCCCTTTCTTGGCTGGGTTGAAGCATCCCCATGTGGTCTTGCTAACACGCTTGTTTGGGAAGCAGGTGGCAGAGTACCAAGAACGGAGACTGTTAAAACTGCATCTCCTTTTTTAAGATAAAGAAGGCACAAGGGCCATTTCTAGCAGGCAGTGTTAGCCCACAGCCTCCCACATGGCAGGAGCTGAAAATGCCATCAGCTGCAACCCCAGGAGAGCAAAGCCCACTGGTTTTCATGGCCAAGGGTGGGACATGAAATCCCTGGCTGGATTCATGAGGAGCATTGAGCAACAGGGCCTTTCTCAAGGATTTAACACCATGCAGGCACCCTGGGTCTTAGGCAAGAGGAGGCAAGGTCTCTGCCAGAGGGCAAGTATGTTTTGGAGATGCATGGGTGGAAAGGCATATCAGCAACACACTGAGTGAAGAACCCAAGTACTCTGGCCCAACGTGCTTCACCAGCATCCCTGGGCCCACATTTCTGACCTCAGGTAACTGGATTATTTCCTCCCCCCTGGCCCAAGCTACAGCAACACCAAGTCAGCAGTGATGCAAGGCATCACCACTGCCAGTGCTATTGCAACAGCAAACCCCTCAACCTCCACAATGCTGCCAGAAGGTGCCCAGTTGACCTAACAAGGCATTGGCAAGAGCAGCTTCCAGCTCGTGCAGGGCCTGAGCAGAACATTCATCACATGTTTTAAGAAGTCTGAACTGGAGGTGGCTCAGCCAGGGCAGAAATCGTCTGCCATGTGGTAGCAGAGGATGCTGGAAGTGCTGAAAAACATAGACCAAACATTCCTTGGCCCTTGGTGTTCTTCAAATCAGGGTTCAACATCTATCTGTACTTCTGTAAATTAATCCTTTCTCCATCTCACTTTGGCATTTCAGATGTGCAACTTCTCCAGCAGGTAGCCTCTGCAGCCCACAGCATGACATGTTGCTGTTACATCAAGCACAGCAGGACCATTTTAGGGCTGCTAGCACCTTGTAAGTTTATTAACTCTCTCCAAGTGTAGATGCTTCCAGCATCTCCTGGACACAGCCAGCTTACTACCCCTCTGCAAAGCCACCCTGAGTTTCTTGCTTGTGCTTTGGGTCAACAGAGCTCTCATGATCCGCTTGAACTTTGGAGGCAAACTGGTAAGGACATCAAAAAGCTGGCATTACTACTAGCCAGGATGAGTCAGGAAGTTTCCCATAATATCTAAGGGGTATAAATCCAGAGGGTGAGCCAAAACTGGATGCAGGAACGATCCTTGGCCACTGGCTGAGCATTCCCAGCCAAGCAGGTCACAAGTCACAGGGACATTTCCCAGGAGGGCAAGCACGGGCGAAGGCAGCCCTGGTTTTCCTTATCTCCCCCAGCTCCTGCGTGGTCATTTGCTTTGGTTTCCAGATCGATAGCGCGGCATAAATCTCTACTAGCAAACCCTACCTGTGCCAGGTCTCTGTTGTTCTCTTGTTCTCCTGAGCCATCACCTCCATCGGGTCATCTGGGACCCAGCAACTGCCCTGGAGTCCAGCCCTGACCCACAGCCCATCACCCCCTCACGCACAGGCTGTGCCCCTTGGCACTGCAGGAAAAACCCAGCTGGGATCCCAGAGGCAGTGCAGGCCGCTTCTCAGCCAGGTTAGGAAGAGGGGACAAAAAAGGACCTTGCTGTGGACCTCCTTAGCTGATAGCTCCACATGCCCTCCTGCCACTGTGCCCAGCTTGTGGACAACCTGCCCTACAGGTGAGGACTGCCCGTCCCCAGAGAAATGGGTGGCCAGAAGATCACCAGCTTGTCTGCAAGCCCAGTTCTCTACTAATGTATGAAAAGGGGGAGGGGGTGGGAAAAAGCCAGGGTGGGGGTTTCCTTGTGTCTCTAACACCTGGTCTGTAGGAGCTCCAGCTGTGAGCAGGAACCAGAGCAGTGCACTGGAAGAAGGGACAAAAAAACACCACTAGAAAAATTTTAGGATCACATTACTTCAACAGCTAAAAAAAACCTCAAATGGGTTGTCAGAGGGACTGAAGGATGTCAGCTATCAAAGGATGCCAAGCATATCTCAGCCCTGAGGAATTTGCCCATCTAATTCACTTAAGGCAGTTGACCACCCCACTGGAATCCAGCTCAGAGCAGAGGCAGGCAGGGGACTGCCAGCACATGGGAACCACCTAGAAAAACTGCAGTGTCACGCTTTGCAGCCCCATGTGAGCACTGAAAGGTCCTTTTTTTCTACATTGCCTTCCTTCAGAGTATGGGAAGGAGCCAAGAAAAGAAAACCCCAAATCCCTGTAATCAAAATATTTTGCTCTCAGGGAATATTAACCATAATTACCCACCAACCCAAGAAACGAACCATCCGTCTGACGGATTATCTCCCTCTCTCATCTGCCTGCTGTTCTCCCGGCTTCTGCAAGCCACGCAAAGATGGACATCTCACCCTTGCAGAAGCTGAATGCTTCCCATGCTCTGCTTGGGAACCAGACCTGGGCTGGCAGCCTCTCCAGCAATACACTTCTCAGGCACTCCAGATGCTGTGGCAGCAAGCTTTTAAATTGTTCTACCAACTGAAACACCGCATAAAAACAACAGGAGGACATCTCCAGCTCAAGTGAATGACATCAGATGGAGCAGCCATGCTGCAGCAAACAAACATCCACTGATAAGGCAGAGATGGAGCTGTTAACGAGCTTCGCTTCATGACTCATCACATCTGGCCTAACTAGCAGAAGGTCCCCATGACCTAAACCACTCACCACACACAATAGTGCTGTCAGCCCGAATTAACTAAGGCACCCACACCCCAGCTGCAGTAGGTGATGCTCCTCTAGCAGCCAAGGCCCTAGGGATAACATAGGTTTCTGTAACATTAATATTACTGCATTCTCATCCCTCCCAGAGGCTTATCCTGACTCTACTTACACGTGGAATCTAACCACACGTTCTGAACAAGAAATACAACAACAGATGGAGAGCAAGCCACTGCAACAAGGAGATCTGGTGAGCACCCACACATACCTTGCATAAGCAGCAAGGTTGGGTACCACTTTCCATCCCTGCTCAGCTGCTGCTTCTGGGGCAGGTACTGACAAAAGCACCTGAACAAAACCATACCTAAGCAACACGTTCAGCGCATGATCTCTACTTCTGAAAGCAAAAATCAACAGTAATCTGGCTGCATACCTACAAGATATATCCGGGATAGATAAAAAAGGTTGCTGATATAGCCTTGTGATCTGCTCAGAACAAGGGAGCACATTAGATTTAGGGTCAACAGAGAAAACAAAACTAGAAACAAAGTCAGAAGATCAGCCCAAACCAAAGAAGAAGGGGTTAGAGACAATCTACTGGCAACACAGATCCAAAAAAACGCCCAAATACCACAGGTACATGCATCCACCACTCAGTGAGAGAAGCAGTGAGGACCTGAGCCCAAACTTAAGTGAGGACCTGAGCCCAAGCTTAAGTGGAGGTCCCCACCCAATGGGGTGAGCACTGGGGGTTCCAGCCAAGGCTCATCAGCATGACTAGGGGCTACTAGCACACTTGAGGGTTCCAGCATAAAAGCTCGTGGCTGGAGCTGTGTCCTTCCTGGTCAGGCTTGCTAAGAGTAGAGGAAAAACATCGTAGATAATTAATTGTAAATTACAGAACTAGTGAGGGAAAGCAAGCGCACAGGGGTGAGTTCTTTCAACTTTTTCAGAGGAGCAGCCGGGTCCTAAAAGACATGGTAAGCTGGGGAGGCTCGGTCTGGGTGCTGTGCTGGGTGATGCAGAATCTTTTTTGACTTTCTGCAGGTCCTGTATTGTGTTGGTTCTCACCAGCTAATGATGACAGAGCAATCCGGCCTCCTCTGATCCTGCAGCACGTGTTGGTTTATTACCGGGTTCAGTCACGCAGAGCAGTAAAACCATTTAAGTTTAAATATAGGGTAAGGACTTCCTGGTCATGACCTTGTTGGCTTGGTTTTGGTTCCTGTGGCTGGGGATTCCCCCACCTTGTGCTGGTTTTTGCAGTTCCCTTCTCCTGTGCTCGTGTTCAGGTATAGCTTTTAATTGTGCCATTGACGTTTAGTTATAAAACTGGTACTATCCAGCTGGGAATGGCTAAAGGTCCCATTGTGGTGGCTAAGACTAAATAAAGCTGCTTCTTGTTTCGGGTTCAACTTGTTTTTCAGCCTGTTCAGTGCTGGTCTGCCTCGCCTTCTTTGTCACTGTGTAATTTGGGCTTTGGTGTTGTTCATCTCACTACTCTAGTTGGAGAATTCCATTTGTAGTAAATAAGGGTCTGACTAAGTTCTGTGCTGATACAGGAGAGGAAGAAGGATGATGCCAGGGTTGTCTTTGGTATCAAGCTCGTGTCTCTGCTCCTCTAGGACACTGCTGCAGAGATCACCCAAAAATGAGGATGATGGGGTGACCTGGGAGCTGCTCTGCAGGGTCTGAGCTCTGGCTCAGATCCAACAACCTTCGCACACCACCTCATAGGGAGCACCCTGGCAGGTTGTTACTGGGAAATGGCAATTCCTGGAGACATCTCTGTCCCGGGAAGTGTAGCTTAGACTAAACCAGGGCCAGCACAGTGGCTCTCCAGGTCTACAGCAAACCTCCAGCACCCCATGTGCTTGTTGGTGACCTACAATGTTAGCGGCAGTGGGAGCACCCCTGGGTGATGTTCTGCTTCCTTGCTGCCTGCTCAGCTCCTGCTGTGTCACCTCTCTTTTCAACGTCAGATTGTGTTGGTGACGGCGTAAAACCAGTTGTGAGAGCAGGAAGAAACCAAGTGAGAAAATCAGGGGCCAGAAATATCAACAGCTAAAAGGTAAAGCTATCCAACAACTGCGTAAAGAAGTCAAGGCTGTCAGATCAAATAAATCTGCAGTTGCTTGTGATTTACTGGCGAGCTGAGCTGGCTTCCTGTGTGATTAGTTTTATTCTGCTGCTACATGGTCGTTAAGTGGTTTAGGTCTAATTGCTCCAAAGCATGAAGCTTTCTGTAACTAAGAGTAACAGTTATGCAACAGAAATCAATGTGCCGTCTCCGTGTGTCCCTCAATATCCAGTGGTCCCATCCCTGGGGGAGAGGCTGTCCCAAACGCACAGCTGGCCAGAGCACCCTGGGGATGTCCCTTGGCAGCCCTCCATGAGGATGCAGGCCCACAGGGGTTGCTACTGAGTAAACTCATCAGTATCCACCTTCCTAGAGGTAGGGCTTGTACCAGCATCTCTTGTAGATGCATGTCCTGCAAAGGCAAGAGCAAAATCCACATGGCCAAACACATAAAGCTGGGGGCTTTGGGCAAGCCAGCAAGGAGAATTCCGGGTGAGGTCTTTACTGGTTGGTTGGTTATGGCCTGGCTTGGGAGCAGCACCTGCTCTTCTCCATGCTATGGTGTGGGAGGATAAGCTAACATGGGGGCCTGGCTTGCTCTTGCTTGTTTTTCAGCCCCTGCAGAAAGCTGTTGCAAAGATTGCTCTTGAGGAACAAGGCAGACAGCTTCACCATCCTGCAGTCACTGCCCTTCCCAGCTAAAAATGATAACACCAACTTTTAAAACAAAGATGGTTGCCTGCCTGCTGCATGGTCCCTATGACCTTGACTGGGGAAGCCTGGGGTGAGTGTCCAGGACCTCCTTAGGCAACCATCTGCCCTAATGCCCAAACCAGGCAGCAAGAGCTGTTTGTTGCACAACAAACCCACCCTCCACAGCAGCTGCAGAATTTGGTGCAAAGAAAACATGATGTTTCCCTCCCATCACCAAGTGTTGCTTAATTATTCAACACATTAAGCACTTTATCCTGAAGTTGCCATGAAATTAGAGCAGAAAAGAAGTTGATTTTGAGTATTTAGAGGGTTTTTTTCCTTCTGAGAATGACAAAGCAACTTGTGATTACTGGTCAAACCATACAAAGTTGTCTGGAGGACACCTGGGGTGGAAAGTCTCTGCATTCCTGAAGAATCCCTGGTTGGCAGAGCCCTGTCCCGTCCCCCCCATTGAGGTGTGCTGGCAGGCTGTCACCTTGTTTGGTGGCTTTTGCTGATTGCTGGGCATAATGAGGCTGCTGAGCAGTGTTGGAACCTTTCTTCTTGGTATGAGCTTTGTCCTCATTAAAAGCAGCACTTTACAGCATCAGCTCTTTCTTAAATGATTTTTTGCTTGATTTAAATTAAAAAAAAAAAAAAAAGTACTTTAGATACTGCATGCTTTATTTTTGAAACATGCAAAAGTGTGTTACGCTGCGCTTATTCCCCTGGGATGTTACACCACGAGAAGACAACATTTCTCCTTCATGAGGAGAAAACATTTGTCACCTCTCTGGGCTGGGAGGCTGGCAGAGGGACCTGCTTGCCCATGCAGCTGGGCTTGGGCCCCTCCACTGTACATTTTCCCAGGATTTTCTTGGATATGGCTCTTGAGCCAGACAGGCATGTTGCAAACAGCAGCTCTGCCCAAGTGACACCGCAGCAGCTAAATAATTTTCTCGGGTAGCTGTTAATTACTGCTTCCAGGTGCAGCTTCCAATGCGTGTCAGCCCTGTCCCAGCCTCCCCCAGGGAGGGGAAGCGACTGGGTTCCAGCAGAGGAATTTTTGAGCATCCTCTGGCACTAGAGACCAAAACTTGTTCATCTGGGCTGGGAGAAGGGATAACTAACTACCCATCTCCCCTGTCCTTCAGCTCACATATGGGGAAGCAGAACCAGGAGTACTCAAAGCATCGTCTCCTCCAAGGCAGCTCAAAGTGCCAGGCTCCAAGACCCCTAAAAAGCAGCTTTTTTCTCCCTGGAGGGCCCTTGCAGAAGCACCTGAAGCCTTTAAAGCTAAAATCTCCTTCTCAGCTGCCAGCTGCGGAGCAGTGAATTGCTAAAAGGGGAAAGTGGGTTCAGGGCTGCAGCAAAGGGGTGTTCGTACGGGGCCAGGCATGGTGTCCGGAAAGCAGGTTTGAATTTACGTCCAGAGTACAAAGTAATAACAGGATAAAAACTTCCTTGTGCGAGATGGTATTATTTCATTACGTGGCCAGGCAAAGCCCAATCTCATTTCGTTCCTGCCCAGTGACGTCCTCCCTGTCACTAAGTCCTGAAGAATGAGCTCCAAGCGTATTTAAATCATGCTCTTTGTTTTCTCACTGGTAATAAATATAGATATTTTTAAGTATTATTTCTATGGGGACAAAGAAGCAGCAGAAAGCATCCAAAAGGGTCTGGCTTTGAGGGTGTTTGGGAGCAGCCTGAGAGCCATGGGACTGTACCCCAGGGAAATCTTTCCTGGCTCTTGTGCCAAGCCTCGCTGGCGTTGGTGCTTTAGGGAGGGATGGTCGTGGGAACAGCTTTGGGTTTGACCCAGGCGCTGGGAAAAACCCGCCTCCCAACCCCGAGATGGCTGAGGGCTGACTCCCAGCAGAGGCTGGCTGCTTTCAAGCTGCTCTCCAAGGCAGTGGCCAAATTGTGGCCAGGCAGAAGCCCACAAAAGAGGCGAGTGGCATCCCTGTGGAGCAAAATGTAGGTTCAACCCCACCCCTCCCAAATGCACTTGCCTGGAAAGTACCAAAACAATAGCTGGTTGGCAAACTCCTCCTTTACAAGGCGAAGGATTTGGCCAGCTCTCCCTCCTCTTGCACTAGGTGGGGTCCCTTAACAGGGGAAGATCTCCCTCAGGCTGATGTGGTCCAGGATGACCATAGAATCATCATAGAATGGGTTGGGTTGGAAGGGACCTTAAAGATCATGGAGTTCCAACCCCCCTGCCATGGGCAGGGACATCTTCCACTAGAGCAGGTTGCTCAAAGCCCAGTTCAATCTGACCTCCAGGGATGGGGCAGCCACAGCTTCTCTGGGCAACCTGGTTGGTTTGCTGATGGCTGGCTGCTCTTGCAGTCATGGCCTTCCCTGGCTGCTGTTTTGGGGACATGGCTGCGGGCTTTCACAGGGAGCTCCAGTCCTCACCCAGCCTCGTCCCCTGGCGCTGCTCTGCTGCACGCCAAGAGCCGTTTAATAACAACAGCTTTGCCCGATGTGTTTCTCCTCGTGCGCGTCCCTGTCGCTCGGTTATGCAAGTCTGTTTTTCATGTTTCTGAGCAAGCAGCTCTTCGTCTTGTTTATTAAAAACCCAGCCTGGACAGAGGGATAACCTCTGCGTGCTGTCATTTGAAAGTGCTCCCTGAAGCACCAGCCAGGGACTCAGCTGCCTCCTCTGACTGTCTGAGTGGGCAAAAGATGTCAAACGGGGTGTTTCTATGAAATGGGGGGTTTGATATTGCCGGGAAGCAAGAGGAGGGAGATGCCTTTAGCTGATGGGGGAAAGTGTCAGGTGCTGCCTGTGCGAGAGCCCCGGTTCAAGGCCAGGGTGAGCAATAAAAGCTCCTCCAAAGCAGGGACTGCGCTGGGAAGGGGGATGCGAGGCTGGGGATGTGAGTTCCAGCTCGGGCAGGGGGGCTGCCCACAAGGAGATGCTGATGGTCCCCTGAAGTTGTCCTCCAGCACCCCAGCTTCAGGATCAGCCAGGGACACAGCTGGGCAAAGAGAGGGGGAAAAATGCCTCTCGCCCCTCCAACCCCACTGGTGTCGGGGTGGCCGTGGGCACAGCGTGTGTGAGTGGGGATCAGCGTGTGGGTTGTCCTTTCCCGGACATCCTGCTTCTCCCGGGAGGGACCCGAGCTCTCTCCGGCAAGTGGGTGCTGCTTTCCCCCCGACCCAGTCCCCATCGCATCGCTCCCAGCCCGGCAGCCGGTGTCCCCGGTACCCTTTTCCCTCCCCATCCCGGTGCGGCGGCCCTCGCTTACCTGCCGGGAG
>VXBW01007189.1:12889-27100 GCA_013400375.1 Thinocorus orbignyianus
AGAAGAGGAAGTATGGACGTGCAAATGTGTCAAGTTGCTTGTGGTACACCTTTCCACATGAAGTGTGCAAACAAAACACTCAATGGCCAACTGAGCCAGTGGTCTCATTCAGGTGATTAGGTGTAAATGTGTTGTTCCTTTCTCCCTGTGAAAGGGGATTCCTTGTAGGACATCTCCAAGGATAGGCCATGCTCCATAGCCCAATTTCGTAGATACTGACAGGGGTAGTGAAAGTGCAACAAGGCTGTAGGAGCTAGTTGTGTGTCCCTCCTGTTGCGGATCTCAGTGCCTGACTTAAGGGTGCGTCTTTCCTGACATTGTCTGCTTGTAAGGAAGCTGAGTCCGTCATAACCTAACTCATGATAACTGAGAGAGCTTTCATTGCCCTATCAGTGACCTTCTTTACCTTACCTGGTACTACTGACATATTCAGGTGCTTCCTTCCTAGGAAATTGTTTCTTCTTCTCCCTGCTTCTCAAATTAAGTTTATGTAGGGTCAGTGCTTTCTTTTGAGTAAGTATAAATTTTGTAGCAGGGAACAAAAGCTGAAATCCATGGCTGAAAGAATGTGAGTGAAATACTCCTATAGGTTGTTAAAGTTGCTGCAAAAATGCATGCTCTGGTTAGAAAAAAAAAAAAGGAAAGGTAGGAAAGAGAATAAAAAGAGGTACTTTTTCTGTTTGTTTTTTATTTTTAAGAGGCTTCTGGAGTCCTAGAGTAATGGCTTCTTTCTTGTGAATTTGACACTTACGAAGAAGTCTACTGTAGACTAGACTAGTTATTTAGCCTAAAGAGTAGGTACAATGTAACCTAGAAAAAGATAAACTAAAATTAGCATTCTCTATACCTTACTAGTGTTTATCTGATCAAGTTTAGAAGATTCAAATCAAGATTATTGGAAGATAGTTGTTTTGGTTTCTTGTTTCTTGTGTTACCTGACACAAATTTGATCAGGGATTGAGATTCTTTTTTTAACATACATATTTATATGTGAGATACAATTACGATTTTCCCTCCCAAGAGTAGATCCTTTTTTCAGGAAGCCATTGATGTGGATTTTGTGTAGGGATATATTTAGAAAAATAGTGCAGTAAGAAAGCTAGGCGTTATAATGAACACATGGGAAAGACTGAGAGATAGAAGGGAGAGAGAATTGATGGCTTTGGGGGGGTATGTGTTTTTTAGCAGGAAGCTGAAGATTCTTCAAACACAACTTTGATGGAGGGTTGTGAGGGAGCCACAGACCCTGGCATTGTGGAATTTACAGAAGCTGAATTTGGAGCATCCTTGGAAGATGAAACCAGGCCTGGGGGCTACCACTGCAGCCAGTGTGACCGGGTTTTGATGTCTATGCAGGGTCTACGATCTCACGAGAGGAGTCACTTGGCTCTGGCTATGTTTGCCCGGGAAGACAAATACAGCTGCCAGTATTGCTCCTTTGTCTCTGCTTTCAGGCACAAGTAAGTTGTGGCTTTTATTTTTGTTTTCAAAAGAAGCACAGATTAGCACTGCTGTTTTGTAGGTTGACAGTGAGGAAGAGCACACTCAGCTTCATCTTGAGCAACACTTCTCAGCATTTAGGTATTTCCCATACTGTAAAAAAAATCCCAAACATTGTGAGTGGCTATTTATAAAAGGTTGCATCTCTGTATCTTCTTGAATTTGTCTAAGCCTCCCCCCACTTTTTTTTTGCGTGTAAGGGAAAAGCACGCAAGCAAAAAAATAAAACTTCTTTCAGTAGACAAAGTCTAAAGCCCACAACTTATGGAACTTTGTCAAATACACGAGACTTAATAAGCCAAGAAGGGGAAAGAATAGTACTTTCCTTTTTAATCTTTCACATATAAGGAACTTCTGCCTGTAATTACCTTGTTTATAATTCTTTGATGAGTGAGTTTTCATTTCTAATGTTAAATGTCATAAATTTACTTTTTTTTTTTTCTTTTCTTATTTATGGCATGCAGTTTCAGTCTACAAATATTTCAAGTTCACAACAGTGTGATATAGTCGTGACTCTATCACATTTTCATGTCTCATGTAGCCTGTGAAAAATAGGTAGTCGTCATTAATAGTCATGTTTCTTATGTTTGGTATCTCTAAGGTTGATTTGCCTTAAGATGGGTAGTTTTAAGAAATATTTTAATTATAATCATATATACATTGCATGTCCTTCAGAAATGGGGCTTGTGGTATCTGAGGCACAGGTACATGTTTTCTCTAATTTCTGGGAAGAGCACTGCTTATTTGCCAGTTTAATGAAATAGTAGAGATCCAGATGCTAATTTGGTGTAGGCATTCATGGCACTGTCAGTAGCACTCTTAAATTTGGTGAATCACAGAACAGTAGGGATTGGAAGGGACATTGGGAGATTATCTAGTCCAACTTCTCCTGCTAAAGCAGGTTCACCTAGAGCAAGTTGCACAGGAACACGTCCAGGTGGGTTTTGAGTATCTCCAGGGAAGGAGACTCCACAACCTCTCTAGGCAGCCTGTTCTAGTGTTCTGTCACTGTTGAAGATGTCACTGTTTTGCCATCAAACACAGGTGGGAGAGAAAGCATTTTCAAACTCCTTTTGTTAAGAAGATAGAGTGTTGATAGCATTACAGTGTTGCAAGTTGATGCCACAGTTTGGTCTGCTTTGTTAAAAAGGTCAATGGAATTGAGCAGCCAACTGTAAGAAGGGACTGGGGGAAGGATGTGTACTGGTGGGTGTATCCCACCCTTCTTTGGCAAGGCTGACAGTGGGGGGACGCCCCTAGCCCACATAGCTTACACAGCCTGCTATTTGCCTGGTAAACTGTTTGCTCCCAAAATCAGACTTAGGTTGAGTTTGTTCTCTAGTCACTTTCTAGGTAGGAAATAAAAGTGAATAAAGTCATGTCCTATAAGTAGCAGGACAGGTAAGTGAGAAAGTGGTGGATGGCAGGGAAGAATTCTACAGGTATCACTTAAGTTGGTAATAGGTGTCACTGTTGGTGAAGTTGTCTGCTTCATATGTTTATTTTTCTTTTGATGCCGTTACTCTCTTGGGAGATAAAAGTCTGTGCAAGAAAGCAAACCAAATGTTTAAACAAACCGTTGCTCTCCAAAGTCTGACCAAAACTTAAAAACCTGCCTTCAGAATCATTTTGCTGTCAAAGTATGTGGTTGTGAATATAGTTTTAATTATTACTGTGTAAAATACCTTAAGTTATATCGTTATAATAGCTTCATATATATTATGTACATCTTTGGCAGTTTGTTTTAATTGTTAAATAAGATCATTTAACATCAACTATTTAGAACAAGTATTTTCTATGAAAAAGTAACTGCAAGTGTTCAATGTCTTGCTCATTAAGGAGAATTTTTTTCCCATTTCTCTGAAAAAGCTGTACATTTTTTCTTGCCACAAACTCCATCCTGGATTTTTGTTTAATTGGACTTGCATGAAGTGGCTCTGAGAGGAGACATAAGTTCTTTTATTTTTTTCTGTTGTCAGATCTTTGAATACACAGACTTCAGTGTTAGCTCTCGTAAACAGGGATTTTCTGGCTCGAACTCTTGACAGTGTGGGACTAAAGATCCTGTGACAGTCTTGTGTAGTGTGAGAGAGCTAGAACAACTGCCACTTGATCTATGTGTTGATATTCAGTAAAAAAGGAAAAGGAAGGTTTAGGAAAAATAAAAGGAAATGGTCCTGAAATATGTGTAGAATTAACGTGGCAGGTGGGGAGTAGTTTTGGCAAATTGCTATGCCTCCAGTGTGCTGTATCTACCCTGGTGGTGTTCCATTACCGTGCATAAGGTAACTCAAACTAAGACTAGATCACAAAGTGTGGAAGTGTCTGAAGAAGAGGTTGTACTGGAAATATTTACAACCCAAGCTGAAATGACTTGCCCGCCACCTGGACACTGTTCATTCATGGTTGTCAGCCACAGAGTAGGAACTGCAGAGTTATTCAGGACTCACTGAGAATGAATTTGAACTTCTCTTAGAGAATGTGGAAAGCATTCTTTCTTCCCTTCCAAATTTTACTGAGCTGTTTTGTGGAAACTATGGAAAGAAAGCAGGTTATGATCACCCCCTATCAGGCTGTCTGTAACTTCTAGTTTGCTTGAAGAAAGTAGAGGCTAGTCGCTGCCACCCCTTCTCTAGTGGAGCTTCATGCAGAATCTCTGAAACTCTGCTGCCTTTTATTCCTGGAACTCATCAACTGCAGCCTACTGGCACCTTCCCTAGAGCTGGACCTCTAATCTTTTGTTGCTGTAACCAGAAAGAGGGCTTCCTCACTAAAGCTGGTCAAAAATAGTCAGGTTTTTTTTCAGTCCCCACCCACCCCCATCAAGAGGACAAAAGGGGGCATATTTTCACAAAAAAATGTTTGCCAGGAGAAAAATACTTTAATGATAATTTTACTGTTCTTGTCTGTTTTTTGTTGCTTCAACTGGTCCTTTAAGCCTGGATCATATATAATTTCATTTATACAAATACTGCCCTGTAAGTTTATTTGAGGGGCTTGCTTTCTGCATAACGGAATTGGTGTCACTTCTGCTCCTTTTCCTCAGATTAGATTCTACTTTATTCTATAAGCAGACCTGTTGAATTTTAAGAGAAACTATGAGGAAGGATACCTCTTCTTTCATTTATTATTGCTGTTAAGTGTTTTGCTATGTATCTGAAGTAATAGTTGAAATGGTTTACTTGTTTGTGTTTCCCTTTTCTGTCTTTCTCTTTTAAAGTCTGGATCGTCATATGCAGACCCACCATGGACACCACAAGCCGTTCCGTTGCAAACTGTGCCCATTCAAGTCCTCTTACAATAGCCGCCTGAAAACCCATATACTCAAGGCTCATGCTGGTGAGTTTTCCCTCTCAGGTTTGTAGTGCAGCAGCTGAAATGGCCTGAGTATTCTTGTTGCTGACCAGAGGTGCTGGTTTGAATCACGTGTTTTGTCACCAGATTTGGGTAAGATTTTCAAAGTCAAGTCGGGGTTGGCCAGCCTACACATCTTTTGGAATCAGTGGCAGTTTGGCTAATGTTTTTAGAAAGATAAGAATTCAAAACAGCGAGAACTTCAATAACTTCTTCCTTTTCTTCTATTTTCTTTTATATGAATGATTTTTTTCTTGTTGATTCTGCTTGTTTCCGAGAGTATTTAGTTAGTCTGCTTATACCATTCGTGTCTTAAAGGGCTGGTGGTGAGCTTTGCTGTGCTATGTTTGCATTTATGTTTGTGCGTTATGTAACTGGCAAAAGGATTGTGGAATTGCACCTTGGTTTTGGTAGTCTTGTGCTGATTTTCATGATAAAACCAAACACTGCAAACTTTGGGAGTCAGGTCTGTGTGTAGCAGACTTAGAATGGAACAATTCCATTATTATACATGGAAATTTGTCTTGCGAATCTCTGTATTGCAATCCATACAATTGCATACAAGGAATCCATACAAGCAGGCAAACAGACATGCTTCTGGTGAACAGGAATTCGGAAGGTAATGTTTCATACAGGGTGTGCCACCTCAGTGTTGCACCTTTGGTTACTAAAAAGTGTGAGATTCTTAATTTCCTTATTTTTATTCCTTGGCCCTAGACTCTTGGCGCTGTCACACGTCATGCATTGAAAGGTTATCAGAAGATTAGAGTCAAAACCCTCCGGCTGTATTGGCTACAGTTGCATCTTTGTGGTTAAAAGGACAAAAAATAAACCCTCAAAACACAGTCCAAACACACACTCTGGTGCAAATAATAGAATATTGACCAACCTAAAAAACTGCAAACTAGCCCAGCAAGTAGAAACTCCTGGGACAGATGACAAGAGGGATAGAAGTATGTTCTTTTTGTTATTATTTGTTTACACTATGTCATATACTCAGGGTGGAGGAATTCATAGCTGTGTGCCGATTTTTGGGGCAGGGGATGGGGAGGGAAGGTAATTGTCATCATTGATCCAAAGGCACTTTTCATCTACAAATGTAGGAGGGATTGATGGGTCGTTTGTACTTCATTTCCTGTATTGATTTCAGATATCACAGAGCTTGTGCCAGGACCTTTTCTGTACTTGGATGGGTGTTGTGGATTAGTTTAACTTTTGCCAGCCTCCTGTTGTATGGGACCATGGTATTCTGTCCCTTCTAGGAAATCCAACTGTATGTGGCAGTTCCAGTTTACAGAGTTCCATATCCTGTACAGAGGTGACATGGTTCTTTATCTTCACCAACCATAAAATGCTTTCTTTATGTTATTGTACAGTTGTATTTGCGTTACCTTGTTTGAACCTGCAAGATTTTTAGAACCAAGGTTAGCATGCAACTAAAATTTACATCGCGCTTCTCCTCATGTAAGTCATTTATTTATTATGAATTCATACTCTTGAACCTGATTAGTGGACAATCCTTGAAGGACCATGTTTGCAGCATACAGATACACAATTTCATGGTTGCCTAGATAGTGCTTGCACAATGACTTGTGTAATAGGGTTTCCAAAGGCTTATGATATGTTTCTGCCTCAGTCCATTCCTACCAAATACTCACATCACAGAAAAATTGCTTGGATGTTTTTCAGTCAGAGCTTTGCTTTGTTGTGTTTTGAATCAATCCTTCAGAAATAATACTACTGAATAAATCTGTTATGAAGACTTCTCAGACTCCCCAGTTTTTCAGTACAAAGTTGTTCTCTGAACTTCTGCTACCATTTTTTGTCTCTTGTCAATCATCTTATTATCGGTTTATTTAGAAATGGAAACTTCAGTCCCCCTGATTTTTTCTGAAGTGTTGTGGAGATCTTTAAAATTGAGTAAATTCATGAACCCTGAAGTCTTTCACTCGGTCTGCCACTCTCCCTCATTTTCTGGGGATGGGTCAAAATTCAGTGGACCATGAAATGTGTTCTTACCTAACAGCTGGTACCAGTCAGTGTTTCTGGCATTTGCTTGTCATCCAGTATGGGCCATCTCCTTTGGCATGGAGCAGAACAGTTTACAGTATCTCTAAATGGGCTGTCTGTTGCTTTCATCTGAACTTTTTCACCTGCTCTGTTTTGGTTTGGGTTTTTTGCTTATATTTTCATGAGGCCTTCATTAGCATTTTCTAATGTCCTTGTTTCACTTGTCATGACACTGGATGCGCGGCATGCACAAGTGGATTATGGTAAGACAGAGTGTGGTCCCTGCTCAGTTTCTGTATAATCTGGAACATAATGCTATGGGTACATATTGAGTGGTGAGACCCACCACATACATTTTTAGATTTAATTATTTCTATGTATATTAATATAATAATTTTATGGTATGCAAAACTAGCAGTCAAAAAAGTGCAGAAGGCTTCTGTTAAGCCAAACTGCAGCCTTTACCCTGCAGTCAAACACATCCTTTCATGCTGATGTCCACCTGAACCATTATGGCTGGATAGTGGGTATATTTGTTACGTGTGTCTAGTCTGCTTAATATGTAATCATCCTCTTTTTGCTTTAATGTCTTGTGGTGCTTTTAAGTTAACGGTTGGTGTCTACTGTCGTCCAGGAATCTCTTATACTGACAAATCATGAAGGTCTATGTATGTATCTCACTGGTATCTTATACCTTGGAGTTTCTTTTGTTCTTATATTGATCCACTGAACAACTTTGGACGGTCTATACAAAAATGGTTTTTTTCCATTTGTAAGAAGATAATATATAACTGATATCCAGGTGAGGAATTTGAAGAAACATGTGGGACCATTTCAGATTCTAAGTGATCTGTTTTTTTTCCGAGGTACCAAAACAGGTTTTCTATTCGTGTTTTGTCCCTGTGATTATAGTTTTTCTGGAAGAGAGGAGCAGGAATTATTTTTATTTAGGACTGTTGCTAAATCTTTTTAGGTGTGCCGACTCTGATGCTGTAATATGTGTGTTTTCACGTTCTCCTTTGATTCTTTTGTTTTTGGTGTTGGAAATAATGTTGCTTGAGAACCTTTTTTGCTAAATTTGTTGAGAAATGGAAAACATATTCTGCTTCGTCCATTACCAGAACTCTTTTTTCTTCTGTTACTATTCGTGAATATTTCACTCCTGTATCAGTTTTGGCACTTTATGTACAATTCATATGTGGCCAGTGTTACTCTTGTACGTGGAAGTGGCACTTCCAAAACAATAACTTGGCACCTGTATAATATCACATTGTTTGTGTTGGGACAGTTTCACTTTGTGTTCCGATTGCCTCCATGCTTAATTCAAAACAAATCTTGTCTCAGGATTTGTTTCCCCTTATTTGCTGTCTCTATGGCTTGGAATGTATTCAAAATTAAGTTCACTACTGTGCATTACTTCTGTTCTTTCACTTCTTTTAGTGCTTTTTCATAACACACTTTCACATAGCCTTACAGATGCGCACTGTTCTTGGTATTGCCGTGTTCACTTCTTGTAGTAAACCAACCTTGTCTTCATTATCAGTTTTATGAAGATTACTCCTGCCTAATGGCAGGTGTTTCATAAGGAAAATGCAACCTTCCCCAAATGCAAATGGTTCCCCTGCCTTTTTTTTTTTTTTTTTTTATTTCAGAGGGACCGTTTTACCATTTTTAGCATTTTGTAGTGCCCTTCTTTCTTCATTAAAATGATGCGGGATGTGCTGCATGCAGAAACAGATTATGTCGTGCTCTCTAGTGGTGATACTCCCAAAGAAATTCGGAAGTGCTACTGTTAAGTGACTCCATTTTCATCCCAGAGTCTGTTTTATTCTCATACCATGCAACGCAGGCATGCTAAGAGTTTTGTCTCTGTTTTTTTGGCATCAATCACTTCGCAGGGATCTGCAGTTATCAGAAAGGGATACTTTGGTCCAAAGCAGGTGTCTGTACCTGCAGAATCCAGACTGCTCCAATAAGGACACGTGCATAACTTGTTCTCTTTGGGATCAGTTATTCACTGACGAGTCCATGGGAATTTCACTGCTGAGTTCAGTAAAAGAAGTATGAAGGCCCCATTTTGTTTCTTTTGTGAGCTGATGACTTGCCTGTATTTCGCTCACCCAGGTGAACATGCCTACAAATGTTCCTCCTGCTCATTTTCCACCATGACTATCAGCCAGCTGAAAGAGCACTCCTTGAAAGTGCATGGGAAAGCACTGACACTACCAAGACCCCGCATTGTCAACCTTGCAGCCTCACACGCCCACCACACCTCCAAGAACCACACTACTGCTGAAGAAGTGGAGGACTCTAATGGTAAGAGGTGCCTGAGAGCAAGAATTTAATTATCTAAGGTGCCACTTAATATTTTTATTACAAAAAACATTACAGCAGGCAGCTTGCCCAAAAAGCAGCTTCATTTGATCATTAAGAGAAAAGCGGAAGCTGCATCAAAACCAGGAGTAAATGCAGTGTTGTAGGAAGTGACCTGATCCTCATCAATTCGTGCTACATTATTTTGTCCTGTCACCTGTTGACTTTGGAATATGTCAATGCTGGCTTTACTTCTTAGCAGAGATTTACATTCTAGAAAACTTTAAATGGCAGAGCTTCTATTGACAGCAAGTGGGAAAGGGATCATCTAATTTCATCTGTGTTCCTGAAACACTCCTTTATCTTGTTAGTAGAGCATTTCTGTGAAACCACATTATTAAGCTTAAAATATGAACATGTGATGATAGTAATTCTCTTCTTGTCCTTGCTACAGAGGACACCAAAAGTACCTTCAGGTATTAAGCTGCATCTGCAGGGAGGAGAATCTGAGAACTGTTTCCTCTTCTGTGCGTTCATTGAGAGCTGTTAATCCCCTTGTGCTGTAAGAGTATGCAGAAGATATTTGGAGAGCAGCAGAGGAAAGGATGCTGTTAACAGAGAAAATGTAGACTTACACTATAGGTGTTGTTAAGGCTCGTTAGGTGTGTTTTGGATGCCACTTCCTGCCAATTAAGAGTTTGTCTGTGAGGAGAAAAAACTTCATTCCTGGATGAGTTGCGTTGACTTGCGAGGAGACTGCACATGAAAGGTTCAGACCTACAGGTATCCAAGGGACTGGGGTGAATGGAAGGAGTAGTAGAAGAGGGGAAAACTCCCCCTTTTCCCCGGAAGTTTGAGAGTTGTTTTTTAGTTGTTGCAGTTTTGCTTGGGTTACTGGTAAACCAAGGATGGAGCTAAAGGTTTTCAGAAGTCATCTTGGAGCAGTTTTGGTCTCCCATCTTCCCTTCTTTGATTTCTCACCAGAAAAAAAAAAGTTCGGAATGAGTGAAAGATAAGAAGTAAGTTCAGAAAATGGCAGAAGAAAATGTAAAGAAAAAAGTAATGGGCACAGAATTACTTTATTGAAGAAAAAGAGAGACATGAATAATAAATTTGTGGTTCAACAAGTCATTTCTTGAGTCAGAAACTTAGCAGAAGATTTTGACTAGCTGCTCTCAGACTACCTTTAGTGAAAGGGCGGTCCAGAACAGTGCAATGAAGACTTACTAACTGAGCTTTTATTTTTGCTAATGCTTGCTTAAACTAATCCAACAAGCAGAGTATATCTTGTGATGTATTCTGCTGGGGTTTTATTGCTTTAAAAAAAAATAAATGTTTCATTACTGACTAAGAAGTGGAGAATAATTTTCAGTGGCTCTCCTAGTCTTCTCTGTGTGTTACCAATCCTTTGGTAGTAATGCTGTGTTGAGAGATACAGGATAATACTTGAATTTGTGAAGGATGGTTCATTTACTCCTTTTTTTGCTTATACTAGGAGCTCAAAGTCACGATCAGTGAAGTTAAAATTCAAGTGAAGATCCATCTCTGTAGAAGATAATTTTACAGCCTTTAGGAACTCTTCCTAAAAATACATCAGCTGACGACTGTTAACAAAAACATTTCATGAGGTTGGCTTTGTTACCTGAATCTCTCTTGCAGAGTGAAACCAAGGCAGAATTTGCCCAATTAGCTTGTTCATCTTTAAACAGGGTTAATAGTTAAGTCACTTTGACAATAATAGAAGCCACCCACTGGGGAGCTAGTCAGACGAGTACAGGTGTTAAAATAATTGTGTTAACGTTTTCAGCATTGCTTGAGGAAGGAGTAACCTGTTTCAAGTAATGTTACATTAACTTGATCTGCAGCCAACTTCCTGACGATGGCTGCTCTTACGACGTCATTTATTTTTGCTTTTTAGAAGGGAATAAATCAGTGTCTCTGTGGCCTAGACCTGCAAGTTGCAGGTGATATGTAGGACTAGATAAAAGACTGTTCCCAAGAATAGGAAATGCAGGTCTGTGTGACAGGCACTGGTATGTCCAGCTGGAGCCAATATTAAGTGGACCTCACGTGTTGTAGTGTAGTTGAATTTTGCCTGTGTTAGTGTGTGTAAAAAATCTGCAGTGCAGGCTGTGATTAAGTTAATTCACTGGGGATGCAAAATCAAATTAGGACTGGGGTGAAAGGCAGACAAAAGATTGCCTCACATTGTTATGAGCTTGTTTTGTCGGTTGGTGGGTATGCACCAAGCTAGTGTAATTGAAATGGTTGCAGAGGGGGTCTGTTCTTGTCCATGGATGAATATTGTGGTTGGAATAGGAAGTAGAGCAGGATGACTTGGGGAGATCTGAGGAACTAGCAGAACTCATCTGGCCAATTGTCGAGCCTGGTAAAAGTGGAGAAAAGGGAAAAGGGTACTGAATTGTAATAGCAGAGCGCATGTCTGAATAGAACTGTTCTGGGACAACAGCCCAGTGGAACTTCTGTTGATGCCTTTTTTTTCCTGCAGAAATTGTTCCCTGAGGAGCCTTTCTGAGAACATTTCTTTTGTTCTTTCAGATTGATCCATTCATTAAAAGATGTTAATATATCTAAATTTCTGTGAGTCATCTTTTTTAATTCAGTGTTGGTAGCAGGAAGCATGTCTGATGTATTCAACTGTATATCCTGGAGTTGTTGTGGATGCTTGATATCCTTCTTGTGGAAGTGAAGTTAAAGTGGACTATATGCTGAATGTTTTAGGTAGGCCCATCAATGGCAGCTACATTGTCACTTCAGCACTTGTATGCCTCTCTCAGGGCAGGGTGATTGTGTCAGTGAGTCAGAGGAGAAGGGTTTTTTGGAGAGACAGCATTGGAAGGTGCTGCTTTTAATATCCTGTATCTGCATTGGGTGATACTTTGGTTTTTAAGGAACCTGCTTCATTGTTTCCTTATCTAGAGGTCAAGCACTCAGGGTTTGTTTTGGGAGCATTGGGTATGTTTTGGTTTGGGTGCATTTTTCTTACAAATAGCAACAAAAACCAGCAAATATTGATCACCAGTGCAATTTTTCTCTTTTTTTGCACAGCATAAGGGCACTGAATGGTTTGTGATATCCAACTCTTGTTGAAATTATAATATTGCCATTGTGGTAGAATGTTCTTTTGCTCTTCTAATAATTTACCACTATTTTTCCTCTTGCAAGAAAGAAATGGTGGTGTTTGGCTATTTATATTTGCATTTATGTGGTTGTCTTTTTTGGTTTTTTGAATTTACTTACGTATTCACCCTTTATACTGAAATGTAGCTTTGCACTTTTGAGAACTTATACAGTAGAAAGTCTAAATTGAAATGTTACGAACTGCTAGGAGGATTGGGTGAATCTCCTAACAAGATCTGCTTCCGTATTCTTCTACAGTCTTTGTGAGAATCAGAATTTACATTCATGTTAATCTGTGCCTAGAAGGGTGGTATGGATTTATTGATGATACTGTCATCCTGTGGGGCAGTGCGTATCACAAATAAAGGTTTCCAGTGTTGCACTGTGCAGGGTCACCTCCTGTTCCTGCTGACTTGAGTGCAAGGCAACGGACTGCCAAAATCCGCACTGTCGAGGTATAACGTCTGAAGACTAACATCCATTTCAATAAGGAAGAGCTGCAAGCAAGGCAGAGACACAGAAATTGTGTGACTGAACACTAGGAAACAGGAATAGGAAAAACAGCAACAAATGTCACCTGCAAAATGATCATCAGCTAAGGAGAAATCACAGGGCAACAGACACTGCTTGTGTAGGCACTGTTGTTATGCATGTTTGCTTGTATTCAAGGGCTGTGGAGGTGGTGGACTGCCTTCCTCTTATGAACTGGAGAAATCCATGATTGCAACCTGTCGTCGTAAAGCCCATAAAGCAAAATGACTCAATAGATAGATAAATGGTTGTGTGTTATGACTTCACCCTCAGCAAAAGCTTCTTGGGAGCTTGCCCTAAATCTCCCCAGCTAGTACTGCTGCTTTTTTTGAGTAGCTCTTTATTTTGTGCAAATAACAAAATAAAGAGCTTGTTTGGTCTAACTGCTTTGTAGAACAAAGTACTGCTCTTCATTCATATGGCTGGCAGATTTGGAGCCTCATAAATGTGTTTGCACCATGACTGTGTGCAGTAATTCAAGATAATGTTTTTTTAATTCTACTGATTAAGAATATTAAATTGTCAAAACAGTAAAGCACAACAGTAAGCTAGACAGATCTGGCTATGGCTTCTAAATGTGTCTTCTAATGTCCTCTCAGTCGTGCTACTGTTGTACAAGATCATTCCTTTTTATTAGTAACCAGTTCTCGAAATGTAGAAATGTCCTGGTTTGAGGTACAACAGAACCAGTTTTCTGTTCATTAGTATAACTTTTTAGTTAAACCTCCTCTAACTAACCAAAGCCTGAAATTAACAGCATATTGCGCAGCAACTGTTCACTCTCAGAATGATAAAGACCTATGTTTGTAGTTAGTGCCAAGAAATCATATGCAGAGAGGCTCTTGCTTATGCTTATTGCTGTAACAACCAAGGTCAGGTAACTTTGGTATTTGCCCCCTTGGAGGGTTGGAAGAGCATAGAGGTGGTCATACCTGTATGGAGGAGCGGACGTGGCGGGTGACCCAAAACTGACCAACAGGATATTCCATCCCATCTGCCCTATGCTCAGTACAAAAGCTGAGGAATCAAAGGACCAGCTCTCTTTCTTCAGTGGCCAGTTTCTGAGGAGGACTCTATTTGCCTGCCTTTGATCCTGATACTAGCATTCCTGACTCCAGATGCAGGATCCAGTTCCCATCCACTGCTGAGTCCAGTCTGGGACTTTCCCTTTGCCTGCTGGTGATGTGATCATCATCCTGGAAGCTTTATGCACTTTTGTATAATATATACTTCATTATTTTTTAATCATTATTATTTCATTAATTTATTATTATTATCATTAGTTTATTTTTTTTTCCTATATTAATAAATCTGCTTATCTTTCTCTGTGGAGAAGGAACCCCCCTTTTCAAAAAGGGGAAA
>VXBW01007189.1:27460-55202 GCA_013400375.1 Thinocorus orbignyianus
CAAGTCGTGAGAGGTGATTCTACCCCTCTACTCTACTCTCACAAGACTCCACCTGGAGTGTCCAGCTCTGGAGTCCTCAACACAGGAAGGACATGGACTGGTCCAGAGTGGGGCCATGAAAATGATTAGAGGGCTCAAGCACCCCTCCTGTGAAGACAATCTGAGAGAGCTGGAGTCATTTAGTGTGGAGAAGGCTCTGGGGAGACCTTATAATGGCCTTCCAGAACCTGAGGAGGACCTATAAGAGAGATGAGGAGGGACTCTTTATCAGGGGATATAGCGATAGGATGAGGAGTGATAGTTTTAAGTTGGAAGAGGGGAGATTTAGATTAGATATCCGGAAGAAATTCTTTCCTGTGAGGGTGGTGAGACACTGGAACAGGTTGCCCAGAGAGGCTGTGGATGCCCCATCCCTGGAAATGTTCAACCATTACCCTTCGTCCTATCACTACACTTCTTGACAAAGAGTCAGAATACCACTGCACATTAGAAAAAACATACAGGGCCAGAACTAGAGGGTTTTTTTGAGTTCCTGAGTACATGGTATGTCAACGTCTTCGTTAAATTTAATTACTTGCAGCAGGAAATGTGTTGAAAACTGCTAAGTGAAACTGCCAGTGCCCTGTTCCAGCTTTTTGTGAACTTTAGCCTTTGCCAGTGGAAAAGAACTTTGCTTCATCTAGAAACTGAAATATAAATGCATCCGCTTGCTTTCCCAGAGCTATGTTGGGTGCAAAACTGCTTGACTAAGTCCCATTTCTGGGGCTGTTGTTCAAGAAGTGTAAATCTCTTCCCATTTCTGTACACTTTTTCAAAGTGGGTAATGCACAACCAGGACATGTCTCTTCTGTGCCAGTTGACAGATGAAATCCTGAGGGGTGCAGAGAGTCTTCAGCAGATTTGCTAAGGCAGTTTCATGTACATACTAGAACAACAGGAGAGCAGTGGGAAGCAAGGAGCCCTTACAGCAGCTGATGCCAGTGAGGCAGGATTGTTACTGTTACCCACTCAGCCCTACAGCCGTACATGTCCCTCTTTCTTTACCCCCTTTCAGAAGACAGGCAAGTTTTCCATATACTCAGACATACTACTCCTGACTTACTGTGTGGTTTTTTAATCCATACCGTAGTTTGTGGCTGACTTGTTGCTTTTGATAAGGGATATTTTTCTCACCTTCCAATCAAGGTGGAAAGTTCCTAGGACTGTTACCCTTCTTCTTTGGTGCTGTTTCTTTCTCATTGCTACTGTGTCTTCGTGTTTTATAGCTGCTGTTGCTTGGGGAAGACCACAACAGTCAAAGTCCTCACAGCCCAAAAACCTTGCATTGGAGCAGAATAGCCTTTTCTTTGTTTTTAATTGGGAGCTTCATTTTTTGGGGGGGGGTGGAGAGGGAGAAGGGTGTTGGGAGGAGGGGCAGGGGAAGAGTTGGGAGGGTTGGATCCCACTCTTTTGAGGTTTGAGACCTGTTTTATTTGACTGTTGTTTGACTGGGGAAGCAGAGAGACAGAAGTCACTGCAGGGCAAATTCAGGCAAAGCTTCAATACCTACTTGCTTTAATTGCAAGTTGAATTGGAAGAATAACATCCATGTTCAGGATGCAAGATGGTGATCTGCATAGTGCAGAACAGAACACGCCTCTGCTTTTGTAATTATAGTCAGGCTGCAAAGAGCTGACTACTCATTCTGTCTGCTTTTGTGGCCTGTAAGAGCGATGCTACATGCATCTCCTCACTCTGAAGTATCATGTTAACCCTTCTTCCTTGGAGGCTGCTTCCCCCCTCCAAGTTATGTTACTTCATTCTCTAACTTAGAGCAAGTTTCTACTTTCCTCTCAGACTTTGCCTGTCTTTCCTTCCCAGAGGTGCTGCCAGTGGCCACACTGCCTGCCAGTGCTTGTTAAAACTCTCTGGTACTTGTTGGTGTGTCTTACTTCTTGTGATCAGCATTAAACTAATTATCAGATGTTGGATCAGATGGGAACTTTCCTCTTGCATCAGATTGGCAGGGACTGGTGGAACAAGTGCAGGGCTTGTTCACCTCCAGGTTTACTGAACAAACTCCTCACTGTTTCAAGGACCTAGGGCACTGGGGATGACCTTGTTCTCTGCAGCTCTCTTCCAGTGCTGTATAGTTGTTTGGCTTTTGGCCTTTTCCTACAGTGTGTTGAGAACAGTTTTGTGACTAGTGGAACAGAGGGAGATGTTTATTCTGTCATTGGCTGTGCTCAGGGGGGTGTCAACTTGCTGTTCATTGTGCTGTTTTCTGGTCCTGAGTTTTTTGTGCTTGAACTGAATGGGTAAAGGCAAAACTGAGATTCAACAGGATGGAAGCAGGAACTTAGGAAGCTGGGAGAAGATTGCTGCCAGTCTTTGTATGGATTTGGCCAGCCTGCTGCAGTGGGATTGATGTGGTGCTGAAAGACTTGCCTAGGGTAGAGAGAAGACAGAATAAGTTATTTGTGTGGATCAAGTAATAAATGAAGGAAGAAACATCATCTGGATTCCTTCTGAGAAGACAGAAATGACCTGATTACACCCACAGTGGAAAGAAAGAAGCCTATGTAGACTCCTGTTGTTTTTTTCTTTTTTCCTGAGACTTTTGTTTTTGGCTTTGATTTTTACCTTCAGGACAGGGGACAAAAATGGCAGATGCTCTCTTAGCCATCGTGTACTACCACTATCCCTGGAATTTGTGATCACTCTATACAGAGTAAAAAGGATACTATTGCTGTGAATGGATGTGTGATATGACTTGACCAATGCTCTGCAAGAACTATCGTTCCCACACATGTTAGTAGTGTTCTCATGTAAGCTAACTAATATTCTCCCAGATCTCCCAAGACTCCAGATACTTTCTATTGATCTAAAACTTGCTGGAGGGATTTGATACTTGACATAGATATAAAACTCTTTGGTTGTTTTGGTTCTGTTGAAATGGACATATATTATCACCGTAGTTTATAGTCAAACCAAAGTTTATTGTTTGAGTAGCTGATTTTATTTCTTTTTTAAGGGACATTGTTATTACATTTTGGTACCGATGTTTGAGAATACTGCCCAAAGTTATCTGAGATCACTCAGAGCTGGTGATAGTGATGAGGCGTTTCTGCTGGCAGTAATAACAATAATGATGTCAATAACAATGCTGGAGGACTCCAGAAGAAACCACAAGTTCCTGAGTTCAATGATTCAAAAGGATCCTTAGTGCCCATATATTGTCACTGTAATTTTAGAGCCAGTTTTAAAGCAGAATGCAAAAATGTAGCACTTGATAAAGCTGGGTTTCTTTCCTGTCTTCATTTGAAGCTTAGAGGCAAGTGAGCATTTTGGTGACAGCAGCATGTGTGTTTGTGACAGTGTGTTTGTATGAATACAAATACTTCAAAGGCCACACCAATAGAGAAAGAAATGTGGACTACTCCTGAAAAATCCCTGATGAATTGCCTATAAAAATGAAAAATAAGTCATGGAATACAATAGCATGGGGATGGTTTGGCTACTAGTGCCATAAAAAATTGGTCGATAGATTATATCTGAGTGAAGAACTGCTAACGTAGTAAGATTGAGTAGTAAATTAAGAGAAGAACCTGTTACCAGGTTCTTTTAGCAGACTGGTTAGATTAACGTCTTGCTAAGGCCAGATCTGTTTGTGTTCCTCTCTTCTGCACATGTATTTCTGAGGTTTGAGTTTAGCTCAATAGAATACAGAACTTTTCATTTTATGCATTTTATGGCAATAGGTATGCACATGGAGATCCCGAAGTTTGACACGTAGCAGAAGTTTTGGGTTTGAGTGCCACCCTGTATTTAGACAATGGAAATTTATTCCATGAACAACAAATTATAAGAACACAGGACTGAAACACGACCAACAGTTCGAGGTGTTCACCCAGTATAAGCAGGTTCTCAGCCTGCAATGTTATTTAACAAGAAGGCAGTGGATAAACTGACGTGAAATAACAAAAATGCCAGGGGAAGGGCAACGATGCACTTGCACTACATCATCTCTATGCTGTAAGGGAAATGGCAGTGGGCAAAGCAACTGGAGGGGTTAGAAAGGTGTAGTGGCTTGGCACTGATACTGCAAAGGTTGCATGTAGTAAGAGCAGCCACTGGAAGAGTCTAGTTTATAATGAGAGGGTTGTGTGCAGCCTAAATGTGACTAGTAAGTGGCCAAATCATCTAAAGAACTGAAGGACAGCAAACTGAAGCCAGGAAAGAAATTTTCTTGTGGGTAGAATGGATTAAAAGAAGGGGTAACTAGAAATTAAATAGCTATATGAAGTATTTCCTAAAACCGATCCTCCCAGATCACGGAATTAGCAGAGCAGTGTAATAATTCAGGCAGTGTTCATGATTATGTTGTACCTGTCTTGAAAGCTGATGCTAACAGGATATCGTGGAACTGTTGGCTACTCAGCAACAGGACAGTGTTGGAAGCTCTTGGACTGATCCTTATTTTCTGGTGGAAATAATTTAGTGTAACTTATTTCATCAATTACATTGCTCTTACCTAAGTTTTATAAAATTCCTGCTGCTCTCTTTTGCATCATCTTATACAGAGTATTATAGCCACTTTCTCCTTGATGCTTCTCAACTATGGAACTCCCAGGATTCCTCAATAGGCAGCAGTACAAGACTCGCTTTGTGTAAAGGAATTCAGATGACAAAATTATTATTTTCTTCTTCTTGGATGAAATTTATGTCCCTTTGAAATTATTTTGATACAGCACAAGAAGCTGCATAGCACATATCCTTTATTGAAAACGAGAATTTGGGTAGAAGACTAGGTTCATATTCTGTTTTTAAACATTCAGTGCATAAAAATTCCTTGTACTGTATGCTTCCCTAAGCTTCCTCATAAATGTTTTGTTGCATCCCTCTGAATCTCGGTCTCTTCTATCTTCCCCTCCCCTCAGCTTAATTTATTGCCAGAACATTTCACCCTCCCACATATTCTTCCTTCCAGGTCAGCACTGCATGGCATAAAGTGAACAAATGTGTGTAGTCTTGACAATCTTTGTATGACACCCTGCTTTGCCACCTTCCCACTTTTCAAGCTGTTGCCATTTATGATTATATGCTATCCTGCTACTCAATGAGCTGGCAATTTTGAGTCCCATTGAATTTCAGAAGGGATTATATTCCTAAATCTTATCAGTTCCACTCTTAGCCTTATCTTACACCTTTTAAAATAATTATTATTGTTAGTTCAATCATCCATGCTTTTGGCCATACATTTTGTGTTTGTTGGTATTTTTTGGTGTAGTATTACCTCTTGACTTCACTTCACAAAGATGTTTCTATCCAGAAGTTAATACCTTGGAATTTCTCTGTAATTATTCAGATAAATCTCTTTATGTGAATGATTTCAGAGAAAATTAAATAGCATTCCAAGTATTTTCCTTTTAGTCTCTTTAGGACTTTATCTTACAGTTCCATAGTGTCCTAGGTCTGTATTGTTACTACCTTTCCATTTCCCCCCACAAAGTGTTTTTAAGCACTTTTTGTTATTTATACATTCTCTTTGTTTTTTTCTTATCTCAGGAGCCAAACATCCTCTTCCCCAATTTCATTTGTCATACAAATGCTAATCTCTTTTGACTTTGGTTGATATTTCTGCCTGGATTTACCAGGAAAGTGTAATGTCTTCATATTTATCTCCTACTGTCTCCTGCTGGTTATTGAGCTATTCAGTTGTTATTAGCTTATGTTCCAATGTACTCAAAACCATTGCTTTTCCTGAACAGCGTTTCTCCTTCCATCCTTATCCCTCATTTTGCAGGCCTGCAGATATTTGTGTCACGTGTATCTAGTTCTGTTCACTCTAAAAAGGATGAAGCGATTGTTTGATTTCTTTCCTTTTATAGATGCTTTGTGTTCTAGTGTATCAACTGCTGCTCAGTATCTCTTACTTAGACAAGTTTTGAGGTGCTTTGCTGGTCTCGTGTGTTTTGGTGTGTTGCTGTTGTGTATGAGTTCATTGATAGCTCTGAAAATACCTATAGGTAATGAGAACATCATTTAATTTTTGAGCAAATTTATATATCTGGATCAGAATCTTTAGGTTTTTAGTTTTTTTCTTCTGAAAAGCTCCCAAGTTTTTCTTCTTTTAGGTATCTTAAATGTATTATGTGTTGCAGAGGATCCATGAAAACTTGGATTTTCATTTTGCTTCTGTGGTGGATTTTCATTATATATTTTTCCCCGGAATATGATCCCAGGGTATGAAGGTGTGTATCAAACTGCATTTTCATGATTGCTTTACATTGCATTGTAGGTGAAACTGTGAGTGATCTTTTGGATGAGGTAGTATCTTTTAGTATTGTTGATAGAATCATGATGCCAAGTCTTTGGGTTTGTACTCTGAAGAAAGTTTTCAGGGTGGCAGTGTTACTTGCCAGACATTTAAGTGGGTTAGACACTCTGGAAATGCAGTCTTTCTTCATCTGGTGCAGGAACACTATGAGGCTTACATATGTATTATTACCAGCATGCAGTAGTAATTTAGACATGGCTGTGTGCATGGGGCACCATGTGGACAGTCATTTCTGCCATTTTCCATTCAACTACTTGTTTCTGCATTTGGATATGAGAATGTTGTTGTATACTGAGGGTAGATTCTGTGATCTTTCAGATCCACAGGTGCTGGCAGGGATTATGCTACTTATTAACTTTGTTATTCTTTCTGTGCAGGTAGCCTGTAGGTTGATGTGATAATGTGAAATCTCAAAATTAAGATCTGTGGCTTTGCTGCTGTTCTTCCATTTTTTACTACATCAGTTGCTGTTAATTTTTGCCTCTTGGCATGACTGTAGGTGTCCTTCCTTTTATGCCAGATCATCTCATGCTGTTACCTTGCTTTTAGAGTTGCATGAAGTCCTTCCACTCGTTTTGGAGAAATTTACTTGTAAATGTGAATCTCAGTGGTTTTGGTGTGGGCTGGTTTTTGTTTGTTTGATTGTTTTAAGCCAGTCAGGGCTAAGTATTTTGTTTTCTTTCTTTGCATTATGTATATGAACATCCTTTATTTTGCTGTGCTTCCTTGAGGCTGTTCAAAGAAAAAAAAAAAGGCCATTTTCCATTTTGTTTCACTTAACATGTAATCGGTACTTCCTGGTGTTTCATTTTTCTTCATTTTCTTCCCCTTCATGTTTTCTCTTTGTGTTTTACATTACTTAATACAAATTCTGTAGCTTTTCTCTTTACTTATTTTAATGTCTTTTGTCTGCTTTCTGACTTTGATGTAGGTTTCTAAGGCCATTTTACTTTTTTCAGACATGGGTGGCTAGACCCTCTTTCTGCTCCAGACCAAAGTCATTAGCACTTTCCTGGAGTGCTCCCAACCTTTGGTATGTGGGGTGCAGGAAAAAGACTGAGGTGGAACTTTCATTACATACAGCCATGACTCGATTGTTGATCTGAGGGAAGAGTTCTGCTCTCTTCCTCCTTCATTCTTCACTCTTCCATCCAGGAGTGCAGTTGTTGCGGTTTGATGCACAGCAGCTCAAGGCTTGTGTAAATGCCAAGGATCTTATAATATGGCATCAATGTCTTAAGTCAGCTCCCCACTGAAGTACATGCAGAGCTGTTCAGAACATCAGGCCACTCTGCCAGCAGAAACAGAGGAGGTGCCCATGTAGAAGTGCTCTGCTAGTTTAAGGCAGTGTTGTTTCTTGGCTGTGGATTTGCCTCCTTAGTCCTTCTTTCAGGTACTGCTTTTAAAAATTAAATTAAGAAATCCAAACCCTCAACTCCATAACCTGTTTCTTATTTGCCAGCAGTTTGCTCTATGCTATGTGCTAAAATGTATGTTTGGGAAGAAGATGCAAGCCAATTGCTATCTTTCCACTGCCTTCACTGTTTTTTTGGAGTGGGCATTAAAAAGTGTGGTTCACTGAAGTCAGTGGAAAACCTCCCATGCCTTTAGTCAGCTTTGGACTCTGTCTGGAACTTCCTGGTGGAGCTGGGTTGCACCTGCGTGCTAGGATGGGTCTGGCAGGGCTGATTTTCAGAAACCAATAGAAGCACTGTACACATGTGTTAATCCTGGGTGTTTTTCTTCAGGAAGTGCTAAATCTTGCACTCCAGAAGGACTGCTGCAAAATAATGAAAGCATTTGGCAAGGGAAAAGGGGAAGAATACGGAGGCAGAACGAGGGACCGTTGCTACCATTGTTAAAATGTAAGACTCTGTATAAGCTCTTCAGAAGACTTCTTTTGTTTTGTTCTGTTTTCTGTCAGTATCATAGCTGTCTTAATTGTAATGGATATATATACTAAAAATCGTGAGGTGACCAGCGTGAATCCTGGTTGAAAGAAAGTAAAAATGCAGACATTAAAGGTAGAATTTGCTTTTGACTATTGCTGATGACAAGGAAAGCTGCTTTGTGTACTTTTTTTCCTGTGGTAATAGACATTTACTTTTACAGTTTTCACATACCGGATTCCAGTTTTCCATACTGGATTCCAATATCCTATTGAAAGTTCGAAATCTGGAATAATAGACACCAGATGATAGGGGAAGTAAAAACTTGTGAAGTATAGTAGATCTTCCAAACAGAAGCAGACCTCCCTTGTTCTGAAAATAATCTTTTTTAAAACCTGTAACCTTCTTAGCAGTGGATATCACTGAGGCTTTGGCTAGGAGCCTTGATGGTGCGATGGAAATTTTCTATCCCTTCTTACTGAGGAAGGGAACAGTAAGCTAAAAAACTAGACTTTAATCAGTACTTTAGAAGTAATTCGACCACATACAAAAAGAGCTGTTTCCAGTACTGTGAACTTTTTTTAGACTGTCATATCCTTGTCAGGAAATCTGTCTAACTGTGTTTTAAGCTTTTAGAAGCATTGAACCTGGTAGCCCCGATGCCAGGTTGCAGATACACAAGTCAGCAAATCTGCTCTGAACCATGCATTCTTTTGGACCTCAAGGTCGTGTTCCAAAAGAGGGCAAGCACATATTTGCTGCCTTTGAGAGAGAAGAGTCTTCTACAGAGATTTGCAGCTACTCAACCCTGGCCTGTGCCAAAGAAAATGAACTGAGGGAGCCTATTTCAAACACAAGGAAAAGAAAGCCTTGAGGTTTGAATGGGTGGAGCTCACTGTGGGCCTTCATGGCGAGCAAACCTGCTGTAGATGTGGTCAAAACAAGATATGATAAATGCTGCATTGTAATCCAGCCTCACTTCATGAGGCTTGGATAGGAAAAACAAAAAGGTTTAATTCATTTTATCAGAATCTTTCATGTCTTTGTCTGCCATACACCTGGTGATGAAGCCAGGAAGCCTGGAGACACTGTATCTCCTGCTTGTGACCTTTTTTGCATGCTTGGTTTTTTTGGTTGTTGATTGTTTTTTGTTTATTGGGCATGTATAACCCCTTTCTGTGGTACTGAGAAAAGAAAGCAAGCATTTTACTCTTTTGAAGACAGGTGGAGAAGTCCCCACACTGAGTGCTGTATAGGCCTGTTTGCCTTTTGTTTGTCCGTACTAATTGGTTAGAATGGATGGTGTTAAGTTCCCACAAGTATGTCTGCTAGAGAATTCCTACATATCCAGCCCTGGGGAATTAAGCTTTGGAAAATGAAGTACCCACCAAAGCAGGAGGTGGCTGGTACAGTTTGTATTCTGACTTCCCCCCTTCTACTCCCCCTTGCCTTTCCCCCCTTCTTCCAGAAAGCTTAAGAAAAGAGCCTTTTGTCTTCTTTCCTGAAAAGTTACACTGAAATTCTTCTGTGCTTTATTCATCTGCTTTCATTTGTGCCATTCATGGGCAGCTGTGGGTTATATAGGACAAAGCAGATGAATTCCTTACCTCCACATTCAAACAGTGTGTTGGGAGACCTTCAACACCATGCTCCCTGCTTTGTTTTTTTGGATCCCGCTGAAGTAATACAGCGTTCAGCTGGCCCGTGTTTCTCCACATGCCATTAAAATGGTGTGGCATTTTGAGCTGTAGAAGGGATGCATCTATACAGAAACATCTCTATAAAGAGGTCTTTTTCTCCTATACCAAAACTTGGCAGCTTCTAAGAAAATGTGATTTAGAAGTTTGCTTTGCTGGAATTTATGATTAAATATCTTTTCTTCCAATGACAACTTCATTTCAAACATCATCAGCTAGGAGAACATGAATTTACCTTTGTGTAGACTGCTTCAAATGTCACAAAATTGTACCATTTCACTAAAGTTAATTTTTGATATGAGTTTCTTAAATAATTTAATGGAATGAGTAGGGAGAGGTATCCATTTATTTTTCCTCTTTTTTCCCCCCTTTCCTTTTAGATAGGCTATTTATATGTATCCTGTGCCAGATCTTCTCTGCTGTAATCTGGCATAAGATGTTAGAATGGATCTGGTCTGATCTATGCACCATACACTTGGCAGCATGATTAATTTGCTTTACCTTCACAGATTAAAAGTGTCTTAAAACCAAATTTCTTTTCAGACAACTTTTGATTTAAAACTGTCACTTCTCCCCTCCCCAGATCAGATCTAAAAAGCGTAATTTATACTGATCACCTTTTAAATTGTAGTATACACATTACATTAGATTAGGAAGTGCTACGCCTCTTCTTCTAATCCCTTCAAAAAGCTGTCAATGGATTTCCTGACTAACATCTTGATCAACCTCCTGTAAAAGCCAATAGGTGGTATAGCAGGCCTCAAAGGTTTTTAGATTTGTTGATCCACCTGAAATAACAGCTTCCCTCTGTTTCTGTACAGACTCTTCATACTCCGAGCCTCCTGATGTTCAGCAGCAGTTGAACCACTACCAGTCTGCAGCTTTGGCCAGGAACAACAACAACATCAGCCCAGTCCCACTTTCTGGGAGTGCTGCAGGAATGGAAAAAATGGAAGCCATCCTTAACTGTGAATTTTGCGAATTCTCCTCGGGTTACATACAGAGCATTCGCCGTCATTACCGTGACAAGCATGGAGGGAAAAAACTCTTCAAGTGCAAAGATTGTGCTTTTTATACAGGCTTTAAGTAAGTACTGTGCAAAACAGATAAACTGAGCTCATAAGGGGTTCTTTAGCACTTTAAAAGACTTCTGAGGCCTTTGAGAGCTGGCTGTAGCTAACAGAAACATGGCCACTGCTGACCAGGGAGAGGAACATAGGAAATACCATGCCAGATCACAGCAGCATCCATGTAATCCATTTTCCTCTCTCCTACAGCAGCCGGTACCATCTGCTGCAGACAAAACCACAGTAAGTCTTTGCAGTAGGTTTTACTCGTTGAAAGAAATGGTACAGGTACTATTCTTTCCTCAGCCTAGGCAATTAGAGGGCTTGTGTGTGAAAATTTTCTGCACAAAAATAAGGTAATTTTGTGCTGCAACAAGCATAAAACATGGGGCCATCAAATGTCCTAGAGAGACAAGAGAATTTATATCACCATTCTGAAGAAACCTTTCTCATGTAATTTTATTTCTTCCACCATCCTTCAAGCTGAAATGCAAAGCATTCTCTAGCATACCTGATAGCTTACAGACACATTTCAGAAAATCCAATTAAATGTCCAAAATTTTAAAATTTGGTGCCGTGTGTGTTTGTGTGTGCATTTTTAGCTGCTGGTCCATAAGGGAAGAAAAAAGTCTATGCACCTGTGCTGTTCATCATTTCCTCCTCATGTGCTGGACTTCTGAGCATGATGCCCTCAGCTGACGTTTGAGGTCTCAGACTTGATAAGTTCTTAGGAAACTGGTGGCACTAAGCAGTGTGACTGAATAAAGGGGAAAATTTCAGTTGAAGAAAACGCTGAGCACAAACACGTCTCTAGCTTCTTGCTTCAGCTCCTTGCTGCCTCTGTGGTATAATTTGCAGCTTGTGCTTTATATCCTGATTGCTATCTGTCTTAAAGATTACCAGCAATTGCCAGGTCTGTTTATTCTGTTTGTATCTTGTGAGTGCAGTTTCCTTTTACATGGATGGCATGAAGTAATCTTAAATCATGCAGCTTTTAAACACACTCATAGTTGAATAAGGGAGTAGTGTTCTTTCACGTGGTATCTCAAATATTCAGGGGTTAAGTCTTGCTTCTTTTAGAAGCATGGCATGTTTTCTCTCTTTAAATAAGGTGCTATGGGAGGGGAACCCCATACAAAGCCCCTCTTCAACTCACCATAGAAACTTAAATGGTGAAAGCGCTCTCTGAAGCTGACAGAAGTATACCTGTAGAATTCAGTGATCGCTGGATCAGGCCCAAAGCCAGTTGTGTTAGTAAGTTGCTCTGTGTTTAAGCTAACAGTCTAGAAGAACACCAGCCGACTTCTAACTCCAGTTCAGTGTGGCAAGCTCTGTAGCTTTTACAAACTTTTACCACTGCTTTAAGAAAAAATGACCAAGTGCCCCAAGTTTACAGGCACCTCTCATTTCAGTAGTTGAGCTTGTGGTAAGATAAGTGTACAGTTTATTTCCCCTTTTTGCATGTTTCTTGCAGCTTTAAAGTATGCAGCCAGTATAATGGCAAAATGCAATTTTTTGTTCAAAGTACTGGGGAATATTTATTCATTCCTCTATGTTAATCAGTAGAGTATTCCTAGCCTTGGATTTTCAGATCCTTACAGCTGGTGCTTTAAAACCTAGCTGCTCAGCCCCAGATCACTGTGAACACAAGCCTGTTTTGAATCCTGAATCTAAACATTTTCCCTGAATTTGGTCTTGTCCTAGATAGACATAAGTGGTTAAGGACGTTATCTGCCTCCAGAAATGAGTCTGTCTGCTTCTCCAGCGCAGTTGACCAGATTTTGTTCAAGCTGCTAAAAATTTAATCTTTACCAGAGAAAGTACGCTAAGTCTTTCAGCCTGAAGACATATAATGAGCATGAAAGATGGGAATTCTTTTGCCTATCTTAACTATAACAATGTGCCTATAGAGCAACCTATGCAAAAGACTATCTTGTCAGAACCAGTGTTTGTTACTTGAGGATACAAGCCTGCAAATAACTCTGCTCATGTGTTACTCATGTGAGTAGCCCTGCTGAAATGCCATGTGGCACTGTGAAGACAAGGCTGAGTGGTATCTGTACCATTTTACATGACACATCCCTTATAGAGCTGTGACACTTCATCGTTCCCTGCACACCTCTTCTCACTGCTTCCATCTCTCCCTCCTGTTTCACAGATCTGCTTTTACTATGCACGTGGAAGCTGGACATTCGTCAGTTCCTGAGGAAGGACCCAAAGAACTTCGTTGTCCTCTTTGCCTATATCACACCAAATATAAACGCAACATGATTGACCATATAGTTCTGCACAGAGGTAACCATATCCCTGTATGTGTCTGTATCTGATGAGGGGAATGCTGAACAATGCCCTTGTCTTTCAGACTCTTTTCATGAAATTTTTCCATCTCTGTACATCATTAAATTTGCCCGTCTCTGTACATGAGGACAAGTATGTTAAATAAGTCATCAGCCCTTGAGTATCTTTTCTTTCATTTCTAAATGATGCATCTTATTTGTTTCCTGTAAAATTCAAAGTTAGCCAGTACTGAAACAGGGCACGTTTAAAATTGTTTTTAAGCTTTTTCTCTGGAGAGGTTAACAGTCATCAAACACCTGTTCAGCAAGAGTTGCCCTAATTTACAGCTCTGATCTAAGCCAGAGTTATTTCCTGCTTATGTCCTTGTTACCATAAAGTCCTTGCTATCATAAACTCTGTGACAGGGTGGATCAACCGGCCATAGAGGCACCAAAATAACCTTTGATTACTTGCTTGAATGTTTTTCTGTTCTTAGAATTAAACCAAGAATTATAAATATATTTTTTTCCTTAAGACTCCTTTTCTATCCCAACCTCTCCCTTCATTTTTAAGCTAGGTAAAAGTGGGATTAGGGATTTCTATATTGTATTAACTCCAAGCTTGCTAGCTCAGAAGAGACAGCTGTTTGGGCTCTCTGGGCTGGGATTCCTGCCCATTGCTATCACACTTGATGCTTGTAGATGGTCTATTGGCTGATGAAATCCAAACCCATGTGTTGGGATGGCACTCTGCCTGCTTGCAGGTTGGGCAGAGTTTCACAGTAGGGTATTGGTGGTGAGCAAACACAAGTTTTGCATGCCATCTTTTTCCTGGAGGAGATCCTGGTGTGACAAGCACAATCTTAATCCCTTGTAACATACCACTTTTCAGTGTTGGTAGCTTAAAGTCCTGCTTGTACCAAAGCAGTGAGGCTGGCAGAATTCATACAAATCTCTATCTGCTAGCAGGGCTATTCTGAGGGAACATGTGGGAAAAATGACCTGTCAGTGATTCAGAAAACAATGTTAGAAAGCTGCCTTACTTGGTTTTAAGAATGTGGCAGGTGTTTTAGATTGTACTTACTGTCTTGGAAGGTGTTGCCGTGTCAGGATTTTGATCAGCTTCAGTGCATACTCCAGAATTAGCTCACTTTACAGGAGAGGAGGGCTTAGTTAAACCCTGTGTAGGGTACTGTGCGGTTCCAAATGCTGCCAAGGTATGGTTTGTGGCTATTCCAGGGCTCCAGTGGACACTGCCAGACCTTTAAAACACGGATAGACAGGCCGAGGGAGAACTTGGTGGGCTTAGTTAGAATGTTTTCCATCATGCATAGACTTGACACTGGGAATGTTCAGCTGTGGAAGAGGAAGAACACTTCATGAGCTCAAGCAGTTATACTGCCTGTACAGAACTGTTTCTGACCAGCTATAGCGGTTATGTCCTGGATAAGTGACTCACTGGATACTTTTGTAGAGCTGTTGCTTCAGTTGCACAGACCAGCCCCGAGCCTTTGTGCTGCTGGCACAAAGCTGATAGCAAAGGACATCATGATACACCCACTAGAGCACTGGGAGAAGTAAAACGGAGTAAAAGAGGCTTTAATGCAAATGGCATATTAGCTGGTAAAAAATCTCAGAGGCCACTGAAGGGAAGACAAGGGTTTTCTATGGCATCAAGCATCCGGGTAATAAAGGAAGTAATGTCCTTCCTTGAAGTTCTTTCTCATGCATATATCCAGCTTAAAAATCCTCTACCATTGTGTTTAATTGTGTGACAGCTGAAGCTGACAATTTTGGCAAGATTTAACGGGCACTGAAAGCGAGACTGAGCAATGGTGAATGTAGTTTGTGATAACCTTCCATTTTTATAGCCATTGCATTGGTAAAACCAGGGCATAGTCCTGAGCTGTGGTCCAAGAAAATTAGTTTTGAGGTAGATGGAGTGGTGCAGTGTGTAAAATCAAGAGTGAAGGATTTGATCCATTTCATAGTTAATGTTCCCCCTGTGTAAAAAGACATGTTTACAGATGCGTGACTCTTGCATTACTTCTGAGTTGCTGCATCTCCAACCCTTGATGAAACAGCATGCGCCTGAAATGGAGAGTATATTTGTCTCTTAATGAGCGACTACAGAAGCTGAGTTTTACAGGGCTAAAGCATTACCAGAGAGAAGGTTGAATGCCTAGTGAGAAAAAAGTAAGGAAGGAATTTGCTTCCCATTAAAAATGACGGCAAACAGGAAGCCTCCGAGAGCTCCCGTTCCTCATCAATGTAAAAGCGATTCACCATCCCTTCTGCGGGCGCAGATGGAACACAGGCTCATTAGAGGTGGTCTGTGACAGGGGACTGACCCAGCTAGAGGCTGCTATGCATGTAGGTGAAGAGAAGCAGTTTGGTTCTCAAGTTCTTCCTGGCCTTTGTAACAGGCAAACCTGGGGAGAGGAGACACAGAGGAGTTGGTGAACACTTCCTTTGTTGCCAGCAGTGGTGTGGGCCTTTAATTTAGTCTGGACAATCCACTTAGTTTTTGTTATCGCTTCCAGTAGCAATCCTTTCACACATTTTGAAACACATTGATATTTTTGTAGGGGAACTTAGCCAGATCGCTGTTTGGTCTACTTGAAAATCCTTGGAGCATTATTTTTTCTTCTTTTAGGGATCATTTTATTCTCTTTCTGGTAGTGCGAACAAAATTGTGATTTTGTTCTCACATTTAATAGAAATCACACTGATTTATCTTGAATAGCAACTTTAAGATAAAAAAGTAAAATTTTCAAATTCATCTACTTCCCAAAGGCTTCATTGCTATATATCCTGGTTCCTTGCATGTGGTTGTTTCTGGCATTATTTCTTGTACACACAGCTCAATGAGACACGCAGAATCCTGCTGTGCTTGCTTTTGGCTACTGGAATGCAAATGCAACTTATTTTGTGAGTATAGCTTGGATTTGCAGGCAAAAATACATGTTTTCAAATGCCTAATAAGACCAGTAATTGGTCTAGATGTAGATAGTAGGACTGTTTTGTTTGTGGCTGATTTACCTTCAAGGGAAAGAAATAATTTGTATATGCTGTGGAGTGTTGCTGAGTAAAGACTTTTCCTTTTAACCGAGGACTGATAGAGTCATGGGCTCATTTATACCTTGAGCAAAAAAGTGTATGTCTGCTTTGAGTTACTGTACTGCAAATACCTAGTGCATTAATGGCCTTTCAATTTGTTCTCTGATCTGCATTACAATTAGACTGAATATTTCAGTCTAATGGAAGGATTGGATTTCTTAAACCAAGATGATGCGGTTTAGGTGTTAATTTTGTTGTATTTCAATTACACCTCTTGCTAATCTTTCGCACAATTCAGGACATCTTTTTGTGAGTCACATACAGTAGTCTTTGTTTAGAGGCTGCTGAACTTGGAAGTCTACATAAAGAAGCTACCTCTTTCAGCTTGTGTATGGGGCTTTATGGTTTGCTGTAATTTCGTGAGTTGCCCAGATATAAGTGCATTCTAAATGAGTAATTAAATAAACAGTGCTTTGTCAGGGCAAGCTGGAAATGAGAGCATCACCTTACAAAATGTGAGGTTCTGCGTGCAAATAACCCTGAAAGTTCCAAAATTATTGCTTGAAGGAAGCTCACTGACATGCTTACATCATGTAGAAGTTGTATGTCATCCCCTGAAAGTTAAATCATTCAGGCTAGAATTGATGTCATGTTTATTTTGCTTTTCTTGTGTTCCTGTGTTGTCTTTGATTTGGGGATTGTGTACGTGATTGTGAGATAATAGGTTTTGCTACTGTGAATTAGGGAGTGCTGCATTACTCCAGACTGGTAGATAAAAAGTTTTATACCATCTCATGTTTTAGGTTTTTTTTAATCTGTGCCAGATGATAGAGAAAAGGTGAATTTTCAGATGCTTTCATTAGTATTTATCTTCTTGAAAACTTCACTTGACTATTTCATTTTTGAAACCAGCTGCAAAACTGATTTCAGTGAATTCAAAAGCACATAGCTGCAACAACCTTGTGTAAAGTCTTCTTATGACCCCAGAATCACAGCTTTAAGTTCTGTTGTTTCTTAGACACCTTTTTTCTCCCCTCCTCTTTACCCACCCTGAATTGCCACAATTTGATGGCTTTATAGCTAGAGAAGGTGTTGTTGGTGTAGAAAAGAATTAGAAGTTCACAGGGGTTTTTGTTATGCCATAGCTTTGGGGTAAACTTCCACTTTTTGAAGTGGCCAAAGACAAAGTTATGAGATAGGATAACTCTTCTGTTGAAGGAGAAACTGAGCAGAATGGAATACCTTGTTGCACTGTGGAAAAAATCTTGTAAGCAGTGGTGGCATGTTGGTGGGCCAAAAGTGAATCATCAGTGGAGCTTTTGCCACCTTTCAGAAACCATAAGGGAGTTTGTATTTCTGTAGTTGTTATTTGATGTGATATTATCCCCCTAAATAAAGAAGAGGGGCCGTTAGCTCACATGCTTATGTGGGTTGCCCTGTCTCACGTTCCTCTAGCCTCCATTTCTGCCATCTGAGATTCAGGTCTGGGGGTTTTGTTTGCTTATTTTAATCTGTCCTTTGGGAGGAACCTTCATGAGGGTGGTCAAACTCCTCCTTTAATCTGCAGTTCATAAGGAGTAACAATACTAAATTTTAGTGTTGTAGTTCAAAAGTCCAGTTGAATAACAAAAACCCATAATGAGGATCTTCTGGTGACCCTCAGTTCTTCAGGGGCAAATTTGGGGTTTCCCTTGTGCACACAGCTCTGAGAACTAGAGGCTGTGTGTTAAGCACATCGGATTCTGGCTTTGTCAAATGACTGAAATTCGTTGCTGCTCTGTTAAATGTCGTGTTTTATTTGAGAAGTGGAGAGTTTAAAAACTCAGCAAGAGCATTTCAGTACATACCTGTTTCCATGATCTGAACTGCGGGAAATACGACACGATGTGTGGAGATTTTGAGTCTGAGCTTTCTGAAAGCTGTGGATTCATTGGGAAATTTCTGCCCCTGGCTGAACTGCACAGCCTTTTCCAGGAAAACATCCTGCCTTGTTTACCCTCCCAGATCCCAGAGAGTAGCTTTAGATGTGATGGTGAGTATACCGGCTACTGTTGTTATAAAGCTAGTAGAGTGATGCATTGGTTAGTTCTTCCCTGTCTTCTGTTTTCTCCTGTTCCTGCCTGCTGTCAAGTATTGAACCAAAATGGACTTTTTTTGGTCTCTCTGATTTTATGGCTGGTATTTTATTCCCGAACTCTTCTACTCTTGCCTCACAGGTGAAGTCTTACTTGCCCCAAAACCACCATTCCCATCCCCTACACCCAGTAAGCAGTTACATTTGTGAGGACACCTGGATTTGTAGCCTTGGAGGACTAACCATGTCATTGCAGAAGAATTTTTATCTTGTGTCTGTGGCAGTTCAGCTTAGCTCGCGAGTAGCAGAGCCTATTAGTTGTATGGGTGATAGTGCCCAAGCTGTGGACGTGTGGGCCTGGTTTTTAGTAAAATTTGTTAAGTGAATGTTGTCCTGTCCCTACAGAAGAGCGGGTCGTTCCCATTGAAGTCTGCCGTTCCAAACTGTCAAAATACTTGCAAGGAGTTGTTTTCCGCTGTGATAAGTGTACCTTTACCTGCTCCAGTGATGAGAGCTTGCAGCAGCACATAGAGAAGCACAATGAACTTAAACCTTACAAATGTCAACTCTGCTACTATGAGACCAAACACACAGAGGAGCTGGACACTCACCTTCGAGATGAGCATAAGGTAACATTAGTTTACTTGCATGTAATCTCTGAGTAACCAACTTGCCATTGGTTGGGCTTTTTTTCTTTCCATCCCCACATACAGAAACTAACTCCTCCCAGGTTGGGCTTGCTTCACTTCCTCTGTTTTCTGTTATTTCTCTTTTTCTTTAGAAACTCAAAATTGAGGGTTTCTAAAGCTGTTCAGATTGACCAGAAGTGGCAGACTGTTCTATCCACAGTATGGTTATCTGGAAAAGGCATGTATGCTAAGTTTATTTAAAGAGGAAAAAAAAGAATAGAGGGGGTGGGGAGTGGGGGTTCTGAAAGAATATTAAGGCTGTGTCATTCAGCCTCTCTAAAAGGCAGGAGATTCCAAACATAAGATTGCCCTGGCGGCTTCAGCAGTCTGACATGCCACGCATATTTTAATAACAAAGAGAGCAATACATCTCCGTTTACATTTAACAAGGGAAAGATAAACAGCAAGTATAACCAGGTCCTAAGTTAAGACTGCTTTGGAGTTTGTGGAGTCCCTGAGTGCAGACCTGATCCAGTCTTTGAGAAGTCATTAGAGGCCTTCCACAGACATTGAATTTCGACAATTCTGAACTGTGTAACAGAGACACTTACATTCTAAAATTGAGATGTTTTGGAGTGTTTGTTAGATTGCTTCCTTATCATATTTCCAGAGGAGGCAGCTATATGCCTCCACCTGTTGGAGCTGAGCTGCCCAGGTCCTTACTAAAAATTCACTCCTACTTCATTTAAGGAATGACCCTTTCCCTGCAGTCAAATGCATTTGTATTGACAGTAGCAGCAGAAGTCCCGGCAAAACTTTTTTTGCTTAAAAAATACTTGCATGTCTTGTAAAAGCAAACTCAGTAAATTTCTGTTGGCCTTCTATGCTTATCTCTTCATTATTACTTCTGGAGAGTCTTCTGTAATTCACACAGTACATGAGATGCTCCATATGCCCTAGTTATCAAAGCAGGGTGCCTTGCATATCCAAAAGGCACTTATCCTCATTCTTTTGACACAGTGCTTCAAGCTGGGAAGATTATTCCCTTATTTACCTCTCCCTTCCAATCTGGACCTGCAGCCATGGTGCAGGTAGTAGTTTAGGGTATCTTTTCCCCATATTTCTTTGGTAATTTGTATCTCGCCAATTTGCTTCAAAGGTCTGGGCTCAGATACCCACATGATCTATTGCACCTTGAAGAGTTCTTGTGTATGAGTTTAGTTGAATGAAGTGCCTTGTGTGTGGTCTTACTTGTTTAAATCTCAGTGGGTAATGTGTTAAGTCAGCTGTCTGTATGGAGTAGTGCTAGGTATCTGCACAGCACCGCACGTAGGATAGTTTGCTATTTGGAGGTACACTGCAGTCTAATTTACATGCTCCTTAAGCTCATTCACGTTCCCTTTCCCACAGAGGGATAAAAAATAGTCAGTGGGCGTTGATATTTCATTCAGTATCTTGCAGGAGGTGGTATACTACTCTCATTCTTCCTTCTCCATCCTTTCTGGCTCTGTGGCTCGGTGCCTGTGCTGCTGGAGGCTGTCTCTTTGCATGAAAGATGAATCCAAAATCCTTCCCAGCAGTGATCAATGAGCTCAGAGGGTGCTTGTCATCCAACAAGTGTCCTGGTCACGCTCTGCACTCTCCGCCTCTACTGTGAATGTACTCCTCTGCTGTTTCTGTGGATGAGGTGGAGTTCCTGACTTCTGCGCCCTAAACTGCTCCATTCTACTGCCATGAGCTGTTAAGTAGCTGGTGCATTTCACCCTAGGGTTGGCTGAATTTGACTGCTGGGTGAAGTGTTCCCATTATAGTCTGTATATCAGTTTGCAAAGCACTTCGCAGCCTTTCATAATGATAATTAATCTGTTATTAATGAGTGAGATTGTATGTGGCACACAGCAGCCGTGTGCTTAGCAAAGAACCCAGCTTTTCATGCATGAAGCTGAATGAACCAGTCACAAAGAATTTTCCTCTAGTGCGGATGTGCAGTAGCAGCGTTTGATCACAGCAGTTGAATGGTCCCATAAAAAGAGGATACAACTTGCAGTGCTCGGCATTTCTTGGATTTTTTTGTTTCAATACATCAAAACCAGGAAGAAATGAGGGGGGTTTACTCAATGTCATTAATTTCTGAAAAACAAAAATGAAAAATGCAGAATAAACAGCAAAAGAAAAGTCATGATCATTGAAAAGAAATGAGTGTTAATTTGATTAGGTGGCTGCATGTCACCTAAAGCTGAGGAGGTTTTGGAGTGTAGTTGATTTTGGTTTGCATATGTGGTGATTTTTCTGATTAGCTGATTGTTGTGCTGATTGCTGACAAAAGCATTTCTTTCAAAGGTGAGTCGTAATTTTGAGCTGGTTGGACGGGTTAACTTGGACCAGTTGGAACAAATGAAGGGGAAAACAGAGACCTCCAGCAGCGATGAAGAAGAAAAAGAAGATGAGTTAAGCCCCAAGACTGAAGAGAGAGGTCAGTGCAGCTCTTTGGGTTTGTTTATTTTTTGTTCTTTTTTGGCCCTGCAACATGCCCCACCAGTCTCACCAAGCATGGTCAGCTGTTGACTCCACAGCACATTCCTGTAGAGCCATGCAGGCGTGCCAGCAGGAACAAAAAGGGGCTTTTGTGAAGAAGCTGCTCCTGGGGGAATCTCATGCTTCTAACCCTTATTGCAAGTTTTCTGTCTGTTATAACATGTACTATGAGAAAACACAGATAGCATCTGTGACTTGTCTGCCCATGAAGATAACATCCATAAGGGCTTGGAAAACTATGTATTTTAGTGGTCTGTCAGATTTTCGGTTTTGGTAACAAATTTTCAGCTTTTCACTTGGCATTGTTCAAGGTAGGGATGAAGGTATCATGGCCAAACCTTTTTATGTTTATGGGCTGTTATTAACTCTATATCCAGCATTTCTTGTCAACAGTCCTGTTGCTGTTGCTGCAGTTGGTAGCTCTGGAGACAGGGTACGTCTGTGCCTGACCTCTACTATTGTGTATTTAAATATGTGCCTGAATTCCTATCTAAGACTAATCCCACTGACTTCAGCAAGGCTAGGCCGTGTGCTTGCTAGTGCTTTTGGTTTCATCAGAGCTAGATCAGCAGGGAAAAATTAAATTATTTGTAAACTGAGCTAAGGGTTTCTTGTCCTTTCTTCCGACAACCTGCCCCCATAAAGACTGGTTATGGCAGTATCTGGGGCAGCGTGTGGCTAGTCTGCTCTAGTGCACAGCTCTTCAGTCAAATGCAGGGTGTTGGCAACTTTGTACTATCGTTAGCCCTCTGATGTCCATTGTCAGGTTGCTGGGGCCGGTCACTTTGCTAACGCTGATGGCTTCCCTTAGCAAAGTTCTGCGTACTGTAAATAAGGGTACACCACCACGTTTACCTTGTTCCTCTTGAATCTTCAGCTTTCACACTCACTCAGGAGTTATTCACAAAAGATAATGTGTCTTCCTACATCTTTTCAGACCTTGAAAAATTGCAATTTCTGGATTCACAGATTGTTAACAGAACAAGAGGGTCTCAGATCATGCTTTTTACCTTTTAATAGCAAGATGCTAGCATCTTGGCTTTTGTTTGGTATCCCTGCAGCATAAATCCAGTCTGTGCTTATCTCCAGCACTCAAGTTTGGTTAGTGATAGCTTTTATTTAAACAAGAAAAGAAGTGAGTCAGATAGAAAACCATTTATGTTTTAATGAAAAGTATCCTTCACAAGATCCTAGGTGGAAAATCAGAGGAGGAACTAAGGGGATGTTGGTTCCATATGCACTTCAAGGTTCAAAATTAGTAACTTGTGTGGACACGTGTTTGGGTGTCTGTTTGGGGACAGCTTTGACCCTCAGAGTTTCACGGCTGGAACAATGACATTTGACTGAAGGACCAGCTCACCTTAGCTGCAGATGTAGCAGACTGATTAATGTTTTGTATAGAACCACAGCTAGCAGGAGATGAAGTCATGATTGTCCTTGCGAGGGTTACCTTAGCATTACACACAGGCACAGGTGCTGAAGTGACCTTGGAAGCTGTAGTATCTAGACCGAGAAGAAGATGCTATCTGCCAAATCTTACAGAACCCTGTAAATGCACCATGAGGTGAACAGCCCAAGGTGAATTTCATTGTTAAAACTGGTTTTAGGTTACGCTATGAAAATACCACCTTCTATACTGGAGATTAGAATTTTTGGAGGTAATAGGTAAGTTCTATCCCCATGTTTCATGTGATCTATAGTTAAGCAAGGGATAGTGTCTTAGTAATTCTAATTTTTATTTTGTACTTATTTCACCTGTGTCTGTGGGTGGTTTTTTTCTGTGACTGGCTAAAATGATGTCTGCATGGTTATACGGGTGACCAGTTGAAAAGAAAAGTGTATATCCAAGCCTGTTTTGCTGCTAGTCTTTCCTGACTGGACTGTAGGGTCAACAGTTGTTATTTTTTCTCCTTTTTAAATCTGTTACCAGTTGTTATATATTATACCAAATATGTAGAAAATGCAGAAAACCTTTATGCCTACTACAGCAGGGTTAATCAGAAAAGATCCAGTTGTATAGACTATATTTTTCTAGACAAGGCGTGGATTACCACTGTAAGGTGCAAGATTCAAGGTACGCTTTTGAGAACATATTCTGGTGGCACAGGAGCTGAAGGTGTGTTTGGGTGCTGAGTTGCATTCTGATGTCTCCCTGTGGATTTTCAGAAGGTAGTTCAAACACAGAAATCGTTTGCCCTGTTAGCAGAAGACCAGACCTATCGTTTTAAATATAGCCTGTCACAGCAGCTAATGCTGTCACAGCTTTCAAACCACATCAGACTGTGTAATCCTGTATGCCACTCGGGTGCTAGTGACAATTCTAGCCTTTGTGGTGTTAGCAGGAAGTGTGATTTGCTAAGACTGCCTCTCTGCGCTCCAAGTATCTGGAAGCAAATACTGTCTGAACTTTGTGAAGTCTGTGACTTTGGCAGAATCAGGATTTCTTCCTGTGAGTCAAACAGCTGTCTGAATTCTCCACTCTGACTTCAGGCTGGTATGTGCAGCACTGAAGGTGCAAAGAAGAGTGTGTTGCTTCTCCAAATGGGCTGTTCAACAGTGGACAAAAGAAGGGCTATTGCCCATGTGAACAGGAACAGCTGAACTGATATCTTCAGTGGGAAAGGAAGGGAGCACTTGGATGCTAGTGAGGGATAGTAGAAAATATGTTGACCTGGAAGGAAAAAGATGAGGGGGAAAAAAGAGAGTGTCTGGCATACACCATGGAAAGAACACCTGCCCCTCGTAGGGACTGCATCCCGTAAGAGCTGCCTGCCTCTGCTGACCTGTATGTCTTGGTTGTAGCAGAAACTGGAATCAAGAAGTACTCTTCCATAGTAGACAAAAATAAATGTCCATGAGCTCATGTCTGTGTGATGCAGGAAAGCTGCAGAGAGGTGTCTGTGCAGTCTGTTACTTCTTTTCTGCAGGCCACAGAGAAGAACAGCTCCTCCAGGAAAACCATCCAAATTCACAGTCTTAGACACAAAACTGACCAGGAAGCAGAATGAACAAGATAGTGTTTTCTGAAGATGTGATGGACTTACTAGAGTAGCACTTCCTTATCTTAATGGGAGTTGCAAGTATAAATCATAGACTGGTTTGGGTTGGAAGAGAGTTTTAGAGACTATATAGTCCAGCCCCCCTGCTGTGGGCAGAAACATCTTTCACTATGTTCAAAGCCCCATCCAACCTGACCTAGAAGACTTCCAGGGATGGTGCATCCGCACCTTCTTTGGGCAACCCCTTCCAGTGTTTCACCACCCTCATATTAAAAACTGTCTTGCTTACGTCCAATGTAAACCTACCCTCCTTAGATTTGAAACCATTACCCCTTCTTCGGTCACTAAGGGCCATGGTAAAAAGTCCAAAACTTTTACCCTCCATATTTTTCTCTGTACCATGACTAGTCTGTGTGTTGTGGTGTGTCTATACATTTGTGCCACACATAAGGTATTAAAATCCAGATGTAAACTAAACTAATGGCATGCACTGACTTTCAGGTATACACGGTGCCTTGTTTTGTGATACTTAACAATAGATTAAATCATTGACAGTAAGAAATACAAAGTGAGGTTTTATGGGGAAAGAGGCAAAAAATTGTGGTAAGAACCATGCCTTATGGAATTTTAGTAAAGGCTAACTAGTGAGAAATGTGTCAAAAATACATTTATAGGACTTAAATATGGATAATAGGGAATGTGTGGGCAATTTTGAGTTCATAGGCTGATCTTGAACAGAATAAATCTGAGAGTGAAGAAATCAAGTGAGCAGAGATCAGAACCAAAATGAAGCAAAATCCCTTTTCTTTTATTATGTAGTTTGGGAGGAGTCAGAAAGACATCCTGTTGATTTCTTGCTTAAGATAATCCCTGCTAAGGAATTAATGTTCTGAGCAGATGGTGCTGTCTCATTTCCAGCAAAAGAACCAAGCGAGATAGTCCATGCAATTATTTTTAATGGCTTGTGTGGTGATCTTCTTAATTTGTGAGAAAATGTTTCATCTTTTGTTAAAGTTGGCTGTGTTCACATAGAGCTTGGCTTTCAGAGACACCACTCCCTGAGCTGCTGGTGACTTCACTCAAATTACTAGGTGCTTGACACTTCTGCAAATGAGGCCCCAAGCACTTTGTGTAAAAGATTAGGATGGGATGAAACACCTATGCAGTTAAGATGCAGGACTTAACCCATGAGATTTCATGGTGAAGGGATATCTATTTATTACGAAGATCACCTGTTAAATATATCAAGTCTTTATTTCCTAAAATTTGTTGTACCGATTAAAAAAATATAGGTGGACTTCAGTGGGTTTTCTTGATTTTGCTTTCAAGCCACTTCAGCCCTAAAGTTCTCAGTTTAGGTTTTGAGTTAAAGTCCACAGTCTGTTCATTTGTTGAAATAGCAGTAAGTAGTATCTTGTCACTCTTATTTGCAGAGATGCTTTAAGATTTAGGATGGGATTTGTCACTTGCAGTGTCCCTTTGCTTTGGGGCAGTTGCATTTTCACAAACACAGTTATTTGGTAGGTAAATCCTTTTGTTTCTTAAGGTGCAGAAGAGGGATCAGAGTAGGATCGCAGTGGTCCTTTCTTGTTCTAGAACTTCTGAGTTCTGAATTCATGGGCTCTGCTGTCTTTTTTCAGATTCCATGATGTTTTCTGACGGTGGTGCTCCAGAGAAACGCTTCCCGTGTGAGTTCTGTGGCCGATCATTCACAGAAGGCTCTGATTGGGAGCGACACGTGCTGAGACACGGCATGTAAGTTGGCTTGCACTCCATTGCCAAACGGCCAAAGGTAATAGTAGATCTCTTTGCATTCCTGCACCCTGTTCCTCACCTCCCACAAAGCTGTGTGATGAAGGCAAACACAATTCTATGAAGAACAATTCTGCCTATTGCAAGTGTGGATATAGTCATCAGGTGTCCCAGCATGGGAAGTTCCCATTTGCCCTTTTTAACTCCGCTGCCCAGGGTGGGTGTAGATTGTAGGGTTTAACTGTGATTCTAAAACTTAATATTGTCCCAAGCTGAAAACCACTTGGCCCATGATTAACTTTACCTGAGTATACTGTTGATTTTGCCTGCCAGCAGTGCAGCATAAAAATGGCAGAAAATTATATGGAATTTTCTAGGAAGGAACTGGGTTTTTCTTCCCATTTCTTCCCTCTTTTGCATGCTTGCAGCTAAACTTGCATAGTAGTGCAGAGAATTATGTGCAAAGAAATGTTAAGACCTTCAAGGAAAATAAAATCAACTTGAATAAACTTCTCCTGAAACCTGCATAGTGAAGTTCACTGGTTTGTCTTCATAGTGAAGATCTTTGCCTTTCTGTAACAGTTTGCGCGCTGTGGGATGATGTGCATCACAGATAAGAACAGACATCTTTGGAACAACAATTTCCTGTCTTTTGATGAAGATCTTATTGGTAGCTGAGACATCTTTGCTGACCAGAGTTTCTTTAAAGAGTAGATTTCATTTCAGGTTGCTGAAATGTGGAGGACAATGTTGAATACAATATTGCAGGCTAAGTGTGATGCCATAAGAAATATTACTACTCTTACTCTTTGTCTTGCCTGCGTAAATATGAGTACTTGAAATGTTGTAACCTATAAAAAGTTTTATTGGATCATTAACTCTTTTGGGGAAGGTACTCTTCTCCTGTATCTTTGATTTGGTGCCTTTTACGTCTTGTTTACAAGCTACTGGGGGAAGACCAGTGAAATTCTGAAAGTCAGAATAGGTGGAGAGCAAAGGAAGATTTGACTTCTAAGCTAGAATGTCTTGGGTAGCACTGGTGGCTTCATTCCATACCTCTCATCTTGAGCACAAGGTGACAGTGGTGTGGCTGATTACGTCTGCTTTTTTAGAAAGTGATGTTTTTCTTCCTCATCTGGTATGCACAGGCTGGCTTTGCTGTTCTCTGTATTGACTGTAAGTGTTTCTGTTTTGTGCCGCTCGGCTCTCCAGGGCACTGAACGAAAGCAAGCACAGGACCAGTGAGGACAGCCAGCCAAAGGAGGATATAGAAGAAACTATTAGCACACTGCCAGAGGAAAAAGAAGGCATTGAGAACATGGTGGTGAACTATTCCCACACCAGTGAAACAGCAGTCGGCATGGTAGCTGTGGACAAACCTCTCCAAGACAACTCGGAGGCCAAAACCGAATAAGCATTTGGTGTGATTCTGATCAACGTACTTG
>VXBW01007197.1:0-17816 GCA_013400375.1 Thinocorus orbignyianus
GGTCCCAGGACAGACCCTTGAGGTACACCACTTGTCACTGGTTGCAACTTGGACATCAAGCCATTGACCGCAACTCTTGGAGTACAGCCACGCAGCCAATTCATTATCCACCGAGTAGCCCATCCATCAAATCCCTCTCTCCAATTCAGAGCCAAGGATGTCGTGCCAGTGTCAAATGCCTTACGTACTCCTATCTTCCTGCATGTAATAGTTTGCTAGGTTGAACTTTCTCCTATGATTATATTCATGTAAAATTAAATCCCTCACACATAGCTGAACTGTAGCAGTTGAGCGACCCTACCCAACAAGCAATATGCTCCAGCACAGGCTTGATGAGAGAGCCTGGAAGTCCAACAGCAGGTCATCTGTGTCAGCTGAGCTGCCTGGCTCGCTATCACAGCAAGTAATGCTGAGGACCTACTTCTTTTTCCACTAATACATAAGATGGTTTCCAAGAGTAAAATATATTTAATATCTTTCCCTCTGCCCTTCCCAGTTCCCAGGAAACACAAGCAAGAGTCTGCAAAAAGTCTGTGGAAACAGATGCTGATTTGCTGGAAAATACTCCAGAAGTAGCTCTGAAAAGTTGGAATTTTTACCCTGAGCTTTGAGTGCATTCCACAGCCACCATTGCAAATCTTCCACTTGATAGGGCACCGACGCACACAGCACTTTCCCATCCCGTGAACGGTGATCGTAAGGAGGTTCCAATACACTGCAGCCTGATGGAGTACCTTAATCCAGACACAATGTCCTGTCAGTGATACCAGCACTCCAGCTGCACTGATAAAAACTCCATTGCAGACAGAACTCCAACGATTTGTATTGCCTTAACATTCCATCAGCTAAAATTATTGATTAGCAGCCACAAAGATACTGAAAGGCAAGAAGAGTTGGTAACTTTTCAGAAACAAGCATGGTTCTGAAAGGTGCTAGCATCTGTCTTGCTTTTTGACACACTTGAACAAGGCTCTACCTATTAAAGAACTATCATGGATTTGATAAACAAAGGCAGAAGTCTTCTGTTGTCAAAGAAAGTTTGGTTATCTCTGTTCTGGGACCTTTATATCTTATAAAGGCACCAGACAAAAAAATCCCCAACAACAACAAGCCCTGAAACGGACATAGATTTAAAGTGATAGCCTCACCATACAAGATACATAGTTGTTTGTGAAAAGAATTTGTGTGGGACAGGCAGAACTGACAGAACAAAAAACTTAAGTTTCATTCTAAGAAAATACAGACTCCAAGCAGAGCAGGAATGAAGCTTTAACACAAACACGGTGGAGGCTGCAAGTAGTTCAAAGGTCTGCATTTAATGGTAGCTTAGTCCTTTCGCAACAGCAGCATGAGAAAACTGATGTCTAACCTATAAAAGGTTAGACCTTCTAGAGAGTGGCAGGAATTAGAAGAAAAGAAGTGATAATATGGCATCAGGAGTGCCAAAGTGGGCTCACCTCCTCAAGTGACTGGCACCAAGTGCCTGTGCAATGTCACAGAGGAGAATCTGGGGGCTGACAGCAAGTTTGAGTTGACAGTAGCAGTGGAGAGGTGGACTTGAAAAGGATGTGGAGATCTACACACCTGTCAAAGGCATCCTGAGCCCAGAAAAAGAAGTAGGAGCCAAAGAAACTGGGATGAGGATGCGATGAGGGTGTGTATTTTGAAGACTATGCAAGATTGTCTTTTGGGACCAAACAGGTTTTGGTGGAACTGTATGGAAGAGGGCACAGGAAAGGAAAAGCCTGGGAATAATGAAGGAGAAGGGGAGCAGAGAGAAATTCCGATGTTTAAAAAGGAAGTAGAAGATTTAAGCATTGAGGATCAAGCATAGGAAGACAGGAAAAGCTAGACGTACCCCGAGGGACAAGAGAATAAATAACTCTCCAGACAATACAGGCCCCTTGAACTCTTGTTCAGATGGGTTTGCTTCAGCCCTATCAGGACACAACCAGGAAAATCAGAACCTGGCAGCCCGACTGGGCCAGACAGACCTGAGAACTAGCCCATCTCCCACAGGCACCGCTGTGCTCTGAACCAGCTTTTGGCCAGCCTCAAAAATTGATCAAAAACATCCTTACAAGGCAGAGGGCCCCAGCGTCAAGGCGTGTGCTTGGCAGCCCAGCGCCACCGTCCATCCAGCAAGTGGCAGTGGTGGCTCGGTGAAGCCAGGGCTGGAAGAGGACACGGGCCAGGATGCTCCACACCCCCAGCCGCCAGCCCCAGCCCCAGCCTCGCACTCCAGACTTTCACCCACTGCCTACTTAGTTTTTAATTAGATTTTTAAACAAAAAGTGAAAGTATTTTCTAAAAATCTCTCTAATGACAATAAGATGCTGAACTGATTGTGAAGGGAATAGGAAATGAAAGCGACTCACCCTCTGAGGGAGAATTTTGTCAGCCATCTTCCTCCTCTTGGCACTGTACATTTTTTAAAGAAAAAAACACGTTACCATGGTGACAGATCTAGGAGTAACGAGGCCACCTGCTAAATTATCCTGACATCTCCACATGCTGGTGCACAGCTGTGCATGCATCAGCAGAAGGGTCTCACCCATGGCCAGGACACAGGACCCCTTCTCTCAGCAGCCAGGGAGGCAGTTAGCTCACAACAAACCAGGGCTGTCTGTTATGCATCTTGGAAAGAAGTGTGCAAGTTCTTTGATCACAGCATCTTCTGTGGTGCAGGGCAGCAATGTATGCAAGTGCATGTGCACATGCTCCCTACAGATGCAGAAGAGGCATGGAGGAGGAGGAGGACAGCACGTGAGTGTGTGTAGATGCACCCATGTGTGTGCACATGAAAGTGGCTGAGTGCCTGCAAATAGAATTCAAACTTGTTCAAACAGATGATGTGTGCTCATTCATTCAGGTCCAAAACTGGGTGTATTGCCTATGATGTATGAAAACACACATACATTTATATACACTTGTTTTATTGTAACAATACCTTTGCGTGAGTGACGTACAAAGGTAAGCGGGCTTACGTTCCCATGCTTGTTGATCTTTATCAACACACAAGTGGAAAGATAGAAGTGTTCCTGCAGCATATATGCATAACATGTCCATACCCATACATAAGCACGTTTGTATGTCTATGCATTTTAAAGCACACTTGTGTTTGTGTACATACACACAAATGTGTATGTGCCTAAGAAATGGTGCTGTCAGGAAGACCGCCAAATACATTGTCTTTTGAATTCTTCATATTCTAGGAACAGTTTGTGCCCACCGAGCCTGTCACCTAGCTTTTTCTAACCAAGCCAAGAGGGAATTTAGGCCTTATTCTTCACCTCTGTACTTTGTGAGGCTTTTATCTTAAGCAGGAGATGAATCACTCCATCTGCAACAGACAAACAGGAGGAAGCGAGCCGCCTGCTGCCGCTCTGCCATGTCAAGGATGCCCCTCCTCACTGTTCATACAGGAAGTCTGTCATCAGCCATGTCCACATAAAATCTGTTTCCACACACATCCATGTGGCAAACTCCCTTCCTACATATGCTAATAATAAGCCTGGCCCAAAATACCAGAGTCTTAGATTCCTCCCCATCCCTACATAAGCCAATTCTTGGTGCCCAGAGTGCAAACTACACCCTTCCCTGGGGGCAGAAAATTCACCCACACAGTCACACCCAGCTTCACAGGTGAGCAATGTCCCTTTTTAAAAGTGTAGGAATAACGAGACTGGAACGTTACACAATGTGAACCTCCAGCACCTTCCACAGCTCACAAATTCAAATCTGCACTGAAACCCTCCACAGAATCTGGAAGCAACGCCTGAGTAAGCTCCACCCTTGCAAAGGGAAATGGGATGTGCATGCACCTGCAACATCCCCAAAGGCTTGCAATCAAAAAGCAATAAACAAACCAAAAATTCACAACAACTTGGGTCTCAACCAGTTCTCCAAGAATCTATTACCGAAATGAGATTTTTGCCTCCACCAAACCTGCCAAGAAAGGACAACTTCTTGGCCTGTTTGTGCCATAAAACACAGGACTCAATGGTTCCCAGAATCGGACCCAAGGCGTCAGAAAACCTTGCCTGAAATCACAGAAAATTTTCAGCGGCAAGTGACAGGGTGGTAGAAATGAACAAGGGGAAAACATTCAACACATCATCCGGAGGGAAGGCACGGCAGAAGAAACAGAGGTACTTTTCTGGGTACCTGGGAATCATCAGTGTAAGCTGGACTCCCTGGTGCAGCAGTTGCTGCTGAGTTCCAAACTACAACGCTCAAATACAGAACTGGGGAGGGGGAACTGCCTCCTTCTGTGAGTTGGGCCATCAATTTTTAGAAAATATTCTGTAACGACCCCTGGAAACAAGCTAGTGACCAAAGTTTACCTTAATCATCCAGCAGTCGCGATTTTTTCAGGTTATCTCTACTCTGTATGTTTGAAGGCTGGGCATTATTTTGTGTGGAACCTCCTGGGAGGTGCTGTGGAATGTGCATTTTGGTAGTGCAAGGCAAGGCCTCCATGATGCACACGCATCTCTTGTGCTCACATGCTGCACTCACACACATTCTTTCTGTATTCAATCGTAACATATTAGTACTCTCAGGATTGGTGTCCTTTCCAGATGCATCCCAGATAAAAGCATTCCCCAGTCTGGCTTGCTGACCCAAGGCATATAACCTGGACAGAGCAGGATCCTGAAGCACTGGCCTTAGAGACTCATGTTTTACCTACAACTAGATATGACAACACCACGAAAACACCGTCCAAATCTATATGTATACCTATAAACGTTCTGCAAAAAGCAGACCACTCCGATGACTGTGCCCTACATATTTATCAGGATCTGGGTACTTGGAACTCAAGGTTGCTGATGTCTAATAAGGTGCGAAGAGAAATCAGCAAACTGTTATTTAAGAGGGAGTGCATTCAGCACTGTACTAACTAGGCATACTTTAAAAAGAAAGTTCCTTTAAACAAATCCCTAAAATTCTATGAAATTATTCTCTATGATCATCTCTCTATATGTAGAATCACTCCTGAGTGACCATAGTATAAGTATTCACATCACCAACCGAGAATTTTTTCCAAATGTCTCATTTGCGAACTGTTTTGTTAGCCAGTTGGAAATCAGAGAAACTATACAGAACAGACGACAAATAATACAATATTTGTACTATATTAGAAGGAGAACTGCTCATTCACTTAAAGGCTAAATATAATGACCAAATTTATAGCCTGATAAATCTGCAAGGTAAAAGCATTTTAACTGCAAAACCAGACATTAGTAAAGGTCAGTTTGTTCAAGACCATTCACAAACGAAGTGAAAATTTAAGTTTACGAGTGTTTTTCCTGCTTTCAGAAACTGACAATATATAAATATTCTTTTCCGTCTCATTCAATCTTAAAAGTCTTACCTACTGCTACAGATAAATCTTTTTCTCCCTCGGATTACCCTCACAGGTTTTCTGCCTGAGACACTCACCTCCGAGTCCGGCTCTGAGTGGCTTGCTGCTGCTGCTGCACTTGCTGCTGGACCTGCTGCGGCTGGACCTGCTGCGGTGCCGTGCGTTTCCTTGTGGTCTCCATCACAGCCTGAGGCATCCCTGGTCGCACTGAGGGACTTCCAACATATGGGGGGCCTGGGGGACCCATGGGAGCCCCCTGATGGGGCATCCGAGCTCCTGATGGCATCCCAGGTCGCTAGAGAAGAAGCAAAACAGGAAGAAGAAACAGTTTGGTCCTGGTTTCTTCAGCTGCAAATACATTTGCATACAATCAGACACTGGCTCCAGCAAGTTCCCCATCTGAACACCCCAGGAAGGACTAAGCACCAGTGTTGAGTACATGAGCTCTGGACTGGTATTTCCTGGACATCATAAAGAAGAATCAAGTGATAAAGCAGATGGGAAACAGGGATGAAAAATACAAGAGTTGGGAAAGCACTCAGTGGTCAATACCATATCCAGGCCAGCTCACAGCCGAAAGCTCTACCTTCAGACTCAAGAAAAAACTTCATGGCAGCTACACGCAGTCCAAATCTGTGCTGTTCACAGCTAACCAAAGCTACAACAAGCTCACACCCACAGTGTTTCAGACCCTGCCTTGATTATCAGACTGCTCTGATCAGCAGGGAGACTGCAACAAGCAAAGGTGAACCATGAAAATGTTGTGATAAAACATTCTCCACTAAGAGCCCTCTCTTTCACTCACACCTGAGCACAGTGTAAGTTCATAAAGTGACACAAATCCTTCAAGAAAAGGTCATGTCTCTGATCAAGCTTCTAAAATTGACAAACGGTTGAGTATGAGCCAGCAGTGTGCCCAGGTGGCCAAGAAAGCCAATGGCATCCTGCCTTGTATTAGAAACAGCGCGATCAGTAGAAGTCAGGAGGTGACTGTCCCCCTGTACTCAGCACTGGTGAAGCCACACCTTGAGTATAGTGTCCAGTTTGGGGTACCTCAACACAAGAGAGATACGGAGGTGCTGGAGCAACGAAGGAGGAGGTACAGAGGAGGGCCTGGAGAATAAATCTCATGAAGAGCGATTGAAGGAGCTGGGACTGTTGAGTTTGAGGAAGAGGAGGCCGAGGGGAGAGCTCATCAGTCTCTACAACCACTTGAAAAGACATTGTAGAGAGATTGGTGCTGGTCTCTTCTCACAGGGAATTAACAATAGAACAAGAGGGAATGGCTTCAAGCTGCGACAGGGTGGGTTTAGACTGGACATCAGGACAAAATTCTTCCCAGAAAGAGAGGTCAGACACTGCAACAGGCTGCCCAGGGAGGTGGTGGAGTCACCACCCCTGGATGTGTTTAAAAGTCATTGAGATGTGGTGTTGGGGGATACGGTGTAGGGGAGACCTTTGCAGAGTAGGGCTGATGGTTGGACTCGATGATCCCAAGGGTCTTTTCCAACCTGAATTATTCTATTACTCTATGATTCCAATTAACTAAAAAATAAAAGGAATGTAGCAGTTCGTCAGCAGCTCATGTAGGCATCCTAAAGTCCTGACATTTATGTTGATTTCAACATGCTCTGGAGAGGCACTTTGGGTCAAATCCCAAACTTAATGCTGTATAAGACACACAGTAAACTCAATTCTAAATCCTAAAAATTCACAGTTGTCAAGGAAAAACACCAGTAAAATAATTACCACCTGTAAAATGCAATTTAAAACAGGGAAGAGCTTAGCTTCTTTCTAAGAATTACCAAGATGTTTATTATACCACTGTGTATACATGAAAAGACAAATACACACCCACCCTATAGGCATTTAAAAAAGGAACAGAAATGAGGTAAAAGTAATTGGTTCTGAAAATAAAAGGAAGGCACATGCATAGTTTTGCTAAGAGTCATGCTTTTTAGCATACTCATATGCAACCTGAAAAAAAAGACAAGACAACCAAAAAAAAAAAGAGAAAGAAAAAGCAAGGAAGTGAAAAAATTTGTTGGTAACACTAAGTTATTCAAGTTGACAAGAATGAAGGCCAGCTTCAAATAACTGTAGAAAGACTTTTTGAGACAGAATGAACACTTAAAAGAAAGATGAAAATGGATTTCAGCACACATTTAGATGAATTACACAGGAAAAAACCAATACCATCACATCCAAAACAATGGGCTCCAAGCTGCCTGTTGCCCAACAGAAGCAAGATCTTGGAGTTTAAACCGACACTTCAGAAAAATAATAATAAAAAAAAATCTATTAACTTCTTGCTAGAGGTCAAAAAGAGCCATTAAAGAAAAGAAACAAGAAGGAAGAGAATAGAGAACATCGCTGTGCCACTGCCCAGGGTTTGCCCACACACTGAATGCTGTGTGCAGCTCTGGCTCCTGCAGTTCAGTAGTGGTGAACAGATCTGAGAAACGTACAGAGAATGGCATGGAAATAATTAAGATCCAGAACTGCATCCACACAAGCATAAGTAAATATACTATGATTTTCCATCTGGAAAGAGGTGATCCAAGGTAATCTGAGAGGGCATTTGCTAGAGCTCTGCAAAATCACGAGTGGCCTAGAGAGGGCAGCTGGGGATTGACTGTCCACCATCCCTCCAGAATAACAAACCTCCATCAGAGGTGGCCGCGGGAGTCAGGCTCCCATACAACACAAAGGAGCGAGTTTGTCACATCATGCGCAGTCACCCTTGTCCAAAGGGCTGCTAGCAACATTGAAAACATATTTGTTTCAGAATCTTCTCTGAGCTATCAACAGTTAAAGACTGAGAAAGTCCTTGGGGAAGTACACTAGTGGTCTCCAAAGTGAGATGCGTGCACCCCAGAGGCTATGCTGGGCTGTCTGTTGTGGGGGTGGGAATAAAAACAAGTTTTGCACCATTGATAAATAAAATAAAAATTTAAACCAGAGGTTATTTCACCTTTGTTTCATCCTTTCATCATTTCCGAAAATATAATTATAATAGATGTAATAATAATACAGAATTCTAAACATAATCTAGACCTGTACCTCCCAATCCACTGTCATCCCCAAAGCCCCAGCTCAGTACCCTCCCTGATCATCACAAGTCTTAAATATTCCTTGCACTTGTATGCGTGAAGGAAACTAGAGAAAGAAGAGGAATGAATGATCAGCAAAGAATCAGTGGCTATAATTGGTATGGTAAGAGAAGGGAGGCAGAGGCACGGCCTGCTGCAAGGGGCCAGCACAGGGCACAAGGAGGCGAATCCAGCAAGTATTGGTGCAGAAAACCAATGACGGGGATGGCCACTGAGCAGAGGAGCAGCAGGAGGCAGCAAAGAGGCAAAACTGAGGCTTTGTACAGAGCTGGAAACATCTTCTCCCATAAACATGGCGCTACGAGAACTGCTGGAGCAGAGCAGCTCCCCCCATTCCCACGTACTCGCCCTCCGCGCTTCCAGCCCAGGCAGAGCCTCCAGCAACCAATGGCCCAGAAAAGGCCTCTCCTGGGGCTGGCGTTTAAGATCTCTCTGTTGTCTGTCAGTCCACACACTGTGGCCCCTTTCCAGCCACCAGCAGATGACCGGGCCCGCTGCTGCCTGTCACTCAGCTGGGGACATCTGACGGTACCAGACGCGGCCACCTCGGTTCATCCTTGCCCACAGCCGCCTGGCCACAGGCACTGGGTGCAGGCCCACTCCTCCCGCCTGCAAAGGACAACTCAGGGCCTGGGGAAGGAGGCCGGCATGCCAAATCTACTCTCCATCTAGGTTTGACATCGCCAAACTGTCTTCAGTTCCCTTTGTGAAGCATCGAAACAGAGAAACATGGAGAAAGGACAAAACTGAGAAAAAGCAGGCAGCTCTAAGAAAAGTGTATTCCACCTCAGTCCTTGCCCCACCTCATCCTTCCCCTCCCTTCCCGTGTTCCTATCTCAAATATCACCATAGAGAAAATATTACTCACTACTGCAGCTGCATCTCACTGGTGCAAGCCCACAAGACTCCCAAGATGCAGAAACGCTTTCTCTATCTCAACTTTTATAAAAGGAGAACACACACGCAGGACCTTACCTTCTCGAAAAGCTTATTTTGCTCTCAAATACATGAAAGTCAAAACTGTGACAGACAACACAGTGAATTTTTCACAATATTGACATTAAAAAATAATAAAAAAAAAGGTTTTGATAGAATAGTACTACATCTTTTGACGTGGTACAAAGCCACTGCATCTTTTGAAAAAGATCCTGGAGATGCACCAGTCTATGGGCTAGGATCGGTCTCTGTCCTCTTCCTCAGAGGAACAGAATCAATCCTGAACAAGAACCATCCATGGCAAAGGCTGCAGTGCAAAACAGCACCGACAGATCCTCCCTCCTGGGAAATCACCTTCCCTGGACCCCTTTGCTTGACCCAGCTCTGCTCTGCCCACAGACCTACCCATTTTTTCCTCCATCAATTCCACACACATGCATTATTCTGCACTACTTCAAACGTGCAGAGGGCAAAAAAACACTGTGGGATATAGGAAATGACCACAGTATGTCCCCAGATGAAGGGACCACTCTCACAGCTCTGAGGAGATGAAGACAAGAGCAGAGGTGCCTGCAGAGCAGCCAGGCATGGTCACACAGTGAACACACTGAGAAAGGCTCACCACCAATATTTCACGCATAAGTGCTGGTCCCTGAGAATTCTGCCCATTGCCTACACTCCTGTAGTCCACCCCTGCCCCAGCTACACCCTCCCAAAGCTCAGCATTCCATCAGTGAGTGTACCACATCCCCAAAAAGTGCTGCCATCTCCAACATTGCCTTCTGCTGCCCACCTTCCCAAGCCACACATTCAATTTTTCCACCTTCCTCCCTCCTGTGCCACCAGGGGAATGCCCCTTCCTCTCTTGTTCCTGAAGTGAACTTCTCTCTGATGGCAGAAATGAGACAACATTGGAGCGGTCCTTTTCTAGACATTTCCACTGCAGAGTCTTTTCTCAAGGAACATCAACATCATAGTAACCAAAACGCTGAAGCAGGGAGGGTTCCTGTCTGGACATTCCAGACAGAGGAAAATAACCTGGAGAACTGATCGGTAAAAGAAAGTGTCAAGAAAAGAAAAACAAAACCACCTGCAAGAACCTTAGAAAAGGACTGAGGAGGGAACGGGGTGTCACTGCAGTATGATACAGCACTGAGCTGCACCCACAGCAATTCTGTTCTGAAAGACAGACCCCATCCATCCCGGCAACACACAGCACTCAGGGCATGTAGTAAACACGAGTCCCTGGTTAACAGCAAAACACACAGATCTGGAGAACAACAGCAACAATTACCAAACACACAAACAGCAGGTGTGTTTTTTTTTTTTAACTAAAAACAGGAGCTACCTCAGCTAGAAATATATCATGTCAAGGCATTAGAGCAGCTAATGACCAAGGAACAAACGTTAGAGAGAGGAGATGCCAGATGCTGTCTGGAGGTAAGAATGGTTCACTGGAAGTACCTGAAACAGTTAAGAAATTTAGACTAGATTGCTATTTTCTGATGGCAACAGGTTTCTGACTACGTGAATGGTTTCCCAACTGAAAGTGCCATTTTGAAACGGACTCGCAGAAGTACAAGAAAATTAGCTGTAGACAGCTCCTCTTCTCTGACTACAGATGTCAACTCCTATGAGTTCCTTTTTAATGTTTATGAACCTTTTAGAGACTTAGTTAGCAGAACTACCAGTATTGCAATTCTTCTTGCTTCCTCCACTTCCCAAAAGCTCTCACATCCCAGAATGAAGTGTTCTGGGATCCACCCATTTTTAAATAACGTTCAAGACAATCCAAAAATCTTTAACTTGGAAAACAACACATTTACAGAACTGTGAATTATAACCTGAGACAAAATTCAGTGACCACTTTTCTATTTCATGCACGTCCATTCACAGCTCAGCATAACCAGATGCCAAACCTCAAATAAAGCATTTGGATACAATCAGGAAAATAAACAAACCCAAAACTCAACCACCTTTGGAACTGGGAACTGAAATTCACAAACCCTATGCACACCTTTGAGTTCCATCAGGTTGCTTATTTTAATAGATGTGATTACAACACCACTGTGATATCATGTATGGAATGGCTTTTGTGTGAAAAACTGCCTGAACCTCTTGACTCTGTAAATGGATGTCTTTGGGAGCAGAGAGGTACCAGCTCAGCAGCAACATGACCAGCATGGGAAAAGAGGAGGCTGATCAAAAGCCCACTGTCTCTTCCCTTGCAAGAATTAGACAACAGTCAGCAGCAGCTAGCAGGTATTTCTTTACGTAAGCCAAGTCACAAAAATTCCTGGCACAAAACTCTGTGAATGCTAGAAGTTTATATGGGTTCAGGAAGACATCAGCAGACTAACTTACATAAATAAAATCCATACAGAAGTACTACGCACAGAGGGCAGATTTGGGTCAGAAAGCTACAGAGCCACAAAGCACAGAGTGTCTGGATGAAGCACCACCAGGTTTGTGCCTTGTTCCTGTATTTCCATGCATCCTTCTGCTGTGCCCTGCCCCTGGGGACACTGGGCGAAATGACCTGGCACATCTGTTTTCATATTCCTACAGTATTTCTTTTTCCAAAAACAGAAGAGCAATTCAAACGTCTCACAGATCAATTCCATCTGTGATTCTCTGATTCATCAGCAAACTAAAGTTCTCTCAATGAGCAACTCAAATTTTTTTCACAAGCCTAGATAGCACAAAATCACACTGATCTCTATTAAAGCCCACCTAGAATTAGTATGATGTTCTTTTCTTAATTATGTGCAAGCTTTTCTGTATTTGTTAGCCTGCAATTAATCCAAGGCTTGGAAATGACAAACCATCAGTTCCCACCAGCAGCTTACTCGAAAGGTCTAATGCTCTACAATGTTTTCACTTGATCGGTTTTCTGCAAATACCTTCCCAATCAAATTTCTTCTCTGCAGTAAGGTCCCTTGATTTGCCCAGGCTGCCCTACCCTCATCCCAAATGCCTCCTTGTTTAACAAGACAAGGAATGCACATGCAGCAAACCAGAGACTCTGTTCCAGGACCTGTTCTCTGACCATGTCCTAGCACACAGAACGCAGAGACAGCACTGTGTTGGGGAAGTGGAACAAACTGTCCAAAAATGCCAGCTCACGAGGCCCTTTTCTAGCCTTTCTAGCATTAGCTGATTTATGCGCTGACAAGACAGTATTTATACCCATGAAAATATAAAAATTAATGGGGTGGTTTTCATTTGCGAAGTTCTACTTTTTTCAAACCTAATGTTCTCCTCACCTCACCACTTCTAGGAGTGATGTCTGCAAACTCATGACTGGCTGGAAGAAGCAATGACTTTTATCCACTTAAAACAGATCACCATTCAATTTGGGGAGAATAACTTTAGTTCTTCCCATTCTATAAAACAAATATAATTTTTACAGTATACTGAAATACGACTCCTCGAGGTCATCCAGTACTTCGTTGTCTCAAAGAAGTATCATCTGTACCTCCACCATCTTTGACAGATGTTTACTTATTTAACCAGGGGCTAAGATCCACCAGCAACAGACTTTTTACAACTCTCCTCATCAGTCTGCATCCTTAAATATTATAGATAAATAAAAAACTCAAACCATTTTCTTATTGATGAAGTCTTCACAGGCCTCCCACTACTGCTGTCCTCTGAATTATGTGGGTTTTTTTGCTTGGTGGTAAGCAAATGCCAAAATAAATAAATATCACTGTTGGTATATGCCATGGAATTATAATTGCTTCTGTATTATTCTCTGCCCCATTTCTTAACCAGGCTAACAGTTCACTTGCTCTCTCAGTAGAAGTGTCTGCTCTCATGCACTGGGCAGCTCACAGCGAAATCCAAACCCTCCCCCTGAACGGTTACAATTCATTGAAAACCCAGCAATATATGAAGAGGTGCAAAATTTGTTCGTGAAAGTCATTGCTCACCCCTTTTACAAATCACCGATAAACCTATTAGACATTCCATACACATCTTTGAAGACCAGACCTGTCATTTTCCTATGTTTTAACACCAGCAACAAGTTATTTGTCACTACATTATATATTTTTTTGATACGATGGCAGGCTTTGAGACCCTTTTTTCACTGTACTAAATACCATTTCACATAACACAGTTTCTGTACTTACTATAACATTCTATGACCAGATTTGAGAGGTAGATGGATAACCAGACAAAAAGACTGAGGATAAGCAAATGAGTCATATTAAATAATACATACATTTGTCTAAATTAATGGCCTTGATGTGTAACTAATATTAAACTGTAGAGATCAGCAGGAACTACGAAGAAACACCTATTCACAGAAAATAAATACGGATAAGGAACAGGAAGAGCTTCCTAAGCACAGCACAGAGGACAAAGAACAAGATCACTATGGGGAAAAGAAGGCGATTTGAACTGACAGCTAGTATATTGTAAATACAGATTTGACTTGATAGTTAAAAAAGGGACTTAGACCTTTATAGGTGTATCATGTGTATAAAAGGCAAGAAGATTGGTTTTGGAAGGAAGATAAAGCGGGAACAGAAAAAGGACACAGAAGCAGATTAAAAAGGTTAGAACAACAGGACAAAAAAACGAACCTCTCAGCAGCTTCTCATGTGAAGATGACACAAGCAAGGTCGAGAGTGCAAGGCACCATGAGAGGACTGCTGTAACCCAGTCATGGGGCTTTGACAAGATCCGCACCATGGACCTCCCCAAGGCTACATGGGAAAACACCTGTTCAAGTAAGAAAAAGGGAGAAAAAGAAAGAAAGAGAGAGAGGGGGGAAAAAAGGAGGAAACAGGTAATGTCCATTGAAGGGATCTAGCCATCAGGGAAGCCTGTGATAGGGTCTGGAGGAAAGGAGAAACTGAAAAGGCATGGCCTGCAGGTAGATTAATAACTTGGTTTGGGTCAACAAAATTTAAGGTAACAGCTGAACACCAAGGGGGAGATATCATAAAGACAGCCTGAAATGTAGGACTGGACGGCAGAAAATATATCGATGAAGAGATTAATCAACATAAATGTGGTGATTAAAGCCATATTTATCCATAAAAGTGCTACAAATAGAGCAGAAGGGAACAAAAACAACAACAACAACAACAAAGAAAAAAAAAAAAGAAAAGGACAAAGTAAAGGATGAAACCTTGTAGGGGGGGAACCTATTTTCCCACAAAACAGTGTGCAAAACCCTGATGAAACAGAACAGGAGTAAAAGAATTGTAAAAATAAAAACCTGAAACAAATCTAACCTTTTGAAAAGAGGAACTGCTAACCAGAGGTGTAACAAACTATCAAGAACTCAAGCAGGATGAGAACGAAGTATCAGGTAGGCTTGAGATTTTTAACCATTAAGAAATGTTACCTTTCCAAGGTATCCTATTTGACTGGGACAAACAAGGGACATCTCAGCTGGCACTACAGAAAAGAACAAAGGCAAGATCAAGTGCACAAGAGCAAAGGGCGAAGTGACCTTAGCATAGGAACGTATGTTTCCAGAAAGATTATGGGAATCCAAAAGCCAACTGCCCTTAGGAAATACTGCAAAATTATCCTGTTCATTTAAGTGTTCACACAGCAAAAAAATTTCTCACAACATTCTACCTCTATTTACCTNCTGCAATAATCAAATTGAATAATGTTGTCATAGATAAAATAAACAAAATCAGTAATTCAAAGAGGAGATTTTCCCTAGAAATTAGAGTAGAACCCGACTCCAAGAAATTCCAGTAAAGTTTGCTACGTAACTTGATTTTCCAGGGAATTATTTCTGATACTGATACATTGTGGATGGTAATAAAACTCAACAGCCAGCAATACGTAAACTCAAGGTAATGGCTGTGATGGCAGATTCTCTTACTTGGTAGGATACAGGACCTGAAGAGATAAAATGAAGTTACAACTTTTTTAAGTGATGGAAGACAGACTACCTCAACCTGTGTTTGATCAAAATGAGCCTGAGATGAGGAAGAAACTAAAGGAAAGAGCAAAGAGAAGCAGGAGGAGATGATCTCGAGGGAAAGGAGAGGGTTGTCAATGAGGTGCTCAGGCAACATAACAACAGACAAAAAGCCCCAGCCTCACTAACAAGTGGCAGAAAAATGACAAAGAAACGCAGATATTACAGGCAAGCACAGATATTCAAGTAAGATGCCACCAGTGGCAAAACTCCCAGGGCAGAAAAGACAGACTTTCTCACATCCAAGTAAGTAATGGAAATGAGTACTGTTACATTCATTCTGGTATAAATTAAAAATTCCCATGCTTAAAAGGGTAGCATGCTCCTTACACATGAAGTCCATCTAGACATGGAAGAAGTAAATTCACATAACTATTTTTGTCACTCTTTCTGATGCTAAATGAAGACCATGGGTGTGCAAATGCCAACAGACACCTGGGAAAAGGCAAAAGCAACCCCTACGCTTACCCCTCCCACCTTGCCCATGGCTCTGCTCGGCTCAGCCTTCCTGAGCCAGAGGCCCTCAATGAGCCTACACCAAAACCCACACCACACACCCATTCCTCAGCATCCCTGCAGGTCCCTCAGCCTCACCGCACGCTCCTGCACGCTGCCACTGCACCACCCACTCACTGGTACACTGTCACAGAATGCCACTTGAAAGTCCTTAGACCTGCAAGTCCCCGTATCCAGGATCTGCAGGACACACGCTAGATCCTACTCATCTGGAGTAAACCTGAACTATGGAGACAACTTAGGAACCTGCCATGAGCAGCACAGATTTCTGTGATCTTTGCCAAGAGTCCCCACTTGATGTGTTCAAAAAGGTGTCACAGAAGATGGCAGAATCCTTGAGAGAGAACTATCAGTAGGACTATCAGTATCCAATATCTGTATTCCTTAGAGCTCTTTAACGTTTTTTGGGTTTTTTTTTTAATGTGTATCAATACAGGAAATCCAAATGTTATAAATGGTGACTGCTCTCAATCACTAGAGATTCATTCAAAGATCATTGTTTCCAAATGGCAGCAAAATAGGATTAACATTTCCCCTTAAATGGAGATTGAAGACCTGATTCTCAAACAAAAGCTGAAAATTGTTTAAAGACCTGAAGGATCACTTTAATTAAGCATGGCACCCTGAAATTCTCTCGTGGGTGAGCTCCTATAGACCATACAGATCTGCAGAGCTAATCTCCTCAAGCCCCTGAAAGTCACCTGTTAAGAAGCCAGAGGATACACAAGAGCCAAGACTGGAGACAAGAACCAGAGGCAGTAGTACCACAAGGCTTCATCAGGCTTTCATCAGAATTGTTTTTCAAAACACAAGTTTGATTACAGAACAAAGTGTCCTACAAGCCCATTTGGGTCAGATCCAGTGCAGATTCTACACCACCATCAGGCTCAAAAGCACGCTATTCACCATTCATGGAGAATCAAAGCAAAAATCACAGCACACATCCCCCCAGACACAAGCCTACATTATCAATGAATCACTGCACATTCTGGGGGCTCCACAGACCCCGCTGCTCTCCTGGGGAGGCAGCTACCAGCGCCCCAGGCACACACTGCAGGAGCAGATCCAGCCCAGCACAGAACCTCCAGTTTCCACTCATCCCTCTATTCAGAGCCAGACAGCTCACTAACTTTCCCGACTCACCACCCCATGGACCAGAAACTCAAAAAGTTTGCTTTTCGTAGCTTTGCGAGCCCCTCCTGTAACTTCGTCTGTAGCCATCAGGGTCTGCTCAGCCTCTCTCACTCTCTCTCTTCCTCTTTCTTTCCCTTTTCTGCCTTTTTCTCCAACTCTCCCCTCTGAGTCCTGCTGGGCTCTCACACTTCTAATAGCGCGGAGTGGGGAGGGGGCCCCTTCAGGGCCTTGCTGACGGCCCACCCGCGCCCGGCCTCAGCTGCTGCATTCCTCCGCTGATAAGCCAGAAATAGTTTGTGCTGCCGGGTTCTGCGTGTTTACTCTGCGGGGACAGAAAATCCAGCTTTTTAAACCTCTCTGTCCAAACAGCAGAGATAAGCAGGAGGCAAATGGAAAAGGCGTCTCAGGCTTTCGGTGGCGGTGCTGCAGCCGCTCCTCCTCCGCAGTCGGGGATGGCGGATTCTGGGGCAAGGGGAAGGGGGAGGGGGCAACTTCGGCAGCCACTGCAACTCGGCAGCTCGCAGGGAGCGTTTTCCCACTGGAAAATGCAGCAGGGAAGCAGTGAGAAACAATGGTTTTCCCTCGCTCCCACCGCTCCTCCCGCGCCGCCGTTTCCAGGCCCTTTCCCCGGGGACCTGGCAGGCAGAGCAGAAGCATTCGCTGGCAGCCCTTCAGCCAGCGGGACCCAGCTCCCACCCTGCGGAACAGGGGGAGGCAGGCAGCCGGGACAGGGAGGGACAGCCTGCGGGGGCGAGGGGAGACGCTGCGAGAACGGCAGGGGGACGGGGCGGGG
>VXBW01007197.1:19647-38020 GCA_013400375.1 Thinocorus orbignyianus
GGGGACCGGCGGCGCATGCTCGGCGCCGCTCCCGTGAAGGTCAGCCGTGGCCTAGCGGGGAACGCGCGGGCGGGGACGGCCGGACGCGCGGGAGGGAGCGGCCTTAACCCCTTCCGCGCCGCCGCTCAGCACGCCCGGGCGGGGCATGTTGCGGGACGAGCCAGGGCGGCAGAGGGGAGCAGGGGTCGGGGGTCGAAGGACAATGCAGAATCGGGCCCCCCGCAGTGTTTTTGCGGCTCCGGCCACGGCACATTCCGTTGCCAGTTGGCAGCGAGGGAAGGCGGCGAGCGGCGCCAGGCCCGCACTCGCCACGGCGGCAGGACACACCTTGCCCCCGGTCACCGCTGTCGGTTCGCAGGAAGCCGGGAAGGTGCTGCTTTATCTTCCTAATGAGCTACAGATAACGAGCTGCAGTTGGTCCTGTCTCCATCACCAGCCGGCTGCTTTATTGCATCCTGGAGCAGGAGGATGTATTATGAAGTGCTACCGAATTCCAATTTAATGCCATACAATCTGTATTGCATTCTATCTGGATGTTCTTAATAGGCATTATATAAAGAGATTTCCTCAAGAACATCAAATTCCAAGGTCCTGTTCCATTAAGGAATGTCAGACTCACTGTAGCCATAGACTGAATAAGTAAAAAAAAAATAAAAGAAAAAATGTACATGATCAAGCTCTTAGTATGACTGTGGTTCTGCAAGAACTTTAGAAAATGAAACAGCAGAAGTAGCTCTTCTGTTTTGCTAATGGAAAATGAGGCACAAAAGGCTGGCAGTGACTTGCCGGCATCACCTGGCTGACAATGAAACACATTTCCTGCGATTCTCCCACTCACCACAAACGACTGCAATGCATCTGCACAGACAGGTTGAGGTTACAGGGCAAGAATGCCTTCTCACAAATTAAGAGAAAAATCATATAGTTGTATTTTAAATTGTTTCTTTTTCTATTTTCCCTACAAGTTTTTTTTTCAGAAAAGTATAGAAAATAAGCACCTGTGTTCTTTCAGAAAGGGCCAGTCTCACCCCAACCCTTCCCCAGCTGCCACCAGTGTTCTAGTAGCTCCCTGGTCCAGGAGATGTCGGTGGTGTGGGACTCGTTCTGTACTTCATGTGTTCCTCTGCCAGGTCCTGCAGGCTTCATGCCTCCCACTGCTCCCCTTTAAGCCCTCTTTATGCTACATTCTGAGCCCACTTTATTTCCAGCAAAGGCTGACATTCTTCCTCCTGACCTCTTGGGGCTCTGACAGGCCACCTTTCCTCCCTAAAATTTGCATGTTTTGTTTTTAGCCCATGCTATTATTCAAGCTTTCAGGATTGTTAAATTAAGGTGGCCTTGTTCAAAAGATATGAAACAAGCTGTTGTTCTGGGGAGATGTCTGCAGCTTTTTTTTTGATGTGCAGATAATTGAAGATGTACATGAAGGTGCTCGTTGCCAGGAGGGAACATGGTTCCCCTCGCCCACTCTTCGTGAAGGTCAGCAGTTTCAGTCAGTTCACTGAAACTCAAAATATCCCCAGCAGTTTTGGAATTGACGCAGTATGGCATAGAAAATGTACCAAAAACCAGACAACAAATATCCCAAGATTGAGATTCTGCGTATTCTAAAGAAATGACCGCTTGTTCCCGAGTTCAGAATTATTCAATATTCTCATCAACAATATGGGTAATGAACTAAAGAACGCGCTTATTAAATTTCCTAGCAACATATGGTTGGAGGGGTTACAGGTATGCTAGGAGAGATGATTAAAATTAAAATCCTGAGAAGCTGGAGACATGGTTTGAAAAAAAACAGGACACTATTTAATTGGAAATAGTTCGAGGTTCCACATCAAGACAGAAATCAACGACTATATAAACAGAAGATGGAGAACAACTGGCTGAAGAGTATTTAGGGGTTTTTTTTCAGAAAAAAAAATATTTGGGGATATAATAGATCATTAACTGAATGTGGGTTAACACAAAATAAGCAGACAAAAAAAACCCAGAAGAGCAGTAACTGAATGCTGCCCCACTTCTCTTATCCCCTTGGTGGCAGCATAAGCAGTGACGACAACACTCTAGATCCTTCTTTCTCTCCTCCACATTTTGTCTCTGCCTCTTCCTCTTCCCTTGTCTTCTCCAGGGCACAAGGAGTCCCAGCTCAATATTTCCCTGAGGCTGCAAAATTAAATTTTGCCAGTATTGCTGTGGAACCCTTCCAAAGTAATCCTTCTGTTGTGATATGAATTTTTAACGACTCGACCAGACTGTCTTTTGCAGTGTGGGGCGCTCTGCATCAGAGAAAACACATGTGGGAGAGACAAGGACGGTTCAGGGGAAAAGAACTGTGAAAGCACAAAGAGACAAATAACAGTGTTCCAGTGTCCAAGAGGCTGCTGCAAATACTGGGAAGAGCTACTCCCCATACACAGAGTAAAGAAAGAATGGATTGAAATATCTCCCAGGAAGATTTGCAGTAGCAATTAAAGGAGAGTACAGCAGTAAGAGCAGAGATGTGCCGGGACAGTTTGTCCAGCTGGATGGGAATCTCCAACACCAAAGGCTCCCAAAAATAGGTTAGAGAAGCATCGTGCAGAGTGATGCAGGTGATGTAGATTCTGACTTGGGTCAGGACACGGGACTAGCTGATTCCCAGGGGTTCCTTTTGCCTTATTTCCCTACAGAAACCATTTGGAATTTCCTAAGACAAAGATAATGCTTTTTTTTTTCTATCCAGAGTGGTTTCCCCTGACAGATTCCACAGGTGTGATGCAAACAAGTTTAAGCCAATTAAAAAATCCCTTAATTATTATTTTTTTTTTTAAATACTCATCTGATTCCTACAACAGTGTAAGAATAATTTAAGTAAGAAGGTGAAGAAAGACGTATGTCCCTGTTTGCAGATGTTCCAAACATTATTCTGCAGAGGTAGAGAGATAATTACAAATTTACCTCCTCATTATTTTAAAAGCAATCAAAGGCAACAGCAGGGCTACCAAAAAATAGGGAAAAAGATGTGTCATACTACAGGACGAAAAATAGACAGTCATCAGGATTCACCATACCTATATTTTACCCAACTCCGCACAATTCCGTCACCTCACAGTAAACTGTCCAGCTCTGCCGTGCCTCTGCCTCTGTGTTTCCTTCCCCACCAAACCCCCTTCCCACAGCTCATGCAGGGACATATGTGTGGCTCCTCACCCCTTCTCAGCAACGGAGCGGAGCGCTACAGGCAACAGCTCACAACACTCACTTTCTAGCCACAGGCCAGAACAGAGCTGCGAAGTGTGAGATGTTAGCAGGAAGACCTTGCTCCTGGAAGGAGAATAAAGAAGACAGGAGACTGTGTTGGAAATACGGATTTCTGTTTTTCAAAAGTAAAGGAAATAGAGGAAATCTTGGTGGGGAATCCAGGGCGGGGAGCAGGGAACAGAAAAGAAGACATATCAACAACTACCCTCAAACCTATTGCCCCCTCATCCAGAAAGCATAAGTATCTTGATGATATTTGGTGATTTGAATGATGGCTTTGGGGTGTGTTCGGTAAGAGCATCATAAAGGATTCCCCTGCAATCACTAACTGACAGAACACTGACCAAAGACCCAATGGAAGTCATTGCTGTATAATCAACAGCACCCATGTCATACAAGACCCTTTCAAACATTTACTGCACACCACTTTAAACCTTGGTATTCCTATGGGACAGCTGCTAAAAAAAATTAGTTCCTTGAAAGTTCTTTTAGTCTATCTGGCTACTACCATTTAGTCTTTCACCATCAATGCTGTTAATGGTTCTTCTTTGAGTGATGTTTATGCTTTGAAGCATTTGTACATAGCACTCACTCCACTCCTTGCCAGACGGAACAAATGAAGTTGTTATTTGGCCTCTTCAAATGAGCGCCCGTGTCTCATCAGCCCATCAGCCTTTTCCACATCACAGTTAACCAGTCTGGAGCGAGGGCAAGCAGAGCTGCACCCACATCTCCAGAAGGCCAAGGTGTCTTGTGGCATTAATAGCCCTCTCACCAGAATCTCAACCCAGTCTCTTTTCCAGGATTACAGATGACTTCCACAACATTATGACAGCGATAAACCCACCCTCCCCTGCAAGTGGACTAATGTACTGGGCTGTTTCTCCTTTTAACCACTGCTATTAGATAAGCCTCCAGCTTACAGCGCTGAGTCCTATTACAAGTCCCCAAGTGCATGACTGTGCACTATATTGTCACCATCGTCTGATTTCTGTTTGCATAGTCTTCAGAAACATCCAGTTTTTCCGTATCACTTATTCCCTTCTGCTTCCATAATACCTGCCTATTTTTCATCATCAACAAATTTAATTACTCCGGTTCCTATTTTAGTGCCATGGGCATCACTGAAAATATTAAATTACATCAATCCCAAGGTCAGTCCTGAAGAAACTACGTCTTTTGTGTCTTTTTTTGCCAAGCTCCTTACCTACCCTGCCATTTGCCTATTACCGCTCTTCTGAGCCCCAGATGAATTTTCAGATTGCACCGTATCAAAAGCTTCACTGAAGTCTAGGCAAGTGACACACACACAATTTCCTTTGTGTAGAGAATTAACTGAGGAGTAGGTTAGTAAACTTACACTGCTTTTTTAGCCCATCTACAACCTCCTCATGCCTAGTTATTTTCTCTGTCAAAAATCATTCTTAAGCCTTTTGTGGACTGTCCTCAGAACCACGACATGAACTTAGGATCAGACTAATACAACTGCATACAGTATTCTCGCCCTTCTGTATTATAGGAAAACCAACAGGATTTCCTGTTTCTTTAGCACGAAAAAGTATTTTTTAAAAGCCCATTTTGATTAATACTAATAATGCTAGGAATTATATCCTGTTCTCACCAAAAATCATTTGAAAAGTCTCTCTAGTTTAAGCAAATCAATAATAAGTAAATGCTGACTGAAGGATGTGTTAATGTGCAAAGCTACGTAAGAACTGAGGAACAGTCTTAGGAAGCTCTGGGGGACTGGAGAAAGTACATAACCAAAGAAGGAAAACAAAGCAATCTTGGCATAGACTGCCTAATAAATCCTCCTCCCATTTCAACTGAACTCCTAGAACAATTAATAGGTGAATACACCCACATCAGACTTATGGCACAATGCAAGAACTGAGAGCAACAAGTAATATTTGTGATCATAAAAAGCCTGCATTGTCAGACAAGCCAGAGTATCTTTTTAAATTATTTTATTCGGCTGAATAATGACAACAATTACAAACAGATCACCCCACCAAAAATTCAAAGTTATTCTCAAATGGTACATAATTACAGCAAACATCAATGGATGGACTATGGAAAACGGCAGCCATGGAAGATGTCAAATGTAAATTAAATGCAATCTAGTAAGACCATCATATGCCTGAAATTCTTAACATGAACATATTGTTATCTAATTGCCAGGAAAAATAAAAGTTATGGAAAGGTTATAAACAAATGATAAAAACCAAGTGGAAGGGAAGTGACTACTAAGGACTTCAAGGACAGGTGTTATATCCAGATCATTTTACCATCGTCAAAGGCCTAAGAGAAGAAGGTAGAAGACATGTAGATTAAATCCTCAAATGAGAAGATGTTGGAAAAGTTCTACAGCCAGTCAGGACAGGATTAAAAGGAAAAAAAAAAAAATCAAATGGACCTAAAATGCTAGACACTAATTTAGGCTGGAAAAGCTCAAGCAGGCGGTAGAAAATAAATCCTGTGGTTAAAGAACTGTGCTGTGTCTACAGCTGCAGGTAAGAGGGTTTTCTAATCTTCTCAGTGTTCCACTCACCTAGTACCTAAATACAGATATGAAACCGGGGGATATGGAAGTGCCAGGCACAGCGACGCGATTACAGCAGTTGGGCTTCAGCAGGACCATGGGCTTGCAACCGAGGCTCTGTTTGAGCAAGGCAGCACCGCAGAAGGGGGAGCACCTGGCTCCAGCCCAACACAGTGGCTGATGTCCCTGTCCCCGTCCCTAGGGCAGGGGCACAGCCGGCTGGCAGGTCACAGCTCTCAGCAACACCCTGCAGTGGAGTCGGGGAGGTGTAACGGTAGTGCAGCGCTGTGCCGCCTGCGCGCTCCCAGCAAAAGCCATGTCTCAATGATGAGGCACATCAAGGAGCACAAGTCACTCGTTGGATGAGCTTCAAAATGTATGTAGGAGAAACACAGGCAGAAGAAACCTAAGTTGGATCATTATGGCATTCAGTGCTTTGCAAAATAAACATAATGTACAGTGGTAAAACTCCAATCCCAGCGAGGCGCGTTTGTGTGTGGTGGTGAACTGTGAGAGGGAGAGGAGCTATGGGCCGTACCCTCTGCCATATCCCCTGCCACATCCACAGTTCTTCCCGTTCTCCACGCTCAGCTGTTTCTAGGGCCTGAGGGTACCGGGAGGTACAGCTGAAAACAGCGTCGTCTCTGGCATTCACGGTTTTCAAGGGAGTTAAGAGAGGAAACGGAGGGCACCCCTTCTGCTGAGCAGCAAGACCTGGCACACCATCTGCCCAGCTACGCCTCTTTCAATGGCCACTGCATTCCTGCTCCAGGCGCCCCCTCCGCAGCACCTGTTTTCTGACCAATTTATACCCAGCCTGCAACCTGAAACCGTAAAAACAACATACTGGACAGAGACTTTGACTACCCTGCTCTCTCTTGGGAAATAAAATGTGCTTCCTTCTTCCAAGAGATTGCCAAGTGCTCAGAACACGTACATATGATACAGCAACACTCAATGTTAATTATAAATATGACACCAAATAATAAGACAAAAATCTCTGCTAAGGCTATATAGAGAAAGGCTTTCTAAATTGCTAGTTATAAGCCCAAGACACCAAGAAAAACAGAAAATTATTTCTTTAAGTTCCTGGATATTAATCTGGTGTAAAATATTCACCTTGTCTAAACAAGAAAAAAACAACTTTAAAAAACAGTGAAAAGTTTCTGCAATGGAAGACTAATCCATAATATCCCAACCATAAGAAATACAGGGAGCAGAACACAGGCCGGGGAAGGGGAGGAGGAGGAACCCAAGACCAAACAAAAGCTTGTCCTATTTCTGCTCTTGGGAAGAGGTTTTTTGTTTATAACATAATTGATTCTTTTCCTGCTGCATCTGATCTGTAACAACTCTTCCACCCAACTGATTTGTCTTAACAGTTAACTTTTTTTTCCCCCCAGTTTCTCCACCTTCTGCTATTTGAGTCAATCCTTCCTTTCTGCAGTCAAACTCCTACCATTGCATATCTCACCACTTCAATATCGTCTTTTCTGGACTTCACAAATACTTTTCTTTTCTTTTTTTTTTTTTAACTGAGATTCAGCCCAGAATGCAGCTGGCAAAAATCTGCTCTGAAACTGACTAAAACGCCAAATACAGGAGTAAGAAAGTGCCTACTTCTTCATTGCTCTATCTTACCCGTTTGTTGATTTTACCCCATCCCAGGACAGCTTTACCACATATTTTTCCTGCCACTGAGCTCCAGGACACCTCGCCTCTGCCACAGCGCTGCTTCCTGACTACCGTCACAGCTCCTCACGAGAAATACTTTAATCAAGACTGAGTTGCAGCCCTACATCCCTCTCCTTGCTATGGCCTTACTTTAAGACTCAGTATCACTCTTTCCTATTTTCCCCTTTATATGTTAACTCCGTTTATTTACCAAATGACCAATTCTGTGAACCCTCTCGTGTGCTGTGGGACACATTTCTCTGACAGATCAAACCAAAGCCGCCCTGCAGAACATGTTCAGAAAACAACTGTTCCATTTGGCAGCTGGTGTAGAATGGACCACATCTAACCAACATAAGAGTCTTTCAGCTTCTGATCCTGTTGCAGTCTCCCAAAATAGCAGTGGTTAGGATCTTTCCTGCAGCAAAGCATGCAAGACAGCAGGAATCAGTCAAATGCTCTTACAGTCATTTGCTTTTGGTCAGAGGACAGATGACACTTTCTTAAGGCTAACAGACATATGATGTGTTCTCTTGATTCCTATAGCAATGGTGCCGTGTCTGCTCCTGGACTGACAGGCCACCGCTCTCTCATCACAGAAGCTTCACCATTATCTGCCACTGTCAGTGCCATCGTCTGTCTTCTTTCCCATCCTGAGCATGCACTGAATTCCATGGTAGCTGACTCGTGCAGGACTGGAGCGCTGCAATGGATGGACACAGGCTCATTATGGAGGGAGTGCAGCTGGAGTCCATGGAGCTCCACCTTGGGATGAACAGAGAATCGCTGAGAGCTTGTAGGTCAGAACCAGCAGGCAGACCTGGTGGGTGTCTGCGACAGACCACTGGCTTAGGGAGGAGTAGATGAGACCCCAGGCAGCAGGAAAAATCCTTATGTTTACAGGCTCTGTTCCTCATGGGAGACTATAACCACCTCAGTCTGCTGAAGGGACAAGAACAGGGCACAAGTGACGCAGGAGGCTTCTGGGGCTCATTGAAGATTTGTTCCTAAAACAGGCAGCTGAGGAGCAGACAAGGAGAGGTGCTCTGCCGGACCTTAGTCTTATAAACAAGGAAGAATTGATCAGAAATGTGATGGTCTTCATAGCCTTGGCTGGACCATGAGATGAAGGAGTTCAGGAATACAAGAGGATGGAACAAGACAGAAAACAGGATCACAGTCCTAGAATTCAGAAGAGCAGACTTTGGCCTGTCCAAGGATCTGCTTGGAAGAATCCTGTGAGTTATACCCTTGGAAAGAGGAGGGTTCCAAGAGAGCTAGTTGATTTTCAAGGATCATATCCTCCAAATTCAAGACTGGTTCATCTCAAGAAGCAGGAAATCAAGCAAAAGCAGCAGGAGTCCTGCACATATGAACAAGGAGCTCCTGACTCATCATAGAAAGGACATCGAACTGTTGGAACAGGTCCAGCGCAGGGCCACCAAGATNGATACAAGAGATGGAATCAGGGACAGGTGACCCAGAAGGAATACAGACACGGTCCAAGCATGCAAGGATGTGATAAGTAAAGCAATAGCCCACCTGGAGCTGAATCTGGCAAGGAATATGAAGGGCAAGGAAAGGCTTTTACAAGTACATCATCAGCAAAAGAACGACATCAGTAAATGTGGGTGTACTGCCAAATGGGGCACAGGGGACTTGCTGAGAAAGAACACAGGAAACGTTGAAGTACTGAATGCCTTCTTTGCCTTCTTCTTTACTGGCAAGATCAACCATCAGGAATCCCAGGCTCCTGAGATGAGTAAGAAAGTCCAGAGGAAGGAATACTTGCCCTCAGTGGATGAAGACAAAGTTAGGGAACATCTAAATGGACTGGACCTACAGTAATCCATACGATCTGAGAGGATGTACCCGTGAGTGAGTCCTATGAGAGCTGGACAATGTTACTGTGAGACACCTCTCAGTTGTCTCTGAAGACTCATGGAGATTGGGCAAGTTCTCGAGGACTGGAAGAAAGCAAATGTCNTCTTCTTTACTGGCAAGATCAACCATCAGGAATCCCAGGCTCCTGAGATGAGTAAGAAAGTCCAGAGGAAGGAATACTTGCCCTCAGTGGATGAAGACAAAGTTAGGGAACATCTAAATGGACTGGACCTACAGTAATCCATACGATCTGAGAGGATGTACCCGTGAGTGAGTCCTATGAGAGCTGGACAATGTTACTGTGAGACACCTCTCAGTTGTCTCTGAAGACTCATGGAGATTGGGCAAGTTCTCGAGGACTGGAAGAAAGCAAATGTCACTTCTAACTTCAAGAAGAGGAAGAAGCAGGTCATTCAGCCTCACCTCAATCCTAGGGAGGGTGATGAAGCATATCCTCCTGGTATGAGGAGGATCCAACAAGAAGCACAAGAGGATCCAACATATGAAGCATGAATTTGTGACGGAGGAATTGTACTTGGGCATCAGGACAGGCCACGGGACAACCAGCTGGAAATCAGCTTTGCAGAAAAAGACCTGGTGAGCAACAAATTGGAGATCATCCAGCAACATTCCCTTGCAGCAAAGGTATCCTGCATTAGGAAGAACATTACCAGCAGATCAAGGGAGGTAATTCTTCTCTACTTGTTGCTGGAGACCACACCTGGGCTGCTGTGTTCAGTACTTGTCTCACTGAAGCATCTGTCATAATGAGACAAGGCTGAGAGAGCTGGGATTTTTTAGCAGGGAGACGAGAAGGCTCAGGGGGTCTCTCATCAATATGTGTAAATACCTGATGGCAGGGTATAGACAGAACCAGACTGTTCTCAGTAGTACCCAGAGATAGGACCAGAGGCAATTAGCACAAGATGAAATAAAGGAAATTTCATTTACATGCAAGAAATTATTTTTTTTACTGTGAACAGGTTGCCCAGAGTGCAACTTAATTCGCTCCCTAAAGATATTCAAAACTTCACCAACCTTGGTACTCAGTGAGTTGCTATAAGCTGACCCAGCTTCCAGGAGGCAGGCTGGACCAGGTGATCTCCAGAAGTCCCTTTCAACCCCAACCATTCTATGATTTTATGACTCTACTTAGGAAAGACTTAAGCATTAGAAGTGACTGAAATACCAGCCCAATCAACGTGCAGTAGATTCACACAAGAGGTCACGGAATGGAGACAGACAGCAGAAAGGCAATGACAGAACACCTGGAACACCCTTATCTGGAAACACATATGCAGACGGACCTCCTCTTTCTCAGTAAGCACAGCAAAATTACAGGGTGCAGAGATGGGGAAGAGAATCAGGGGTTAGAGAGGCCAGTTCGAGGGCAGTGATTGAGAGCGCTAGGTTCTTTTACATTAGAAGGTAGGTATTAGGGGGCGAAACAGTATGATAATGAAGGTAAATCATGCACTTCTGTTTACTATCCCTTACTGCAGGACTAGGAAGAAGCTACTGGAATGAAATGGAGGCTGTTGATGAAAAAACCCTTTAAAACAGAAGAACACACACGCTGCTTAGGAATACCTATACAGAGTACATACAAATGTGTACAAAATGCTGGTTCTGAAATAATTTTCCCGGTCCATCGCTTTAAAATGATTATTATTCCACTGCTGCTTCTGTATCCCACAGCTCATATTTAAAAAAGAACAAAACCAGAAAGATCAAACCAGGCTTGGATCCTACTTCTGGTCCCTGCTAAATATCAGTTTGCTCCCTTCGAAGAGCATCACAATGGGTTTAAAAAAAGTGGTGCCTACTACATATAATTTGTTTACTGTATTAGCAGTTTCCTGTTTGATGGATCTAGTGCAGGTAGACCTGTCAGTGCTTCTACGCAGTTCTCCTTTTCTCCTTTCAGACTTCAGAAAGGACTGCTGAGATGCACACTCCCTCCATACACTTGTTTCCCGTTTTTCAGATTTATCTGTCCATTCCTTTCAGAGAAGGAGTATCAGAAACTCTGATGCCTCTCTGGCTAGGTAGAAACCACTTTACTAATGAAGAGCTGAAAAGAAGTCTTCAATGCTGGCAATTAGCAACTCAGGAAAGGACTCCTAAGATGGGAACAGTGGTGCACAATTAATTTGTTTTACACAGGCAGCCAGGAACAGCACCACACTATTCACAGCTCGCTCCTTGTCAGCTGCAGCATCAGAGCACCTGAATGTGCCACCAGCCTCTGCTCCAGGTACCAGCAACAAAGGGCTCTGAACAGAATCTTCCCTGTGAAGCCCTCAGTCATTTCCATGGGAACAGACATATGCCTTTCTTGTTGCCGAGGAGACAGCCACTGCTTTTTGAGACCAGTGAACATTGTGCCCAAAGCATTTCAGCAGTTTCAAGATCATAAGGAGCTTTACACAGCCACAATCACTACCCCCTCCCCAACAACGTCAGTCATTCTCCCTGTTCCTATTTTTCAGAACGTGTTTAAAGCATTTTGATACATCAGATTATCCCTAATGTCTCGGTTTGATGTCAACATTTAAAATGACACTGTCAACCTAAACACCTCCGCATGCCCGCAAGTTTTTTCCAGCTTTTATCCTGTGGTTCTTCCAATTCCCTCTCACCGACCTAACTCGCAGTAACACCAATCCCTTCCCCTCGGCGGCTTTCCCGTGGTATCCAGCAGTGCTGAGAGAAGCCGGTCGGCAAAGCCAGTGACACTCTACACGCCGGCTTCTCCCACTTCATGGAAAACGCGTCTGTATCGCGACGGGCCCCGCGGCCCCGGGGCAGCGGCACCACACAGGGTAGGTGGCGGATCCCCGCGGGGTCCGAGGGACCGCAGCCGGCGGTTCCCTACCGCCCCTCGGCGGCGGCGGCGGGAGCTCCGCGGTCCGCACCGCAGCCCCCCAGCCCGGGGAGACGCTCCTCAGGCTGCTGGAGAGGAGCTGCGACAACGGCCCGTCCGCTGCTCTGCATGGAAGCAGCTCTGATGCGGGGCACAGACCGACCTAACCTCGGCGACACCTCCAGCCCACGCGGACCATCACCCTTGGCATCGCTCCTTCTCCGGGCAGAGCCTCCTGCCTGTGATGCAAGGGGACATGGAAGGTGGGTGGCCATAGACGAGAAGGCAGGAAGAACTTGTCATCACTCCCCCTACCCCTGAAGTCACTGCCAGGTGATGCCGTAAGTTCAGCCACGTGGGGAGAGGACAGGGAATCCAACATTATCACGTGTCCTGTCTGCCTGATGGGCCTGTCCCAGGGAAGGCAGTCCAGCCACTGCCTCCAGCTCTGGAGCCCTCAGCACAGGAGAGACATGGAGCAGTTGGAGCGGGGACAGAGGAGGCCACGAAGATGCTGGAAGGGCTGGAGCCCCTCTGCTGTGAGCACAGGCCGAGAGAGTTGGAGGGGTTCAGCCTGGAGAAGAGGAGGCTCTGGGGAGACATTACTACAGCCTTTCAGTTCTGAAAGGGGACTTACAAGAAAGATGGGGACAGCCTTTTTAGAAAGGCCTGCTGCAATAAGATAATGGGTAATGGCTTTAAACTAAAAGAGGGTGGTGAGACCCTGGCCCAGGTTGCTCAGAGAGGTGGTGGATGACCCTCCCTGGAAACATTCCAGGCCAGGTCAGATGGAGCTCTGAGCAACCTGGTCTAGTTGAAGATGTCCCTGCTCATGGCAGAGTGGACTAGATGGCCTTTAAAGGTCCCTTCCAACCCAAACTATTCCATGATTCTAAGGCAGGGTGTAATTCCAGCAGTTCATCTCTCAGACTCTCTGACAGTCCTCAACCTACTCACCCCATCCCAGAGACCTGTCACTAACCAGTTCCTCTACCTGGGCACTTCTCCCACAGCTGCGTTCACTACCACTGCCCAGTACTGGTTTAACAGTAGGAAGCCCAAGAAGTCTTTAGAGCCACCTGGGCTGAACAGCCAGAGAAAATGGCGAGTGGTTCCCTTCTGCAGGGGATGGAGGCCATCATCTGCCAGTCAGATGTGTCATCATGGGAGGTTTGTTCTTAACTAGGGACCCTGATCCAGGTTGTTGCAGGGAGACGACCGAGGCTTGTCTGAGCCTTCAACTACCACCCCTTGCTGCTTATCTGCATGGTGAATAACACCCTACTTGGGGAGTCCTGGAGCAAATCTAGAGGCATGACAGAGCTCTGGGGGCAAAGGGGAAGGACACGGCACCTCCAGTGATCTTCCAGACCTTACAGGTGCAGGGAAAGGCTTGGGTAGGAGCAGATTTATCCCACGAGTCACCAACTATCTGTGTGACGGCATTAGACAGAGCTTTGGCTTGGGTGACCGTGGTTCCCTCCCTGGGGAACAAGAGCAGGAGATGGGAGTCATTTGACAACACGGTGCAGGAGCACCTTTGGCCACGGGCTTGCCAACCTGGTGAGGAAGGATAAGAGAACAGCCCGGTGTGTTACAGGAGGAGTAACAGCTCACAGCTGAGCGAGGGAATGGAGACAGGGGCGGGAAAGCACATGGTGCAGTGCAATGGGAGCGGGAACGCCCTTGGGAAGGATAACGCAGATCAAAAGATACCCTCTCTAAGTGTTTGCACACAAGCACACACAGCCTGGGAAACATGAAGTCCAATAAATTATTCCAAGTATACATTTAAATTTTTGTACTTCAGAAACTCCCTGAGACACTGATTATCTGAAAGAAATGCTTACACAGACTCTAAGGCTAGAAGGCCTCTTAAAACAATTGGACCGTACCTTACATTTCTGTGCTGTACCTCTGGCTCACCCCAGCAGAGTATTTAGGGCCAAGTACCATCATATTGCTCCCCTATTTTCATACTCCTTAAAGTTACTTTCAGTCACTACCAAAATACTGTGTTATATCCATGATGTGATCCAGGACAGTTGCCCCCACAGCACCAACCTCACTCAACAGCTTCTTCACAAAATTTACTCTAACTTAAAAGCTACAAAGATGCTGGAAAGCCATGCAATCCTGATTTAAGGAATTCCATCAATCTAGGACGTAGTGTCCTGACATCTGTTCTTCCACCGTTTAACTGTCCTTCTTGTAGGACTACACCTTACTTCATGTTTGAATTTTGCTACTTACAGCTCCCAGACAGGCCCTTTCCACCTTACCAAGGTTTCCTGGGCTGTGCGTAGCCACATATTTTAACTAATGCCAGTAGCAGCAATAATTCCTAAATTCACATAAAGCAAGCAGCAATGCTTATGTGCATTATGCATATCAGGCTAGAAATCCACGTCTTTGCATAAAATTGCCTTACAAACCTTAAGATCTGAACAAAATCTGTCAACTTCTCTGGAGCGAATGAAATACAGAGAGTCCTTGTGGTTGCTCACTATAAAACACTACTAACTTCATCTTTAATCTTTTTATACATCTCTTCTGAACACTTTTTCACATTCCATCAGCCTTCATGAAGTACAGATGCCTGAAATGGAACCTGTACTGCAGTAGTATGCAGTAACATCCCCAGAATGGCATCGTTCTGGAGTCATCGTGGCCCCTGCGAAGGTGTGCTGCTCCAGCCGAGCTACCTTAGCACAACCAAGTACCTGCTGCCAGTTTTACTGGAGAATCATCATCCATTCTATTCATACTGGGGAAATTCATCAATAACCTACAGGTGCTTGAACGAGATTGGAAGTCTGTAAGTAAGGAGTGACCTGAAGCACCTCATAATATAACTGTAAGATTGTTACCCACCTTAACTTGCAATACTTTTTAGAGATTAAATGCTTTCCCTAAAGACAATGTACAATATTAATGTGTATTCTCATTTGCATATTTTTCTCCACAATTGCAGGTTCTGGTATCGTGACAATTACAATTAAGTGAGTATCTCCAAAAGCAAAGATCTTTGGTCAAGTTGGGTTCCTTCCTCCTGCCCAGCCATCAAATACCGCTCCCTTCCTGAAGCCAAAATGTTCTCCCCAAACAAACTGAAACCACTTCCCACCATTTCCTTTTCCTACTTTTTTTCCACAACAGGAGCAGGAGTAGGTGGCAGGTAGGCAGGTGAAAGAGGTTAAGTCGCCCTGCATAAAGTAAGCTTTCTGTATTTACAGGTCTTTTCCCCAATACTTTTTTGCATCCTCCTCAGTTGGCTGTTTTTCCTTTCCTAATCTGCCTTTTGTGTCAAAACAACTCCTAAGCCCACCTCCAGACCTCTGGTCATTCACCAGAGCTCCCTAACCCTTCCTCTAGCACTTATTCTTTTCCTAATTTTCTTACTGTTTTCAAGGCCACTGCTTCCCAGCCCACCGCTGAGCTATTTGAGAGCTTCCTGTTCTTTCCATCTGAATTGAGCAACACATTTCAGAGGGTTTTATTTTAATTTTCTCTTTGAAGTAGCAGTTTTGTTTGGTACTTGCTAGATTTGTTCTTCAAATTAAAATTGAAGGGACTCTGCTACACACAACACTCACCACAGCAGCACAACTTTTGTGTTAAGCTTTTCTCTCAGTTCTATGAATGCAGAATAGGAACCACCCATCCTGTATCACCCAGGCCTACTGGATGGTACAATCTGAGATATCAGTGTTCTGCTTCTTTCCAACGCACCTTCATCCCTTCATAAACCTCAAAGAAAACCTTAAACTTCCAGGGAGCCCACCTAACCTCAACACAAGTCACATTCTTCCACCTAGAAGAGGTCATTTTTCAAAGGGCTAAAACCTACCTGTACCAGACTAGGTAGCTGATGAACACCCAGAGTCACATGTGTGGAGAACAAGAGGAAGCAGGAAACTTATCCACAGGAAGGGGCAGGAGACCAGATACTATGTCATGGTGAATTACCAGCAGGTATTCGCGTTGCCCTGAAACAGGAACAGCTCGAAGACAGCAGGCTGAGTCTGCATTTGGATCCAGCTCTGAAAAGAGAAAGTACGTACTGAGTAAGAGGGAAGGAATACACAACATAAATAAAATTTCCTAGAACGGCACCAACACGTGACGCTCCATAAGCATCACAACTTAAAAAAAAAAAAAAAAAAAAGAAAAAAGAGGAAAAAAGCAAGAAAGAAAAGATGCAACTGACATGGGGATTAGGGACCTCTCTGCAGGCATGTTCATGTTGCCAAGACAGTACTTTACCCAAGCTCTAGGCCATCCTTACAGCCTATTCAACTTACAGACAGGAACCAGCCTGTATCTGGGGAGACTGGAATAAAAAAATTTAAGGAAGTACACCACTTGGGTATAACCTGCCAAAACGTTGAGGCACAGGGTGGTTAAGATTGGAAGGGATCCCTGGAATTTGCTTGGCCTAACCAAGAAGCAAGGGTATCTTCTTACACAGATGTTCTGTTATGTTTCTGCCATCAGATGTCTCTTAGTAACCCTTGGGAAAGAATGCCAGTTTTTTAGGCAGGAACTTTAACCAAGTCCACTTGCCTTCATTCTTACAAAATCAAACCCTTAAAGGCTATCAGAACACTATAGCACCTCAGCAGGCATCGTTAGCTGTCCTGGAAGGGTGGCAAGAGCGCTGCAGACTGGAAGAACTAATAATGATCCCACAGATTTAACATACTGTCAGGCAGCTTCAGTGCTGCATATTTACAATAGGTTCCGGAGAAGAAGAGCTGGGGTAAGAAGGGAAAGGGAGCTGCTCCTTGGGAGGAGCTGAGCCAGCTGCACCCACATACACAAAGCGCTGCTGCTTCATATGAGGTAAAGAACGGAGGTGAACACCAGCACTCACAGGCGTAAGCTCGTATCTAGTCACAGAGTTAGAAGCAACTGCTCAAAGAACAGATAGGCGAGACAGAGGAATAAGAGCACCACCACACCAGTCCAGTCAGTGCAGGTCAGTACAAGAGCAGACAACTCCATCAGGCACAGTAACAAGGTTCAAGGTCTAGCAGGGTCAAAACAAGGGAAGAACAAAGGGCAGAAAGAAGATGATGGTGAATTATGCTAAACTAGAGCTGAAGTCAAGGCAGGATAGAATCTGGGAAAGCAGTGGTGAGGCAGAACGCAGCAATGGAGGCAGTGCAAGTGAGAAGGGCTGGGCCAGGAGAGTGCATGAGGTACAGAAAGGAACATCACTGCAGAAAAGGAGGCAACCAAAGGCTGACAATGAATCTCACCCTCACCCTGCATTAGGGACAAGGCCAGGCTGGGAGCTTCTTCCTCACAGAGAGGGCAGGAAACTCTGCCAGGGAAGAAGGGCTTGTTTCTCATGCTGGAGTCCCCATGGTAAACAGCAGGTTGTTGATTGCTCCTCAGGCAGCACCAAGGACTAGTTCTTTTCAGAAGCTGCAGGATTCCCCTGGACAGGCAGTAGTACGAAGCCAGTCTCTCCAAGAAGGGCAGTGCTGGCAGCACTAGGCAAGGGAACTGCACAAGTGTGCCCCAGATCACACTAACTGGTCAGTGACTTTGCTTTCTCCTCCATCCCCATTCGACTTCTACCTCAGTCTTTCCCAGCACCAACTTACAGACAGGGTCCCTTCAGAGGCCATGCTGAGAGAGGAAAATGAGGAGAGTTCAGGCCTCAGGGAAGAGGATGTGGGGAGGGAGCAGCAATCCCCAGCCTGTGGTGCCCAAGTGAGGTGGTTTGCCTGTGCAGGAAGTCAAGACTTTCTGTAAGGCCATGCAGAGCATTAGTCTCCTACAGAAATGGATGAGTTTGTCCTGAGAGAGTATCTGGAACTACGTATCTCCCTCTGAAAACAAAGCCGAGAGGGAGCTTACAGGGAGTAAGACAAATACTCTTCCTCAAAATGTCCCATCTCCTGTATAAAGGCTGGTTGTTCCCCGAGCACTGGAGACAGTTGCAGGACAGTAGCGAGGAGTGCAGTGTCTCTGACAGGGTGTTAAGAAGAGCACCCTCCACTCCAGAGGATCATACCAGGGCAGGCAGGGTGAGTCCGGATGAGCACTGGTGCCTCCCTCGGGATATTCAGCCCCGAGCAGGCATGCAGCCCACTTTTAGGACCGGTAAATGAGTACTACACTTCCCGGCTCTGCCTGCTTCCCAGGCCGGCTGG
>VXBW01007197.1:49809-63389 GCA_013400375.1 Thinocorus orbignyianus
GCTGGGTGGCTGGCGGGAGACCCGGGCTGGCACCGGCAGGAGGGCCCGCGGGCAGGGCGGAGGGAGCGGGCCAGGCGCGCGGTACTGCGGCCCCGGGCAGGCCCCGCCGGTGGCCGGACACCTCGCTGCCCTCGGCCCCGCCCGCCCGGNATCAGCCTGCCTTGCCCCCTTCGCTCCCCTGGGGCTGGTGCCCGCGGGGCTCGGTGTCAGCGCGGCCGTTCCCGGCTCCTGGGCCGAGGCCCGTTTGCCCTGACGGTCACGGGTTTGCGGGAGCGGCAGCTGCCGGCAGCCGGGGCTGTCCCTCCTCGCCCCCAGCGCCAGCTCCCTGCGCTGGGCACCCCGGAGACCCGCAGTGCCAGCTTCTCCATCGGGCGGCAGTGAAAGTCACTCGGGGCCGCAGCAGCAGGTCAGCGGGACAGGGAAGAGTTGCTGCTGCTGTCGGAGGAGAGGACAAAGGGGACACGGACAGCCACGTTGGCCTCTCAGAAAAACGGCAGGGCCGATTCCAGTGCTGCTGCTGCTTTTCTCCTCTCGGCTTTCCCTTCATTTATTTTCTAGCTGAGTTCTGTTTTGGCCTACCCTGTCCTTAAGCTGGCAAACAATATTTCGTTGGTTCTCTTCCCGCCTCAGCCAGCCCTTCCCGCAGGGGTTAGCCCTGTCATACTCGGGTAACAGACTAGCTGTGCTGGCAGCTCGCTTAGTTCCAGTGGTCAGGTTTAATTTAGAGAGCAGGTGGTAGTCCCTGGACCATACATCCATCTGCTGAGAAGCTGAGTGTCCCTGTATCTGGGCCTCCTCAATGCATCTGTAGAACTGGGCACTTGGGAGTTGGTTTTGTGGTCATTGGGCCTGGGACTTTTGGCTTCCCTTGCATTTATAAATTGGTAACGCTCCTGTTTTGTCTCTGCATATAGAGGTAGATGCTCTTACAAAGGAGCTGGAGGACTTTGAACTAAAGAAAGCTGCTGCCCGTGCTGTGACAGGAGTGCTGGCATCCCATCCCAACAGCACTGATGTCCACATCATTAACCTCTCGCTGACCTTTCACGGCCAGGAGCTGCTGAGTGACACAAAGCTGGAGCTAAACTCCGGGAGGCGATACGGCCTGATTGGACTCAACGGGATCGGTAAGATGTGGGGCACGGCGATGTGGGCTTATTTGAGCTCAGTGAAGATTCCGTGCTGTAGAGAAGCTGGGCAGATGCAGGTGATAAATGCTGGAAACCAGAAAGAAGGCGGTTAGGCAGTTTCCATTCTCCCATCTCGTGCCCAAGAATGGGAATTGCTAGGATTGCTGGTAGGAATATGAGACTGCTTTCTGGCTTTGGACTCTGCATTTGATCTTGTTTCTGCGGAAAGCTGGGTGAGATGTCTGGGGTCTGTGAATCTGGCTGATTCCTGTTTGCAGGATTTGTTTAGCAGTGTCAAAAAAACCCAGCTCTGATGCTACTGGTCAAAGAAATTGCACAGTATGGAGGAGTAGGGAGTGTGTTGTCTGGCTTGAATGGGAAAAGAGCTGTATAATCCCTGGAGAAGGCAACACTAAATGGAGAGAGGCAGAACATGGGTGTGATTGAAAAAGAACTAGTAAGAGTAACCAGCTGCTTTAACTTTCAGGGAAACACTTAGGTTCTCTAGTGATGAATGTATTACTTTCCTCTGTGTTAGAAGTCTTTAGAGTCTGGGGTCCTGGTGAGACAGCAGGAAGTATACAGCAGAGGTAAAGGTCCCTAAATCCTGGCAAAGGCTGAACTGCAGTGGTTTCCAAAGAACTGCTTCTTGTCTTAATCCTGTCCTTGGGGTGGTGAGCCTTAGCTGGGAGGGCAGCCTGTTGCAGTGAGGCAGGAGGCTCTGCTGTGTCTCTAATTCTTCTGGCCAGTTCCCAAGGATTTTCTGGTGTTAGAAGGAGAGGGATTCAAGGGGATCCAACTGCATCTGGTTCATTTCTCTGTGACATTGTGTCTTGCCCAATCCAGCAATTAATTGTGGAGTGTCTGTCTGCACACAGGGAAATCCATGCTTTTGTCAGCTATTGGGAAACGAGAAGTGCCCATCCCAGAGCATATTGACATCTATCACCTGACCCGAGAGATGCCTCCCAGTGACAAGACCCCTCTACAGTGTGTGATGGAGGTTGATACAGAGAGGGCCATGTTAGAACGAGAGGCAGAACGTCTGGCTCACGAAGATGGTAAAGCTTCTTCTAGTCCCTTTGGACACGGGACATTTCATCCGTTTTCCTCCCTACCAAATAGGTTTTATTTGCGTTCCTTGGTAGAGTTTTTACATGTTCCAGTACCTGTTTTCCCCACGTGCCTTGTACTAGTTAAAAGTCCTGTGGGATTACACTTCTTTGGATGGAATTATTCCATACAGCTTCATAAGAATTGTTTCAGGCTTGGGAATGGAGGGGCTGAATAGTGGTAAAGCAGATGGACTGTGAGCTTTCCCAGCTGTACAGCAGTGCAGCTGGGAGTCCTTTCTTGGTAGATGTGCTGACAGGCAGGCTCTCTTTCAGCGGAGTGTGAGAAACTCTTGGAGTTATATGAACGTCTGGAGGAGCTGGATGCTGACAAGGCAGAAGCACGGGCCTCACGTATCCTGCACGGCTTGGGCTTCACACCAGCCATGCAGAGGAAGAAGCTGAAGGACTTCAGTGGTGGCTGGCGAATGAGGGTGGCTCTTGCTAGGTGAGTGGTATACCGCTTGCTGCCTCCTAGAAGAATAGCTTCCTGCCTCTGACTCTGCAGAGCCATGGTTCCAAGAATGCAGAGCAGAGCTGAGAGGCTTTGGGTTACCTGCATTCACCCTGTGCTGTCATTTCCCCTCCATTTTCAGAGCCCTCTTCATTCGGCCTTTCATGTTGCTGCTCGATGAGCCCACAAACCACCTTGACCTGGACGCCTGCGTGTGGTTGGAGGAAGAGCTGAAAACGTAAGCTCGAAGGAGTTTGCTGCTTCTATGGGTTGTGTACTTTTCTGCTGCATCGTTGTGTCAGCACATGAGCAAATGCTACTGGAATAGCTGTTTATAGTTGTTGTAGCTACATAACTATAGTGCAGTATCAGAGGCACCTTCTTGTGCTTGCTGCTGTCTACAGAAGTATTCTTGATGCAAGAGTAATGAATTTGAGACAAAACCGCATCTCTCCCTTTCTGAAGAAATGAGAAATGCTGGTTTGTGCTCCCTGGTTAAGGCCACTTCCTTGAAAGCCAGGAGGCACCCCGGCAGCCTATGTACAGCACCGTGTACTGTACCAGCATTGTAAGCTTTCCAGACCTGGCTTCCAGCTCACTGTTCTGCATATTGTTCCTCTGTTTTCACGGAATTTTAGTGTCTGAGTGTGTCAGTGTCATCTTGTTCTAGTATGTCTGGTGCCTGTTTATCATAAACAAAGGGTAAGGCTTAAGGCAAAAAGCGTAGGAATAGTTACAAAGCTTAGGTTATCTGGGTTCTGCGTTATAAGGACTGTATTGTGAGAAGGGCTGTTCATTTCCAGAAGCTTTCCCATCAGCTTTGTCAGTTGAACCTTTTGCATGCTTGCTTTAGAAGTCAGATGTTTTAGGGAAATAATTTGAACCTCTTTTTCTGGGAGGCTTTACCCAGCCATTTCACAGACTGGGAGCAGAGCTAGGTATAGTGTACCTCACAGATGGCACTCTGCACCAAGGTGAAAGTAAGCAGCAACGGCCAAAGCTTCTTAGAAGTGGAGTCAGTTGCATCAGCAGCACTAGTCATCTGTCACAGTTCTTGACTCCTTGTGAAGACTGTTGGATGATGAAAGGTGTTTGCAGTATTTGCAGCTAATCTTAGCTGGTTTACTCCAGATTTCCCAAAGCATCTCCAGGGCCATTGTCTTTTTGTTTTTAATCCAATTGTAGGCGAGAGAAGTCTGTTGCATGTAAATCCTTTGTCACCATCAGGGCCAATGAGCAAGAACTCTTTTTCTAGCTTAGTCTCTGATAACTTACGTGGTGCCACAGGTTCAAACGGATCCTTGTGCTGATATCACACTCCCAGGACTTCTTGAATGGTGTCTGCACCAACATAATCCACATGCACAACCGGAAACTGAAGTACTACACGGTGAGTAAATGGTGCCCTGCACAACCAGCAAAAACAGAGGAACTGCTCTTGGGGGCATGTCTGATGTTCTATGGTTTCTTTCTAGGGAAATTATGATCAGTATGTAAAGACTCGCTTGGAACTAGAAGAAAATCAAATGAAACGATTCCACTGGGAGCAAGATCAGATTGCTCATATGAAGGTATCTGCCCAGCTGCTTGAAAATCTTTCTGCCCGTGCAGGTGGACATCCCTGCACCTTCTCAACCTTGTTACTGTGGCTTTTGGCTAACTCTGTGTTTTTTTGCAGAATTACATTGCACGATTTGGTCATGGTAGTGCAAAGCTAGCCAGGCAAGCTCAGAGCAAGGAGAAGACCCTTCAGAAAATGATGGCCTCTGGCTTGACAGAGAGAGTCGTGAATGATAAGGTAGGATAAGACACGGGATCATACCTAGAGATCAGTATTGGAAATGTGGGCTGGATAAGCAGAATCATCTTTAGCCAACAGCAGGAAGAGCTGACGTAGCTGGGAGCAAGAATGATCTACCCTTCCTGATGCCACAGGTGATTGTACTGAAGATAGTGTAACGCTGAAGAGTGGAAAGAGGAGGAGTAATTTTCTAGGGGAAAGAAAGAGGTTTATCATATCCATGAGGCTATTTTGCAGACACATAAATCCGAAATGAATGTCTGAGAGCTGGAGAAGACAGGGGAGGGTGCTCACAGCAACTCCCACTTGTTTGAAGAGTATAAGCCCACATTCCTTTCAAGGGGAAAGAGAGATTCATTAGCTAGCAAATTGGCTTGTAAGCAACTAATCATAATCAATCTCGGAGTGAGTTGCTAGAGTGGTTTGTAAAAAGTCACAGTCTGGTGCTGTGGTCTGCAGATGATGTTTGTAATGAGCCATGGTTATACCACGGCTGGGTTAGAACTGGGTTATCTTACACTCCACAGTGTCTAACAGGTGGATATTCTCTGTTAACAGACTTTGTCTTTCTATTTCCCGCCCTGTGGGAAAATTCCTCCTCCGGTCATCATGGTACAGAACGTCAGCTTCAAATACACCAAGGACGGGGTGAGTATGGGAGAGTATGTGGGCTGTGTGGAGATGACTTGTGTCCCTGCCTTGTTTGGGAGCATGAGGCTTTTGGCTGAGATTTCTGGTCAGGCTGCAGCGTTTGATGAGCACATCGAACTTCTTGGCAGTGTTAATGCTGAGTCTGCTCAAGTCAGAGCATTACAGGTGCAGCATGGAGGTTCTGGGTAGTAGTGGAAAGGCGTAATATGTGTCATGATTTTGGTGGTTTGCAGCCATGGATCTATAATAACCTGGAGTTTGGGATTGACCTGGACACCCGTGTAGCTCTTGTTGGACCCAACGGAGCTGGAAAGTCAACGCTGCTGAAACTGCTGACAGGAGAGGTACGCTCCCTACCCTGACTACCCTGTTCTGGACCTTCATCCTTGGGGTAGTCTTCAACAAAGCTGCACTTACTTGCTGCAGTGCCCCAGTCAGGCCTTGGAAATTCTAAGATCTTACTGCAATATAGAGCTTTTTCTCTTATATTATTTGTTCAGGCTGTCTCCTCTGTGCCGGTGCAGAGATGGCTGGATTCTGTATTTGTAGCATGCAGGAAAAGGAGGAATTCCCTGGTGAAATGCTTTTATCTTCTCTTTTTAGCTGTTGCCCACAGATGGGATGATTCGCAAGCACTCGCATGTGAAGATCGGTAGATACCACCAGGTACTCCCTATAGCAGCCACTGGGATGTGAAATCCTCAGGAAAAAGCTGTTGGGAATGAGGACTCTTGCCCCTCTATTTTTACTTCTAAGGCCACTCCACTGCTGCCTTCTGTGCTTGGAGACAGGGGAAAACTGTTGCCGAGTGGGCTCTAGCAAACGTTCTTACCCTGAAAAGAGGGTTGCTGTGGTCCCTTCTGTTTAGCCTCTCACTTTTTATGGGAGAGACAGTGCCTTGTGCTTGGTGGTGGGCAAGCCTGCAGTTCTGAAGCTTTCTCCTGAAATGGAGACTCATTCCGTAATAGTTCAGCACTTTGGATATAATGTGAGTGGGGTTGTTGGCTCTTGTGTCCTGCTGTGCATCTGGTGCCAGAGGGGTGTAAGATGGGGAGAACTTTTGGCCTACACAGCCTGAAGCTGAGTTTTCTTTTCTGCCAGCACTTGCAAGAGCAGTTGGACTTAGACCTCTCACCCCTGGAGTACATGCTGAAGTGCTACCCAGAAATCAAGGAGAAGGAGGAGATGAGAAAAATCATTGGCAGATATGGTTTGACAGGGAAGCAGCAGGTGAGTGTGAGCTTTTTGGTCATTAGGGAAGAAGGGCTGCTGCATCTTCTGTTGCTGTACTGATGTCTGACAGGGTGATGCAGTATGCAGCATGGCACACCACAGCATCAAAATGCTTTTTCCATCTCTTGACTTCTTCAGCGCGTTTCAATTGTGACTTGAACTAGTTTACTTATCTCTTACTTCTGAGATGAATACCGGGCAGAAATGAACATGCTCTCACTGGGAGTGGGGAGACTTGCGTCAGACAAGAGGGCAGGATCACCCAGGGTGCTCTTAAGTCTAAACAAGACATGTTTGTATACTTCATGTGTCAATGATGAGTTGTCCTCATCAGTGCAGTTCAGCGTTGGTGTTTACATTGTTCTTCCCCATTTGTCACTTCATAAGTTGAGAGGCGTTTTTGTGGCTGTGGCAAGATGCAATAAGCACTAGTCAGACCTCGGTTGTCTATCCTTTGGAACCTTTAATGCAAGCTGGGTCTTGCTATGGACACTTCTTCTTCAGAAGCCCCTGGAATTCCCTTGTTCTGCTGGTGAGAGAAGCTTAATCTAGGTATAAGACTGACTAAACATCTTCTTGTGTCATGTAGCTGCTGGAAACACAGTGTGAGATCTGAATATTTTGTGGTCAGGGTGGCAATCTAAGTTTCCCTACAGTGCTGTGAATGTTTGTGTATGTCAGGTGAGCCCCATCAGGAACCTCTCGGACGGGCAAAAATGCCGCGTGTGCTTTGCCTGGCTGGCCTGGCAGAATCCTCACATGCTCTTCCTGGACGAGCCCACCAACCACTTGGACATTGAAACAATAGATGCTCTGGCAGATGCTATCAATGACTTTGAAGGAGGAATGATGCTTGTCAGCCATGACTTTAGACTCATCCAACAGGTAAGAAAAGCAATGAATTTTGTCAGAGCAATAATTACCTTTCTAACACTTTAGGTAATTTAAATAAGTTATTTTAAACTGACTGACTGTTAGTCATCCCAAAAAGATGTGTGAATGAAAAAAAATCACTGGAATCACAATTCCTTTGCCGTGTTCATGCAAAACAATTACTAAGCTAGCCTAGGAAAACTTTAGGTATTTGAAAGAAAAAAACCCAACCAAAGAGAAAAGCCCCCAAAACCAAAAGAAAACAAACACCTCCAAAGCGCTAGAAGTGAAGAATCAGCAATATGGTAATTATGACACACTGCAGGCATTAGCTATATATTTTTTTAAATGATACTGGAGTATTTCTGGCACAATTTTTTATGACTCAGTCTGCACAGGCAAAAGAAACTGTGCCATGTACACACACATGTCAAATACTGATTTATCAGTTTTGTTTCATCTGCAAGTTCAGGTACAATTTTATTGTTCAGGTCAAGAACTACTTTTTTCAACTCCCAATTTAGTAGGAAAGTCTTTCCTCCTTAGTCCACGTACAAAAAAAAAAAAAAACGGTGGATGGATTTTTAGTTCTAAAATCTTGCATAAATTATGCAGAAAACACCAGGTAAGATATTTCACTGTAGGTATTTTTCTTTGGTAGTCGAGTGTGAAAGTTATTAAACTCTCTTCTTGCCAGACTTCAAAGAGTAGACTTTGGTTAATTTTACAGTTTTGTTGAATTTATCAAGTCCTGTGCCTCGGACCTCTCCTCCTTCTGTGCTTGCTTTCAGGTTGCGCAGGAGATCTGGGTCTGTGAGAAGCAGACAATCACGAAGTGGCAGGGCGACATCCTCGCCTACAAGGAACATCTCAAGTCGAAGCTGGTGGACGAGGATCCGCAGCTCACCAAAAAGACACACAACGTGTGAGCTCTGGAGCAGTCGGTCAACTGGTCCCGGTGGAGACTGACGGTGGCCAATGTGACTCACCCACCGGCCGATGGAACGGGACTCTGCTGCTCTCTCCGTGGCTGTGTTCTAGGATTGCTGCAATACTGCTTCCCCTTGACTTGCCTTGCACCTCTGTATCTGGACAGATCTCTTCTCTCCTGATCTGGCTACGTTTGGGCAACCATTGCTGTATTCAGATGATGTCCTGTCTGAGCCAGGCCTTGGACTCTCATGCTCTGGGGCCATGGCAGGTAGGGTCTGAGCTGCAGTGGTACAGAAGCGGAGATCCCAGCCCAGCTTCTCCCGCCTCTTCCTTCCCAATTTCTGCTTCAGTTTAGATACTTCACTTCAAACTCCTCTGGCCTTGGTTTGTTTTTAACTATTATTTAACAGTGTAATAAACAGATCTGCCTGAGAATCCATCAGTCAATAAAGAGGGAAGAACAGTCTTGTCTTGTTTTGTGAGCTGTGGTAGTTACTGGGCCACTCTGGGGCAAATCAGCTAGTGATTAGCTTTGAGGAAGGAGGCAGAGCCTTTTCTTTGGGGGTGAAGCTTTGGTTCTTCAGTGCTACCAGAGCTGTGAGCAGAACTTGTGGGATACGTGAAGTGGTGAGTACGGAGCTCTGCAGGTACAGAGCAGTGAGTGTGATCCTCTCACCTGGGAAACCTCTGCTAAGCCAGTCAACACTGGATTTTCCACTTTGTGATGGAAGACGGAGCAGGCACACGAGTTTTTTTTGTTGTTGATAGATACAACTTGAAAGGGTTCTGAGGACTGGAGGTAAGAGACAGAATGTAGATCTATAAAATATCTGTGTGTGTTCTCTACCGCAGTGGAGTGGCTTAGGTGTACGCTTTCTCCTTCACCTGAAATTTTATGGGTCTAATAATGAGACTCAATAATTTAGTATTTTTGGACTACAAATTAGTTATTTGTTTCTTGCAGGCTTAACTATCAACTAAAGCTAGTTTAACATTTATTTTTGTTACTAATAACACATTTTTAGAAAAGTTGGTGTTGAAACTGCACCCTGTGCCACAGAAGCTTGAATTAAAAACATTTTTTCGTGTATTTTTTAAAAGATTAAAAGGCACTAAAGGAAAAGGTAGAAAATCAAACCAAATAGCTTTTTATGATCATGAGTTACCATTTTAATTACCCCTGACATCTGAGAATGGCTGCATGGGTCATGTGAAAGGTTCATGTAGCCCAATAACCCCTTCCAACAGTACATAGTGACAGGCAAATTGAATAGGACAAACATAGTAGGTCTCTCCTCAGATGCTGTCTATGACTCGGACTCTGAGCAGAGTATTTCCTTTTTTTTTTTACCAAAGGGATCATCCAAGTTATGACTGCTGCTACAGGAGCACTGCGTATCACCCACAGGACAAACGTCTTAGTGGGCGCCAGTTCCAGAAGACAGTGAGGACACTCAGGTTTTCCAGTTTTTAGCAGTGACTTGAGAGAAGAAAAGAAAGGGTGTCTTTTCTGAGAAAATAACGCAGGTTAGTATAGATGGCATTCAAATTAATTCTGCAGAAAGTCTAGATTGCATTAAATGTCACTGAAATGAATGTCTTGCAGTGTAATACTCAGAAGTTCACACACACAGTGACTAAGTAAAAACAACCCACGACTAAGTAATTAGTGTAAAGGCTGATTGATGTCACAAAAAGTGAAAAAACAACAGATGAATGCATTTTGTTCCTTCTGCCCTCTAGATTTTAAAAACAGTTGAGAAGGGCTGCAAAGTAGCTGTGAGAATGGTCAGGTCGAAGTCCTGCATGGGGTTCGGCTCCTCCTTACTCTCAGGAAAATTTGGGGATGACTTTACGCTACAATTCAGGTTTGTGTAGGTTACAGCCACAGTGGCAATAATAAACACAAGATACAATCTTAGACTGAGTTCTCTGGGAGTGACAAATCCTGAGAAGGGCATGGGAACACTGGGATGACGGACAGTAGTTGGAGAATTCTTGTAGCCATGTCTGCTGCTGTGAAATGAGAACTACTTGGCCATAGACAGGTCTCTGATTTAGCAAACAAGGGCCATAGGTGCATGTCCAAAGCAAAAGCAGCTCTAACTGCACCAGAGGTCACAGTTAACAGGCCAGGACGTGTAAAATGGAATATATAAACACACTTTATCAGGCTGGTATTTCAGTCTTGTGACAGTTTGTTAGACCGCATGGAGGAGCTGTGGGCAGTGTTTGCCCTTGAGTACTGGTTTCTGTGAGAGGCAGCCACCAGCTGGGGCAGGGGCATTTTGAACTCTTTCAGCTAGGGCTTTTCTGATCACGCACAAAAGCAAAACTGTATCTAGATAAATTATGAGAATTGCTCCTTAGCTGCTAGGCCAGTCATTTCTGTGAAAGAAGAGGCCTAGAGCCTCCACACCATTACTCTCAGTTGTGGTCCAGAAGTGAGGTTGGCTCTAACACAGCTACAGCCAGAAGTGGCAGATATTTCATCAAGTGCAGGGGTATGGGATTCCCTGCTCTGTGTGTTGTGAGCTGATCCAGATGCTACAGAAACAGCTCAAGAACGAGTCAAGCCCAGCACAAGATTCCAAAACGGGCAGCCCATAGCACATGCGACCTAGGGAAGCAGACGGTAATTCCCCAAATCTGGGAGCTCAAATGTGATTGTATTGTTCAGTGGATGAGCCTCTGCCCTTGCATTGCAGCAGCTCCCTGTGCTTAGACCAGTCAGCTCTTTGTCCACCACAGGGCTTCCTTCTAACTAAGCATTTTGTCAAAAAACAAGCTGTGTGTGGATAACTGCCAGCACCCAACACGGGTGCAGCTGTGGAGAGACTCAACAGCTCCTTCAGCATGAGAGTGCCTTTGTGTGCTGTGACTGGTGGAGAAGGTACACCAGCTCCAGCCGCAGTAAGCGGCCTCCCCAGCACACAGATCTCAGCTCTTTACAGCTCTAAGACAGCGGGTGGGTGGGATGCACATCAGAGGGGGGAAGCCAATGCAGGGCCTCTCACAAACCAGAAGTGGTGATGTTGCCTTCCCTGTATTTCCAATATGAGCCATCCACCAACATCTCTTGGTGTTCAACATCACAAATACACTGCTCCTGTCCCCAGAAAGATCCCACTACCCTGTATCTTCAATGCCCAAGCCCATTCCCCTTCACACATGTCCTGACGTGACCATTCCAGCCTGTCTGTCCCAACTGACCACTGATGTTCCAGTTCTTAGGTGCAATAAGCCCTTCTGTGACACTTAGACCCAGATTGTCATTGTGATGTTTATTTGCTCTAGGGATGGGTGATCATGATCCCGTAAGGGCGGGCCTGGAATAAAACTAAATTCAGTGAAACACTATTGGCTGATGAGCAGGTCTCCCAAGCTCAGTCCTTGGATGATGTGATTTACTAAGGATGTGCTGGTATATCATGGACCCCTGAGCAAGAGACGGTGCATGGCAACACAGCAATATCAGTGTCCCCCCTGAATATACACCCTTTTGTGAAATATTTGTTGTGGCATCTGCTGAGAGAAAGGCTTCCTTTTCTATCTAAAGGACAGAAAACTTTTTCTATTTTCTTCACTTCTCTACTGTGTTGCACATATTTTTCCTGGCTTAATTCCTGCATCATGATTACTGGCACCAGGGTGATCGCTGTTTCCAAGATGGACCTAATCAGAGTGTCAGCACTCCCTCCCTCTGCTGCTTTCTGTCCATTGAGGCCCCATTGTGGGCAGCAAGCAGAGCTCCCCAGAGGAGGCTGGCAGAGACAGCAGGAGAAACACTGGCCATTGGGATGTTTATAACACCATCACTGAGCCACTGTACAAACATTCCCTCCAGTTACTGAGTCTCTACTGCCTGCCTGATCTGTTCCATAGTGCTGCAGCGGTTCCACCCATTTGATTCTGGAAGCAATACCTTTTTACACCCTTCTACCAATGCAGGAAACCTCCTTTTACCAAACCCCTGGATAAACCTGGGAATAGCTCTTCTCTGGTACTTCTGCCCCATGTGAATGGGATGCTACTGCTTTTGCCCACCCACCTCTTTGCCCTTAAAGTTTTTCTCAGGTCTGAAAGTTTAATTGGATCAGTTACTTCCAAGATCCCCTCAGGCCAGCAGCCCATCACTTAGTGCAAAGCAGAATCATTGGTCACAGCTGTGTATTCCTCCTGCTCCTTGGGGACTGCATCTGAGGGAGGTGAGGTCCTTTGCTATATAACCAGTCCCATGGTGGCCAGGGTTGTTCTGCTGGAGGTTAGGATGAGTGCAGAGGCTGGGAAGAAGCGTGGTCATGGCCCCACTTCTGGGGAAAGGAAACCTAAGAGGAAGCCTAAGAGAAAGGAAACCTACTCAGTCTATATCTACAAAGTACTGAAGCAGGTGAGTAAGTGTTCCTCTTCTGCTAGAGACTGCTTTGTAGGTTCAGTTACTTCTGTCATTACATGTTTAACCTTATAAAGAGGGAAAAAAATCTGCTTTCTAGTGAGATGAAGAGTGAGTGGGTGGGTACAGGAGAGCCCATCTGAGTCTCAAAAGTGTGTGTGTTCTTGGGGTAGGAGGTAAAAGATAGATCTAGATCAGAAAGGTTTTCCTAGAGAGAATACATCTAGTGTGTGGCTCAACCTAAAGAAATAAGAAGCACAAAGAAGTCAATAGGGCAAGAACAGTATGAGTAAGTATTAAATACTTCTGATAAATTCTGTTAGGGGGATTAGAAGGATAACTTTGAGAAGTGGCCATGACTTGTCCAGACCTCAGTCTCCTGCACAAGCCTGTGGGGAGGACTTGGACGCTGTGGGCACTTCCATCCCTCATAGGATTGGGATCACACTGCCGCTGCTAGTGATCCCAAAGCCGCTGTAGTCTCAGGGGGTCCTCTCCTCAGGCTAAAGCAAGTGGCACACGATTTGGGGCCCTCATGGTAACCACTGTGGGGTCAGGGTGCCCAGTCTGGGGTGGGAAGAGGGCCCTGTTTTTCTGGGGGGCACCGGTGTCCCTGCTCCCTCTGAGGTGCTGTGTGAGATGGTGCTTGACTTACCTTTCGGCAGGTGCACCCAGACACTGGCATCTCCTCCAAGGCCATGAGCATCATGAACTCCTTCGTCAACGACATCTTTGAGCGGCTGGCCTCGGAGGCCTCACGCCTGGCCCAGTACAACCACCGTTCCACCATCACCAGCCGTGAGGTGCAGACTGCGGTAAGGCTGCTGCTGCCCGGCGAGCTGGCCAAGCATGCCGTCTCTGAGGGCACCAAGGCCGTCACCAAGTACACCAGCAGCAAGTGACTGCCCGGGCCCCAATAAACCCTGCTGCACTCACCGGGTCCCTCTGTCGTGGCGCCGAAGGGCGGAGGGGGGGCGTTCGCCGTCTCCGCGGGGATGGC
>VXBW01007197.1:63497-88317 GCA_013400375.1 Thinocorus orbignyianus
TGGTTTGTCTCAGGGCACCGGCCAGCGGCCCTTCCCCGCTCCTGGGCGGGGGTGCGGGGGACCTCGGGCGGGGGCCGCGGGTTGGAACCTTCATACGGAGTGGCGAGGTGGCGGTCGCACCTGCCTCCTCTGCGGCGTTCCAGCACCACCTTCTGCAGCTCGAACGCCGTCACTGCAGTCCTGCCCCTTCGCACTGCGTGAGGATGAGCCAGCCGCTGGACTCTGAAGCTGGTTGCCCTCGTCCTGAGCAGATGGAAAACTTTCGTGTTTGTCACCCTAAGTAAAGTTTTCTGTCAAATCACTTTCAAGAAGGTGGGGGGCTAGATAAAATGTGGAGTCTTCTAAAACCTTCTCAGATGCTTATGGAATTGGGACTTGTAGGGGAAGGGAGATTGAAGTTGGGCTGAAAATCAATCCTGGTCCAGAGCAAGCAGCAGCTGGGGTGTTGGAGGGTACTGTAACAAAGGAGGTTAAAAGCATCTGTAGGTAGCAGAGAAACTAGTGCAAGATTCTATACAAAAACAACAGCAAAAAAAAAAAATAATCTTGGAGTGACAAAGCCTACAGTAAGTACAGAAATACCATCTGTTTCGAATAGAGAAATTTTTATTTGATTAAAAAATACTAAAGCAACAAAAAAGCTACTTTGTTCATTTGTAGGTAAAAAACCTCCTGTTGAATAGCAGCCAGATGGGACGACCACTTCCGTGTCCATATGCCCAAACTTTTTCCTGGGTTTTGAAAAAGTGGGCTGGAGTTCTCTGGTCTTCTGGCATTTGGGGTGGAGGGTAGGGGGGAACCCAAACTACGACAACAAAATCACAAGAAAACCCCCTGACAACCGTGCAGTAGCAGGAAATCCTAAGTAAAGGATCAGAGAGGAAATATTTTTCTATCTGGGAAAAAAAGGGTAGTGTGGTTCAGTGTGGGGCAGTTAGCCTAGAGTTAAGTCCAGGCAAAATTAAGGAAATCTCTTCTAAGGCTTGATGATAAATTAAGGGGTTGGAACATAAGTTAAAGTGGTTTATGTAGAGTATATCGTATTGTACCAAATCACAGGCTTGATTCATAACATCATAGACTTATCACTCGTAATTGTTTTTTTTTTTCGCTTTAGCTTTAATTAGCTCTAGGTGTCAACTATTGCGCAGTCGATAGGAGGTTGATATCTCTGAGCTATCTCATCAAGTTGTTAACAAAGATCATAAATGGAGACTTGCCTTCTTGTGGAGTCCTGCAGGAGCTGGTATTCAGTCTACCAATAAAGCAAACCCTTCTGTTGGCTGCCTGCAAATAACTATCTAAAAATACCAATAGTGTATGTAACCTTTGCATCATAAATTGTGAGGCTGTTTGAACTGTGGCCATCTGGATTGTTTGGTAGGACTGGATGAAGAGCTGCTGTTCCAAAACAACCAGATGCCACTAGGAGCAGGGACTACTTGTGGAAGGCTGGGGCCATTCTGGGAAGCAGGGTGAGTTCCTCCACAGTTCTCAAAACTCCTTATTTCAGTTTTCACATTCCTAGTTGCTAGGAACTTATGTTGTCTGTGAGTTTCCTGCTGCTCTTCCTCAAGTGCTTTCTTCCTCTGCCGGGCCAGTGTGCTGCTTATTAGTCTGTACCAGTCAGAGCAGAGACTAAATCCCTCTGTGGCAGTGGGGTTCAGTTAACAGTGAGCAGAAAGTCTTTTTATGTCTATAAACTGTTTTCAAAGGTTTTATGCCTTTTCTGGTGGATTTGGGTTGGTTTTCCCTCTGAAGAATTTCTCATTTTCAGGTAGGGGAGGAAGAACTAGTGCAAAAGGAGCTGGGCTGACAGGAGAAACAAAGGGTATTTTCTTTCTGGGAGCTGTGGACCTCATCTCGTCTTGCTTCCAGTGGCTTTGAAGAGACAGCTTTGTCCTTCAGGGCTATAAACTGTGCTAGGGTTGAGTGTCCTGTGTTCTGCCTTGGACCATTGTGTTAGTGACTGGTCCTGTCTGTTCTTCCTCGGGCTGACCAGGCAGTTCATGTCCCCAGGTACCTCCTACATGGGTGAGTCAGGGCCCTGAAGGGAGCGTTGGCAGATTGTCTGAGACAGTGGTCCACATGGAGCCTGTGCAGCCCACAGGGCTGAGGCTGCTGTGCCCAGAGGGATGCTGGAGAGCTGTGGTGGGGCAGCTTGACTGACCAAAAAATGTAGCCACCTTCTTAGGTTGTGCAGGACTTCCTGCGTAGAGCTGCTGCCTCAGGCTCTCTGGGGGAGTGAAGGAAAGATGTGGGCTATGTTCTGGGTGGAGATGTAGAGGCCCTCTGCCAGTGTCACATTGGGCTGGATACCTGATTCTAAGGTCTTCTGGTAGCAGGAAAAATTGGAGTAGAAGTGTTAGGAGGAACTAGAGCTGTGGCAGGATACGGGGCAGTCCTGGACTTCACAAGACTTTGAGGTGATGCTGAGTCTTATGAGTGCTGCAGCTGTGTCGGGTGCTTTTCCCTGTCCTGCCAGGCCTAAGAGTGGGATCATGAGCGGGCTACTGTTTGCATCCAGAAGGTGAGCAGTCTGTCTCCTTGCCCAGGCTGTTCTATTGCTTGGAAGACCTGTGTCTTGTTTGCTTCCCCTTTCCAGCAGCATTAGGATGTACAGCCATGCTTTTTGTGGGATGAAGAGTAAATAGCCTGGAACTGCAGTTCTGCATCTGCCCTGGAGGTGGTTCTCTCTGACTACATGATGTCAAATACATCTTTGGTGTATGGGCAGGAAGGAGCCCAGTGCTGTCCTGTTTCAAGCGGGCTGCCTGTGCACTATGCAGCTTCCTTCGGTGGTACGCTGGCAGATAACTGGCTGTCTGTGTATGTAAGGTGCTGGTTTATGGTGCGATGAGCAGCCATCTCCTGGAAATGCCTGGTAGAGCATCCAGTGCTGAGTGAACCCAAGAGGAGCTGTTCAGGTGCAGTTAATTGAGTCCCCAGTGCTGCAGTTTGTGCATCCTGCTTCGTGTCCCTCCTTCCCCCCCCTCCCTCCCAGAAAGGCTGGAAGAATGGAGTTGGTGATTGGCCTAATATTGGTCTTACTAAATCTGTTTCCTCACAAATCTAGAGGGCAGCTTGCAGGGCAGATGCACCAAGCTTTAGAAATAGGAAGAGGTGGTTGCTCTTGAAGTGGCGAGTTCTGCACTGAACCTGCCCAGATGGTCTTTTTGCATTTCCCATTTGGGGTCAGGTTCATCTTTCAGTGTCCTGGGGTTATGCTGCTTGTTTTCCCCACAGAACTGCCCTGATATACCTGCACAGGATGTCAAGCAGTCTTTTTGTGAGGAACCACTCTGCATGCTTGGCATGCATTAGCTTTTTGTGAAGACTGCTCCACAGCTCAGCTTCTTCCCAACTGGACTTGTCACTCCATTATTTGTCTGTGCTGTGATACTCCAGTGGATCAGATGAGATCTGATCTGGGAGGAGGGAGCAGACTGTGCCAGCTAGCAGGGATTCACAAGAACTTGGTCACTGCAGGAATGGTCCAGAAGCACTCAGGTTACAGTAAAGAGCAAATGTTGACTCGGAGCCGATGAAGGTGCTCTTCTAAGGTGTCCTGAGACCACCTTGGTTTGTGTGAGTGTTTTTCCAGGTCTGCCTGTGTCCTTGCGAGTAGCCCAGTGAGTTCTTGGTGTTGCAGCACTGTCAGGTTGCGTGTCCCTGGCCCCATGCTTATGTCTATCTGATCTGCTTTTACCAAGCTGTACATGCCCACATGCTAGAAGCAACCTGGTTTGTTTTGGTGTTTTTTTTTTTTTTTTTNTTTTTGTTTTTTTTTTTTTTTTACCTTAGTCCGCTCTTCAAACCCCTCAGAACACTATAGTGTGGCAAACTGAAATAAAGTGTTCACAAAAAATATCCATAACGCCTGTGTTCTCTGTCTTCCTTTTTGGAAGAGAAAAAGAATATACTCTCTCTTCTCTCAAAGAGTGGGGACCCATGAGGCAGAGCATCTCTCTGATCTATGAAGAGTGGTGCAGGTTTGAGGGGAGGGAGGGTTTTGGGCAGTGGGGACTAGTACCAGTGTGTAGCCCTGTGTGCATTTCCCTTCCTATGCTATTGTGTCCCTTGGCAGCGGTGCTGCCAGGTGGCTGCTCTGGTGCATCATTAGACACTGTTCCAAATAGCATAGGCAGGAATGGCTCAGCACTCAGAGGAAAATGAGCTCTGATGGATAACTCTGGTGATGCCAAAGCTGTTAAAATATGAATCTCTGAAGTGCAGCCAGGGTTCCAGCAAGGAACTTTCATCCTCTGTGTGCTCAGCTGCTGGTGTATGGGGACAGTGCTGGTCTATGTACCTTCCCTTTTCTGGTTTGGCCTGAGGTAGGCTGTTGTCTGTGAGTAATGGTAACTCTGAGTCCATAACTCCTGGAGGCCCAGAATCCCTTCCTGGAGAACAGGAGATGAGTGGTGACTGCAGGTCAGAGAGATGCTCCCTCAGGAGCACACGTGTTGCTCTCTGAGGCTCTGTTATTCCTGATGCTGCCAGTGCTGAAATGGGACTAAGGATCTGTGGTGTCCTTGGAGCTGTTCTCCAGCAAGGATTTTTGCAAATAGTTTGTTTCCATGTTTGTTCTCTTTCTTCATTCTCTGTCTGCTCTGGAGTCCTGAATGTAGCCAACAATAATACTTTTTCCTTCCTTTCTCCTCCTCAGAATTGTGCAGTGGGAGTGGAGGAGGTATTTGCGAGGTAATTATGTTGGGTTTTTTTTTAAAAAAAAAGCCTTATTTGATACCTGTAATTTCCAGGGCAATATAATAATGAACGTCAGAAGACATCCTTGTTCTAATGTCCTCTCCATCTATAGCCCTGTATTACCAGCTGCCAGATGTGGGGGAGACTGAAACACTCACTGTGAGGTGCTTCCTGCAGCCAAGGACCTTTGGAGGCCCAGGGGCTGACCCACTCGCTGGTCCTCTGGTGTGGAGAAGTTTGGGACAGAGCGAGATGCCTCTCTGGGGCCTGAGGACGTAAATGGGACAGGGACAAGAAGTGTGTTCTTGCCCAAGCAGTATGCGTTGTTCTGGGTTCAGGACAGCTACCTGGTGGTACCCTGCATGGTCTCCAGGTGGGAGGACAATGCTTCTGTGTGGCCCCATGCAGGGTATAGGGCTGGAGAAGAGGATGACATGGGCAGAGTGGCCCCATGAGGAATGGCTGCTGCAGGTCACACGCCGTTTTCCCATTAGCGAGTGTTTAGTTCAGCGTTTTAAATAATTGTGTCCTCGGAATGATATTTAAAATCCATTTGGGAGGCAATGAGGCGGGAAAGTGCCTGTGCCATTGTGATGACGCTGCGCGGGCCGTGCCACACATGCATATTACAAACTCGTTACAGGCTCGTTTACATGCACGCTGCTCACTCCCCACACAACCTCTTTCTGATGCTCCTAATGTTTCTTCCCCACCATGACTGCTTCTCCTTGGCGCTAGGGAGAAGTTTTCTTGATAAGGTGTCCTGGTGTCATCTGCAGCAAGAGGAGCTAGGGCCATGGCAGTTGGGTGCTGGCCTTTGGGATGAGGGTGTGCCTGTGACTCCAGTGTTGCACCAAAGGTCTGCTGCTCACAGGCATGGGGCCTCTGTGCAGTGGCAATGGGGAGGGTGTCTGGCAGCTCCTGAAGGCAGCCAGCAGGCCTGGGATTGGTGCATGGACCTCTTTGGGCTTCCTAGTCCTTACATCGTTCTCTGCGCTGGAAACAGCCACCACAAGGAGCATCAGCAAAGCCGAGTTCCCTGTCACATCAACACCTTCAAGGACACCAGAAAGAACTCTATCACAGTCTGGAACCAAGCTGACATGGTAAATACTAAAGGGGCTTAGATTTAACAAAATCAAATCCCACCGAACAAAGAAAAGAAACCCAAATCACAAGTAATCCAACAACAAGCCTTCCCTCACACCAAAAACCACAAAAGAACCTCGCACCAAAAACCTCCTGGTCACCTATGTATTTGGTATTAGTGAACGAGTAGCACAGCTTGCCTGTTTACCAGGATAGATGGTGCAGACCAGGAGATAAGAGTTATCACTTTGGCCCACCTGACTTAACAAAACCTTGTTGTTCAACGGGACGGTGTGGTCCAGGAGAAAGTCAGTGGGTCAGTATAGTGGTTCCAGGTCTGGGCTGTTCCCTTTAGCCCTCACTCGCACTTGCAGGTGTCTCCTGCATCACCCCAGTGACCCCAGACACTCTCTGTTACAGGACTGGGCAGAGTACTGCCCGAAATTCCCACAGCAGCTAATGAGTCCCTGTTGCTGACACTCCGCCTGCCCAGCTGGAAGGTTTTCATGTTGACAGTGACACAGGTTAATTACAGAAGAGTAATTTAAAAGTAAACAAAGTTTAACAGGTCCCAAAACTGCCAAGCTAGTGAAGCATCGTAGTTAATGGGGTCTACTCTGTGTCCTCCAGAGTAAGCTGAGATAACTGGGGCAGGGCAGGGAGCTTCAGTGTCTTTCACTTCTCCATATGTGACCTGCTGTGGCTGGAGGGGTGGATGGCATAGCTGGGCATGCCCCCCCTCAGAAGCTTGAAAACGCTTACCAGCCTCTCAAGGTTTGTGTGGGTCTTCGTTATTGCCAGGAAACTTGGTTGATGTCACACAAACTGCTTTTCCCAGGTCATGCCTACATGCCCTCCATCATCCCGCTCAGCCTTGTCTGAGCAGCCCGTCTTGCTGCCCCACTGAAGATGCTGGTTCTCAAGAGCAGAGTGTGGGGCTGGAGGGGTGTTCTGGTCCCTGTGGAGGAGAACTCTGTACTCAGTCTCTTGTGAATTCTGACACCATCTGCTGCAGGCCTTTCCATACCCTCCCACTGCAACTGGCCCTATCTTGCTCCACTTCTTTCCAAGTGGGAGCATGGTGCAGAGCAGAGACTTCACAGAATAAACCAGCAAGCACGTAGAGAATGTTTCCAGGCTGCATGCTCCCCCTCTCCTGTGCCTAATCCATGCTGGGGATTGCATCCAGCAGCTGCAAATAAGCTCTCGCGAGGAAGGGAGGTGGTGAATGGGAGCTGCCAAGCAATACTATTTATACTCAGTGAGTCAGGCCTGTGCCTGAATCCAGGCAGATGCTGGGGAGCTGGAACCCAGGAGCAACCTGTAAAGGACGTAGGCTTGGATAAGAGGCTCTTGCCTGCAACAGCTTGTTTAGTGTAAGGTTCAGATCTGTCCTGTTTGTTTGCTGTGATGGACTGCACCTTTCCCTTCAGCTCTGCCACACAACGCTTGCTGCAGCTGGATGAGGAGCAGCAGGACTGGTGGAAGTATGCTCAGCGTAGAAGGTCATGGTACCACCACAGTGAGCTCAGGCCAAGCCTGGTTGTCCAGGAGTGCCAGAGCAGCCGTTTGGAGCCACTGGAGTGCCGGGACCTGCTGGTCCAGAATGCGCTCTTCACTGGGGACCTGGAGATGGTGCAGAAGTACTTCACCAAGACTGCAGCCATCAATCTCGTCATTGAGACCAGGGGTGATGAGCTGCGCTGGACTAGCAGGAAATTTGGTGGGTATTCAAGGCTGGGGCATGGTGGGATGGGAAGGGACCAGAAAAAGAGCACAGACACCTGAGAAAAGTATTGAGAGGAGTACCTGGTGGTAGAGACAGGGTAGTGGAAGAGGGATTTGGGAAGAAAGGCTTTTGGATGAGGAAGGAAGACTCCAGGGCTGTAGACCAAATGGTGGAGGCTTGTTGAAGGTGGCCAGAGGCGTATCTACTGGGAAGTGGTAAGAATAGGCCCTTGGAAGGGCTGCTGGAAAGGAGCAACATCAGGATTGTCCTGTTAGAGACTGCTGGGATAGATGTGAAATATGTGTGAGGTGAGGCTAGGGTAAGAAGGCATCAGGTGGCGTAAGGATGCTTTTCCTGCCCTGTGTCTTGAGCAGGGCCTGCTACTTCATTTCATTAGAAAGTGGAGGCTGTGTCTCGCTTTGGGAAGACCGGAGAGGTCTCAGTGGTGCCCCTTGGGCAGAGCTTAGCCTGTCTCCTGAGGAAGAAGCGCTTGTAGGCAGATACTTGGGGACCAAGCCACAATGGCTCTGTGTCTACCTATTCCTGCTGCTGTGGTGAAATCCAGGTGTGAAGCAAAGCCATTGTGATCCCTGCTGCAAACCTGACCTTGAGAAACCACAGGACGCTAGCGTAGGAGGGTTAACAGCAATCAGCCAGAGAGGGGCTTTGCTCCAGAACAAAAGCATTTGTTGTTTTGAGTTTTCACATGTAGGGTTTGCACCCTGCAAGCTGTTCTACTCTATAAGATGGATTTGGCATGGGGAGCAGAAACCTAGGCTGCCCAAGAGGAGGTGGAAGCAAGGTGACAAGGTGACAGCTGAGTGATAAGGACACACAGCTGGTCATTCTTGTTGTTTCCTCCCATCTGTACACCTCACTGTACCTTGCCCAGATACATCTGGTGGCTACTACAGATGCTCCCCAGCTCTCTGGTCCCTTTTGCTTACCGTCTCATCCCTGTCATCTGTGAGCTCTTCAGTAAGCAGCATAGCTGGTGTGTTAAAGGGAGAGGTGTCCTTAGGGATCTGGAAGTGCACGTGTCCTCTCTGCTGTCTGGTGGTAGTGTGGCACAGGCAGACTTCCCCAGTTCAGGATGCAGAGGGCCAGGTGTGGAGGGGCCCTAATTGCACCACTCTTTTTCCATAGAAGGTTGGTGGCAAAAGCCCTATCCTGTGCCAGAATGGAAGAGCTGTTGATGAAGGTGACATTCCCAGAGGTGTGGGTTCTTTTCCAGTGTCTCGGCACAAAGCTATGGAGCACACCAATAAAGCTTGACCACAGCTGAGTGTTTTGTGGAGATCCATGCCAGTAAGAGACAAAGGGGTAGAATGGGCTTGCAGGTGCAAGTGTTGCTGCTTGTGGGGGCAAAGTTTATTTCCTGAGGTCTAGGATTTGTGCAGCCCAGGCTTTGGATTGTTACAGTCTACTTAGGAATAAAAATAAAAAAGGTGTTACCCTTTGTGTAACTGAGACCACTTGTCAGAAAACCATTGATTGTACATTTTAACTCTTGTCTGATGCAGGACTGACAGGCACTTGAATGGCACAACAACACTTGTAAAGACATGAGCCCCAAAGAAAACAGAACAGCTGGTGCAAATTAACTTCACACAGGAATTGCTCTTATCACTAAATTTTCAAGATGTGAAAAACCCAAACAACTAAGACCATTTGTCAAGCACAGACCAAAAAACATATTGCAAAAGTTATCATATAAACATATTGCATAGGACAAAAATCAAAACCAAACCTTCATGCTAACTTACGCTTTGGTTGTGTATCTCACTGTCTTGCAGCAGTAGTTTCTTAAAACTTTCACAGCCAGCAACCTTACAAGTAGATTCTAGTGACCTGGTCTTTGCCAAGTCATCCCTGTTGATATTTGAAGAAGCCTGGAGGAAGTGTAAACTGTATGGTGTTACTGATAGACTCTCACACAGCCTTTTGTCTCCCTGGCCATGCTTTTGTGATGGGGGAACCTCAGGCTCTCCTGGGCATACCGTTGGGGAAATGCAGGATTGCATCAGGTGAGAAAGTCTGCCGGGTACTTCCCTCTCCTTACCTTTTTGTGCACTTTTAGCTAGACAAGGTGGTAAAGTCTGCACAGATAGGGGATGCTGGAGGCTGTCAGTACAGAACTTGGTCATTTATTTTCATTACTGAGAAGGGTAAAGTTCCCTATCTTACACTCTTCTCTGGTCCCCCAGGTAATTGCGGCTTGGTGCTCTACTGAGGTCACTTAACCTGTTTTCAGATGCATGATCTGAATAGCTCCACAATACAAAACTAAACACTACTAGTCTTCCTTGCAGTTTGATGTGGTGTTTAAAACATATGGTCTGAACAAATGCACATAAAGCTCATGAGCAAAGGGTGCTGTTCTGTAACCAAAGCAGCGGCAGGGTGGGTTTACACAACTAAGCAGTGACGGGGGAAAAGGCCATCTCGGGTGAAAGGACAGCAAATGAGGAACCCCCGGTGAGAGAACTGTCAGAGGATGGAAAGGCAGTACTAAAACCATGCAGGAGCTCTCAGTGAGGCTGAATTTCAAGGAACAGTAGGAAGGGGTCTAAAGGATAATTTCCTTCCTTGTTTTTACTTCATTTGTAATGCACTGTTTCTGTCATGGTTTGGGCTGCACTGGCCACTGAAACAAATGGCAGATGTTCTCCTCTTCTACCTGCCCTTGAGCTCTAAGCTTTGATTAAAAAGAACTTTCCTGTGGCTTGTTTAAAATGTGTTTAGTGCCAGGAGCTTGGATGGCACTCGCAAATGCATGTTTATTGCTGCAGACGTGCAAAGAGCCAAGGGCTGGACAATGGCATATGGAGGCAGTCAGGGTGTGCTGTGGTGGTCTGGGCAGCAGCTAGGTGACAGCAGCAAGCTGGGCATGAGACTACATCCCTCTCTTTTTTCCTCAGCAGCATCCAGTCTCCATTTCTATCCTTCAGGCTACTCCTCTGCCCGGCCTGGGGGCCTTCCCTTTGCAGTCAGTGACTGCAGGGATGCTGCTGCCTGAGAGGAGTGTCCTGATCAGCCTCTTGGCCCAAACTCTTGGTCACAAGGTTTCCCAGAATAGAGCAGCTGAGACCTGAGCCATGCCCAGCCTGGGCCAAGCAGCGATGTGACGTGTTCTCCCTCCCTGTGGGCAGCCTGCGCCCAGACCACGGGGTGCTGCTGAGGCTGTACCCGCAGGCTCGGACCCTGCCCGGTGAGGCAGCGTGGGTCCTGCCAAAGGTCTGGGTGCTCTGCCATGGGTAGCATCACAGGCAGAGGAGATGAGAGCCAGGAGCCCATCTGTACACGGAAGGTGGAGGGTCCTGCCCAGGTCTACTGGCGGGCCCTGCTGGCTGGGGATCAGGCAGCTGTGGCCAATATCCTCAGCGACGCTCAGAACAACCTGAGTCCCAACGCTGTGTTTGACACAAGTGACCTGGAGGAGTGGAAAAACTACCGCTTCAACATCCGCCGGCTGAGTATGTGGGGGGCAGCAGGCAGGCACTATGACCTGCCTGAACAGAGGCTCGGGGGCCTTTTGCTTGTGCCTCGGTCCTGCTGTTGCTGGAGTTGTGTGCTGTGGGTGCGGCGTGGGTTACAGAGGAGTGTGGCTGGGAGCAAGAGCACTGGGATGTGGCTGGGTTCCCCGGTGTGCATGTCTGGGGACCTGAGGTGTGTCTGGGTAGCCAGCCCTTTGAGCAGGGGTTGTGCAAGTGCTTGGAAACTGCCCAGGTTCCTCCATGGGGCAGAGGAGAGTCAGCTTCCAGGCCATGCTCCCTCTGTCACCAGCCCTGCAGCCTGGCTCTGTGAGCTTGCTCTGGCTGTGTGGGGCTGCTGGTTCTCTCCATGGCTTCTGCTGGGCAAGGGATCACCACAGCCCTGTGTTAGGCCCTCAAGAGCATTCAGTTTGAACCTGGCTCTGGGAAATGCAGTTGACCGCATGCTGCTTCTGCAAGAAAGAGGTGAGAGGGATGGAGTGTTGAACACTTTGTGCAGTCTGGGATGTGGTCCTCCAGCCTAACCTGAACAGGCAGCAAGAAGAATGATTTCAGGTGCCCTTATCCTGTAGCAGCAGCCCTTACCGTTTGCCAGCAGACAACACTAGCTCAGCAATGGTTCCAGCTGGGTCAGCATCCTTGAGCGTTGGCAGGTTTCAACCTCTTGCTCTCTCCTAGGCCCTATATGTCCATCTCTGCTGAAGATGCGCTTGTCTGCAGCGTGCTCGGGGCTTGTCTGAATCTCCTGTGTGCATGGCAGCCTGCTCCAGCACCTCTTTGTTTTACAGTGGTGCTTTGTGCATGGTGTTCTTCCCAGCCACCTTGCTGCTGTCATCCCTGTCTGTGCCCTAGCCCCTCTATCCACTGTCCTCCTGTCTACAGAAAGCCCATGCTGGTGACTGAGCTGCAGAGGGAAAGCACAGTTTCTGGAAACAGCCCTTGTCCCAAGGCTGCTGCTCCTCCGAGCTCCCTGACACCATGGCTGTGCAGTCTGAGAGCTGTCCCCAGAGCTGTGCCTTGAGCAGGCCTGTTCAAAGGCAGGGACCTGCAGGAAGAGGCAGTTCCCTGAGGGGACACCTGAGTCTCTCAAGGCGGGAAGTACATCAGGTACCCCAGGGGAAAGGGCGGGACTGGGGCTGGATGTGGCTCCCTGACCTCTCTTTTTTTGCAGGACTGTGGTCTCTGAGCTATGAGCAGGAGCTCACCTCGCCTCTGCACATCACAGCCAGCCGGGGCTACACCGAGTGCCTGCGTTTCCTGCTGCTCCGGGGGGCTGCTGTTGACTTTGCACCAGGGGGCAAGACTGCCCTGCACGAGGCTTGTGCAGCTGCCAGTACGGACTGTGTGCGGCTGCTGCTCAGCTTTGGTGCTGACCCTGAGGCTGTCTCTGAGGATGGCTACAAGCCTCTGCATCTCTGCAAGAGCCCAGACTCCATTGAGTGAGTTCCAGCCCGGGAGGTGCAGTGGGCTCTATCTCTATTGAGCCTCTCCCTGTTCTGGAAGGGTCCCTGCTCATCCCTGCAGGCGGGTGGCTGTCTTGCAGCAATGGCTGCTGAGTGGGGTGGCCTTACTGCCTGCTCCTGCACCAGGGTCACCTCTGAAGCCCAAGAGGTGACCGCAAGCTCTAGTCCTCAGCTGATGTGGCTGAGCACAGTGCTGTTGTCTCACTGCCCAGCCCGTGGTTCACACCGCAAAGCTGTGGGCATGCGCGGTGCAGACAGGCCTCTGTGGGGTGTGGGAGCAGGCTCTGGGTGTGACGACACTTTATTTAAGGGTTTGTGGAGAATCAGCTAGCACTAGGATGCCAATATCTCTGCTCACCAGTCATCCTGGCTTAAAACGTCTGCTCTGGGCCATCAGGAGCAGGGATTTATGGACTCTGGGAAGAGAAAAAGCTGTGGGATGAGCAGACATTGGGTGTGTGGGGGTTGTCTGTAGGATAGGAGCCGGAGAGCTGGTCACTGAGTCATCTTGCCCCACGCAGGTGTGTCCAGCAGCTGCTGCAGCATGGCGCCAGCGTGAACAGTCGCACAGAGGAGGAAGACGACACAGCACTGCACGTAGCAGCACGCCATGGCCTGACAGACCACATCCAGCTACTGCTGCGCTATGGGGCAGAGCTGGAGGCAAGGAATAAGGAGGGGCAGACGCCACTGAACGCTGGCTGTGCTCAGCCCCATCCGCCCCAAGACATGGACCACTACTACCGGGTCTGCCAGCTGCTGGTGGAGAGCGGTGCCAGCATCGATGCTGCAGACAGGGACCGCCAGCATCCACTTCACCTGGCCTGCAAAAATGCCAATGCTCAAATAGCAGAGTTACTGCTGGCCCGGGGTGCAAATGTCAACGTCATGAGCTACAGTGGCAATATGGCACTACACAACATCCTGCAAGTGACTGCCTACAAGCTGGAGCACCACCCAGAGCTCGTGGTGCGAGCCCTGCTCAACCATGGTGCCGTCCGCATCTGGCCTGGCTCCCTCCTCAAGGTGTGGAGCCCCCAGCTGTGCTGGTGGTCTACTGGGAGGGGAGGGGAAAGGGTGAACATCAGGGCCCCAGTGAGAATGAGGGTGTTCCTGTCACAGTAGGAGTTGTTCTGGGCCAGCCGTTTGCTGTCCTGCCTGTCTTCTCCCAGGGCTGGGGAAGGAGAACTGGCATTACTGGTCAGGGAGTCCCTGCAGTCTTCTCCTGGGGTGTGTTCTCTGGCAGGATTCTCCTGCTTATGTCAGCTAAGCTGTGGGGATGGTAGTTGCCTAGTTTCCATAATCACTTGCCCTGGAAAGCGTTGGCCCTTTTCCTCTCGGGGCATGTGTTTCCTCCTTGGGATGTACCCTCCAGCTCATTCTGTCTCTGCAAGACACCCACCCACAAAGGGTTAATTTCCTGTCTTAATTCCTGAGCAGTGCAATAATTACCCAGCCCGGAGATCAGCAGATTGCTCTCCCCTTTGGGAAAATACAGGAAAATCAACAATTAACACTAATTAATCTCCTATTAACGCCAGATAATGAGGATCACTCGTACAGCCGGAATAGACTCTGACAGCTACTGCTGGCCTGGGCCATGGGGAGTGGGAGCCAAGAGCTGGGGGATCTGCCTCTGTGCGGCTCTGCGTGGTGGGGTGTGCTCCAAAGGCCATGCTGGTACATGAGATACATGGCACCCGTGTGTCACGTGCACCTAATGTGGGCACGGCACATACCAGGAACGTATGGCATGAAATAGGTATGATGTATTCCCAGGGAATATATGTGTATGTTGCCTGCCCTTGCCCAGGGAAGTGGTCGAGTCGCTGTCCCTTGGAGGTATTTAAAAGATGTTAGATGTGGTGCTGAGGGACACGGATCAGTGGTAGACTTGGCCATGCTGAATTAACGGTTGGACTTGATGATCTTTAAAGGTCTTTTTTGACCTAAAGTGTTCTGTGGTTTCTGGGGCTCTCTGTAGCAGCTAACATGGGCACAGTACTCGCTAGGACATCCATCCATCGCGTGCTGCTCGGATACTGGGCGTCTCTGCAGCCCCAGGCTGAATGAGCACGATATGTCCCTGGGAGCCCTGCCTGGCCCTCGGCAGAGGCCTGGTGTGCCTTAGCCTTGCTGCACACACAAAGGGTGTCAGTGCTTGCCCTGCAACGGCGCATGCTCTAACTAGAAAGATGTGAGGGAAGAGGCTGGCATAAAGCAGCGTGGTGGTTGCTTACGAGCATCTTGCCGCAGTGAGGCTGATGAAGGAGAGCTGCATCCCAGCTGTGAGCGTTAGTCCCTGTGTCTGAGGAGGGGCTGTGGAGACTCTGCTGTGTTGAACACAGCCCTGCTGTGCATGTCACCCGTTCTGGCACTTGCCACCATTGCTGGGTTTGATCTCCAGGGACAGCAGGAGGGAAAGATGTTAGTTTTCTGGATTTACCAGGGCTGACTTTGAGTGAGCACAGCTTCTCAGGAGGTGAAGGTGGGGGTTGCAGGACCTTGCCCAAAGCTCATGGGCTCTCTCCCATTGCAGGTGCTGCAGTACTGCCATCGCTGCCCGCGTGTCATCGAGGCCCTGATGAACAGCTACGATCACGTGCACATCTCCCAGGAGTGGGTGGAGGCGGTTCCAGCGGAGGTTGTACAGGTGAGGCTGGAGAACCTGCAGCTGGGCTACCACAGCAGGGGGCTTGGGGCTGAGGGGAGTTTAGGGCAGGGCTGGGGGGAGATTTGCAGGGTGTAGGGTGCTGTTGGCGGGGCAGGAAGGTTGCACTGTAGTGACTCGGGTAAAGGGTTGTCTGCTTCTTCCTCTGCTCCCATGGTGATTTCTTCAGCTTTACTGCCTCTGGTCCTCTCTCTTCTCTCTGTAGAAATACCCACGTTTCTACCAGTCGCTCTTCTCCCTGCAGCAGAGGCCTCGCTCCTTGCAGCACTTGGCTCGCTGCACGCTCAGGACCTTCATGGAGGGCCGGTTGCTTCAGGTCCTGCCTCAGCTGAACCTGCCAAGTGCCTTGCACCGTTTCCTGCTGCTTGACTTCGAGGGTGTTCTCTACTGAGGGCTGTGGTTCCAGTCCTATGGTGCCTTTCACTGCAGTCTGTGCCTTCCCAGCCAACTCCTTCCCCTTGTACACTCGCTTTTACAGATCACCTGATTTAACTGGGGGATAAAACCCAAGCCAAAAAAAAAGCACCAGAAAAGCTTTGGGGGCACCTAAGCCCTTTTTCAGAACTGAAACAATCAGAAAAGTTCAAGCCAAGCGCAGGCTGAGAACAAATGCTCTGGGTTTAAATCAGTTATTCTAATTGATAAGCAACTGATTTTTAAAAGCACTTACAAGAACATTAAAAAGAACTTTTGATGTTCCAGAGCACATTTTGGCAGTATAACAAGCTGTGCTGCTTTTTCCTCATGTTTCTAAAGAGAAAATTTCTAATGCAGTGTTGAACGTATTTGCTGGGACAGGAGTTATACGGGGGAAGTTTGGCTGTCAGAGCGCACGGGCTGTGGTCTCAACTGAGGGCAGCAAGCATGTGACAGCAATAGCACAGGGACACGTGGTTCTGGTGTGTTTTTACCAACTGTGACAGGCATGGGCAGCTGCTGATTGTATCACAGGTTGGCTGGGAATGTCTGTTGGGCTCATGCTGTTGTTCCTGCTTCAGCACCCACCTTGATTTTTTGGCAGAGCAGTTGGCAGGAGACACCCTCCTGACTGGCCGAGTAATGTGCATCCACTGCCCCGCTCCCTGTGTGGCTGTGCAAGGGATGGGTTTGGGGGGGGGGGAAGTTCCTCCCATTTCTAGACAGAAGTTTCCATCTGAGCTGCAGGCACTGCGTCTTACTCTCACTCCCCCCGTGTAGCCAAAGCGTTACCTGTCCCTAGAATTCCCTTCCTTTAACTTGAAACATCAGCTGCATCGGTGTCTCCCTTTAGGCTGCCCAGCCTTGAGCATCTGCTTGACTTTCACCTGATCTTTCTTGTTCCTCGGTAAGGAGAGTGACACACCGTAATGGGTGGACTAGTAAGCCGTAATGATACAGAAGGGTACAAGGACAAAGCAGGCATAGGAAAGCCCTTCCTTAGGATGTCTGTCCCCATCCCAGAGCTCTGTAAATTGTATCTGAGGTACTTTAGAGTCAGAAGGACATCTTTGTATTTAGCAGTCATAGAGACATATGTTTTTTTTTTCTTCCATAAATTTGATCAGTCACTTCTTGAACCCATGTATATTTGAGCATTCTGATGCCCTTGTGGCAAGGATAACTTAATTGCCCGTTATGTTGATCATCTCCTTTTATTTGTCTTTTACCCTTCTTTTTTCATTTGATACCCTTTAACTCCAGTATTCTAAGAATATGTGGGCAATTACAGTCTGTTCCTCTTCATCATGTTGTTCAGAACAATATGGATACCTGTCATTTCTCTCCTTGCTCAGGCTGTAATTCTGTGAGACTCTGTTGCTCCCTGGGAAGCCATTGCCCAACCCTCAACCACAAGCACAGGCTTTTCCTGCCTCATTGCTGACCCCAGTGCATCGCTTTGAGATGGACGAGAACTGTGCGCGACAGTCAAAATGTGGTTGGGCAGTGATTGCAGAAGAGTTATTCTTAGCTGTGTGGATGTGAGGTCTACACAAATGCCTCAGGAACCTTAGATCCACACTTGACATTACTTGATTATTTACGCCATCCAGGAGGAGGAAAGCCTTGGCAGCGATGCCCTCCCATTCAGCATGTTTTGTGTTCAGATGGCTTATGTCGCAACCTCTGCGTGTGTTCCAGACTCATTACTGCCCAGGATGTCCCTGTTTTAAAATGAAGCCCACATTCTTCTTTCTCCTATGTTGCACCTTATACTTAGATGTAACAAACCAGGTTTTACATGAACCTGGTGTTTCAAGCAATCCTGATTAGGTTGTCTTGGACAAGTGCCACCTGTTACTTTTACCATCCCGACAATTCTTTTTTAACCCAGTAACTTTACCAGCAATTGTTTTTTTTCTTTTTATTTTCTTCCTGATTGCTAATAATATATAGCATTGATATGTGAATAGATTGCAACTAGAAATATATCTGCCAAACGACTATATAGTGTCTTCCCAGTTACCCAGTTCTTTCAAATGTGTTAATACTGATCACGCTGTACCATACAGCTAATTTTTCTTATTAGAATGTCATACAGAACTAAGTCAAATGACTTACAGGAGTCTAAGCATGCCATATCTATCTGGTTAGCTCTATCAAACTTGTAGGCTTACAAAAAATTACATAAAATTATTTGAGAGTGCCTCTTTCAAATTAACGTCATTCGAATGACGTTACTTTGGGTTCTAGTTTATAGTAATTTACTCAGGACATCACCTGGCTGCTTGTTTGTGGTTTATGGAGATGTGTGTTCAACTAACTGCTCTCCAGTTTCTTGGATATCTGTGTGAACACATTTAAATACTGGTAAGGCACTGGGTTTTGTTTTTTCCCCCCAGTTATTGTAGGTTTCCCAGTGTGCCATGATTTGTTATAAATAAAAAAAATCAATGGTTCAGTGAGCTCATTAGCCAATTAAATACTCTCGGATGTAAGTTATCCTCCTGCAGATTAGAAAAACTGTTACTTAAACAATTTCTCTTCAGTGTCTTCCATAGTTACATGTGGAATAGAGAGTATTTCATTACCATCTTAAAATATGAATATTGTCCATTGTTGTTTCAAATATGGAGCAGAAATATTTCTTATGCAGAATGTACATTTACAAGCAGAAATTCTGGGCAGGTACCCAGCGACTGCAGTTATTTGGATCCTCGGCTCCTGGGGCTTCCTGCTCTGGGGTCGACATTGCAAAAAAGCTAAGAAATTGGAGAGGGTTCAGAAGGGAGAGCTCTAAATGAGCTATGGATTGCTCGTGATTCCTGTCAGTAGGAATGTCGGAGGGGTAGTTGGACACACCGTGGTTGATCCTTGGAGTCCTGTGTGAAGTTGTAGGCACCTGTTCTTGGGTCCCGGATTTACAGGGCAGGAAGGGTGACAGCGCTCTTCCACAGAGCACTGTGGGCGCAGGGGCTGCACACACACCCCCTCCCCATGCTGGCACCCATCACCCATCCCTGCCTCCCCAGGCTTTCTGAGGGGTGGGCTGCAGAGTTTATTCAGCGTTGCCAGTTCTTCTGAGCGGCACTTAGAGGCAAAACTAGACCCAGTGGCTGCAAATTGCAGCTGGGCAAACACATATTAGGAATGAGATACATTTTTAATAGCAAGGGTAATTAATCTACTAATTAATTGCATCTTAGATTAGCTTGTCATGGTGGATGTAAATTTCTCGTCTCTGGGTCTGCCGTGGTCCAGACCAGAATTCATCCTGCATGGTGCTTAGCCCATGGCCAAGAGAGATTGGACTGCTTAATTACAGATCCATAGTCTGTCACTCCTCTACACTTGTCACTACCACTGGTCTCTGTCACTGCTGGCAATGTGTTTGGCCCCAGGGTAATGAAACAGCTTCACATTTCCCTTGACAGCGCTGCTCACTTCACTGATGTCTCTGATTTCTCCTTATTTTCTTCATTTTGGTGGAGGTGAACTGTTGATGCTGGTTTGTACTGGCTCTATCAGCTTCCTTGCTCTGAATTCGGTGTCTACACCAATTTCTGAAAAAGACATTCTGAAATAAATACTTTATAACTTTATTAAAGTATTTGCTTGTATTCAATGTCTCTGAATTCAAAGCTTTGGGACTTCAGACCTTTTTAAGCACCGAGCAGGTTTCACCCTGCTGGACGGGGTGGCGTTCATAAGTTGCCAAAGGATGTTGGGGCTGGATGTGACACACGAAGACGAACTCCCTCCCCTCATCAGCCTGAGGTGAGGACACCGAGGGCTGCCCTGAGACCCTTGCAGTGCTCCCACCTGAGGAGACACTCCAGGGACCTCTGGCTGAAGCCTCAGTGTTTGCCCCAAGCTGCAGCCCCTTGCCGATCTCTGCTGGACTCACGCCTGTGGCTGGCTTAGCCCTACAGCAGTTCTCCCACTGCTGAGTGTTTCTGGTACTTCATCATTAGGAGCAGGACTCTAAATGCTTCCTGCTCTCCTGTTTCCACCCCGAGGCTCTGCAGCAGATGCTGATGCTCCACTGGTAGATGCTCAGCAGGTAAGACCGAGGTGAGCTCACCTTCTTGTACACGGGATCTCTCGGCCCTGCTCTGTTCCTCCGGCTCATCACCAGTGATGAGCCGCTCACATCCCTCCCTCCTTCCAACCTTCATGTTCCAAGGCTCTCCCTTGGGATTCTGGGCTACATGGGCTCTGGCCAAACGCAAGGACATGTTGGAGAGTAGACTGAGACTTCTTAAATTTGGTGCTAAGCCTGGCCAGCCTTACTTGGACTCCTGGAAAATACTACAGCAAGTAACTTGATCATTTGTAAGTGCCTGGACACACACAAAGTTGGTTGGACCAACCCTGCTCCCTTCTCTATCAGGCCAAAGAGACTGTGGGAGAGGCACAGAAGGAGCAGATGCTGTGTGTCTTAAATGCCTTGATTTAATGCTATTTCATGTAAGATTCTCAGAATTAAATTCAGAAAAGATAATACAGAATGAGCTACCATAAGATGAGAGCGTAACTAGTCAGAAGACCTTATTCAGAGCCATTTATCAGTAATCAAAGAGCAGTGACACACAGAGGCTGGAGGTCTGTTGAGGTCTGTCCTGCATCTGACACTGCTCTAGAGGTGTTCAAGACTGGCACAAAGGAACAGCCTTTGTGCACAAACCTTTGCTTGTCAGTCTGGGAAAATGAGCGGTTTTCAGACCAGGAAAACCCAGCTATTGGGCTGCTTCTTGGCACTCTGCTGACCCACAGAAGTCACAGGGGTTTGGTACACAGGACAGACCACTCCTACTGCTGGCCTAGTGCAAGGTTTATCAAAAAGATGATCATCTGGTGTTTCTCTAGGATGCCAGCTCTGTCCTTAGGTCCTAAGATGCACCACTCCAAGTTTTCCTCTCTTTACATCTTTCCCTATTTCCAAAACTCTGGCTTGGGACAGGTCCTTGGAAGTAACCTTTTTCTGCTCTGAGGTAATCAGCAAAACCATGCACCTGGAAATTGCTCTTTCTGCTATCAATGAAGATCTGGGTTCTTATTGCTACAGCTCTGCCAGGGCTAGTTGCAAAATATGTTCCCTGGCCATGGGAGGGTGCCTCCTCAGCTGCTACAGACAAGTTTTGCTGCAGGAAGCCGAAGACAAGAATCGTGAGGGGCAACTCGAGAGTGGGGTGAAAGACTGTATTTTCAGAGCCCAGCTGGAACCACCCGGGATCATCTTGCACCCAGGGTGCCTGCTGGGGCAGGACTTGCATATCGTCTGTAACCCCCCCAGGCTGGGCACGCCAGCAGAGCCCGGTGGCTTAAGCCAGGGTTGGTTCCTAGAGGATACCAGCCCAGCTTCTGTTAACACAGAATCACAGCCACAGCAGCCCATTCTCCAGACTTTCCAAACTTTGAGTAAATAATTTTGCAACATTACCTTTGCTTTTAATATGCTTAGTAGCTACATTGCAGGAATACCTAGAGGCCATGACTAGATTTAGCCCTTTTGTGCTAGATTCTGCGTAGAGATCTTAAGTGGAGCAGGTAGAGGCATAAAGTTAAGGTTGCATAGCAGTTTCCATTAGAAAGACCTGCTTTCATTTGCCAGTCAGTTATTAAACTTTAACTATTGCAGTTGTGGTTTGCCATGCTGTGTGCCTGTCTCAGGCTGAACTGCTCCCATTACAGATACAGAAAAAATTAATTGGCCTCTACTTAACCAACAGCCTGTGTGCCAGGAATACGCTCCAGACTGCCCACCTCAGAGGAGCACGTCACAGCAAGGGAAGGAGATCTGGTTGCGATGTTTCTTCTTCTGCCCAGTAGCACAGGATCAACTTTTCCTAAATTACCGCCTCTGAGGATCCCATTTTGCATGTTCCAAGCAAAAACATTGGCAGCGGTGTGATGGAAGAGATGGGACAGACTGGTCTGTAATTGCTTAAGGGCACTGCCTGCAGAGGCTGGACTTGAATTTGGTACTTGTGGCCCAGCCCTGTGAGACACAGGACCAAGTGCTAAGGCTGAACATGGAGCTATGACCCAGCAAGCGCAAAACAGAAGGGAAAGAACAGGTCTTCTCCTGAGACTCTGTTTAAGCGGAATGTCTCATAACGTATAGAGCAAGGTCCTGAGATGTCTCTGGACCTGGAGGAGCTTTGATCAACCTGCTCTAGTGGGAGGTTTTCCTGCCTATGGCAGAGAGTGGGACTGGGTGGTCTTTAGGGTCCCTTCCAGCCCAAACCATTCTGTGATTCTATGATTCTGTTGACAACTGAGAGTGCAGTGAGACCAAGGGCTTTACAAATTGCACATGTAATTAATATTTCTCATGTACCTAGTGTGTTGGACAGTGTATCTTCAGGCACATTAGGGGAACGTACCAACTGCTTGCAAGTGGGGGATGGAGCTGGATAAAATGGAATAGAGTGGCTCCCCATGGAGAAGGTGTGTGGGGAGGGAGAAACAGCCAGGGAACAGCATACTGAACAGTGGAGGTCTGAGCCTCAAGTGGAAGCCATGGAAACTGCATTTCCACTAGACACTGAGAAACTGGAAGATCAGATACAGGATACAGAAACTGGGGAAGCCCCTGGAGGTCTAAGGGAAGGTAGAGTTATAATGTGCAGCCTGGATCCTCACCCTTCTACCAACAGGATGGACCCTCACCATCCTGCAAGAATGGTGGACGGGGAGGCTCTCAATACGTGCCTTGTTCTATGCACTAGAATACAATACTACAATATTTACTTTATTTCATTTGCAACCCTTTTTTTTCCCCCAGGCCTTCAAGACTTTTTCTCTGGATCTTTGCTTTACGATTTGACAAATGAATTTCTACCTTACTTTACTGTAAAGTCTCAGGAGACAGTAAAGCAGAGTGAAGTATGTTGTCAGGGTCTGAGTACATTCTCCTCCTCCTGTGGGTTTGCTCTGTGGGGTCAGGGCCAACTCAGACAATACCATTGTCTGTCTTTGGGGAACCTCAGCAAGAGCCTGCCCTTCTTTGGCTAAGGAGCCACTTTTAAGCTCAGGCCCTTGGACTCTGTCTGGCCTAAGCTGGAGATACAAGATCTGGGACAAGGTACAAGGGAGGTATCTCCCTGCTGCTGACAATGACCCTGACCCACTGATTTGCTTTTCTGGCTTGGCCTTGGACTTGCTTCACTGCTTGAAGAGTGGGACTTGCTGGCTCGTCACTGGACTATTGGTGATCCTGGTTCCTGTCACTGCATCTGCTCTGCCCACCTTCCTTGATTCTTGTGGGACTGCACCCTTGCCTGTGAAGCCACTTCCCTGCCTGTTGGAGTGGCTGCTCCTGGCATTGAACTGAAGTTCAGTGTTTGAAGGGAGACAGGGGCTACGGGTAATGCAAGTGTCTGAGCAGGTAAGCAGAACCTTAATTTGGAGACATACACAGGGACTTGTAGAGTGCAAGCTACTGATTTGCAGGGGACAGCATGGGAACTTGTGTTACCATCTCCAGGAAGGCCCTGCTGCTCTGGGCTACACATGTCATCCTCCCCTGTGGGAGCTAGTGGCTCTTTCCCCAGCTTCCTCGGTTTCCTCAGCAAGGTCACTGAAGATACTTCCTATTGCTCTCAAATACCTTGCTAACTTATTTGAGGGTGCAAGGTGTGGGTTGAAGGTTACATAGAAAAGGTTCCTTGAACAAGTGATCAAACTGCAATTGCTCAGGAGTTAGGAAGCTGCTGGCATGGCCTTGATTTGGACCCTTTTGAGTACAGGTCTTTGGATCCAGTAGCTTTACACATGGCTATGCTTTCATTTTCTCCATGGGCTAACATGCTTTGATAGCAGTGAAATGAACCCAAGCTGTGTGCATGAAGATGACTCCAACCTGAAGGTTCCTTTCCCACAGTGACATCTGGTGGATCAGACAGGAGAGCTGGGCCAAAGACAGGTGGAACACCGATACCACCTGCAGACCTTGAGCATGTCTCTTACCATGTTGCAGCTGATTCCTCGGGTAGGATTCATCCAAATGCTAGTCCCTGCTTCCTTCCCAGCCTGAAATCCAGGTCCTTATCCTAGACCAGTGGCCAAATGGTCTGTGCCCTATGAGCAGCTGCATCTCTTCCCCAGTGATCTGAGGAGCAGTTGGTGGGAGTTGTCTGTATCAATGGTGATAGGGATCCCTCTTGCTGAGCTTCTGTTTTATGATTCAATATTTGAGTCCAAGCAATCATTTTAACATCAGCTTCTCCACACCTGTTTCCCTGGCTAGGGGTAGGGCAGCTCTCACTGCAGAGAGGTATTTCCTTGAAACTCCAAGGATGTGCTATAGAGAAAGGAACAAAGACATGAAAGAAGGAGGATGATCTGTGCCAGCCCTCGGTACTGATGTCACAGCTGGACCTTGGAGATTCAGATTCTGCCTGTTTGGTGGAGGAAGGCTGCATGCCACACTGCCAGCCTGACGGGCCCATTTAGTCTCATTTAATGCTCCACACAGGATTTGAGTGCCCAGCTCCGTGGCTGGACTGTCATGTCCCACACAAAACATATGATACAAGGCTGCAGCAAAACCGTGCCCCAGCCACCTCCCCCCAGGGACAGAGTGGGAGAGGGTGGTGGTGTGTATTCACACCGATGTCCATGGAGGCCAGGTAGCCAAGCAGCCAGGCGTGAGGCATCCCTGGGCAAAGGGTGAGTGCAGGCAGGAACACGTAGGGGTCCTGAGAAGAAGACTACTCCTAGGTGAGAGCTGGAGCGTAGCTGTGCCGCTAAAAACGCACTGAGAATCAGTTTAGACACGCCTTCAGCTCTGGCATTTCTTGGCGTCCGACTGCTTTACGAGTAGTCCTGATGCTCTCCTGAAGCAGGGGTTTAATTTGCTTGAGGTTCGTCATATCCCATGCCCGGACACAACAGACGTGCCGAGCTGGGGGGCGGAGTACTCCGTTTTATCATGGGATCCCCCGCACGGGGCCGAGCCGCGCTCCCCCGCGGAGGCAGCGGAGCCCGGCGAGGCTCTGGCGTCCCGCCGCGGCTCAGGAGCGTCCCGCACCGATCTCACTTGCTCTGGAGACGGAGAGACGAGCAGAAGGGCCCGTCGGCAGCGGGTTCAGGGTACGCGTCTGGCACACGACGAGCGGGCAGGCGGCAGGGACAGAGCCCCGAAGCTTTGCGCGGCTGCGGCGCAGCGCAAACGCGTTACCGAACCCCAGCCACGGCCGGCCTCGGGGCGCCCCGGTGCCGGACAGGTCCGGCGCGGGCT
>VXBW01007197.1:99731-111087 GCA_013400375.1 Thinocorus orbignyianus
GGGGGATGGGGAACGAGGGGGGACACGGGTGCAGGCGGGAGGGCCGGGGCCAGGGCCGGGGCTCATGGCGCTGGCACACAGGAGTTAACGAGGGGCCGGGGCCACCATCTGCAGCCACTGTGTGGTTCCAGCAGAGCCACAGGAGGGGCCCGGGAGGCTGCTGAGGGGTACCTGTGGCAGGTGGGGTGCTGGGGGGACAGAGGGGTGTCTTGGCAAGTCTCTTCCTTCCCGCAGGCCTGGGGACCCCGAGCGGTGGCCTGTCCCAGCCTCAGCGCAGGGCCTGATCCCGGGCTCGGCACGAGGGGACACCAGAGCCCCAACGTGTCTCCTGCGGCGTGGCCTCAGGTGCAGCCAGCGGAGAACGGGCAGCGCTGGGGCCTGGCTCTGCCAAAGGCTGGAGGAGCCTGTGGGGTTGGCGATGGCAGAGCAGAGACCCACAGCTCCCTTCACTGCCTGTGCCTTGGGACAGTCCTCTGCAGCCATATTTTTGCCACAGCAAGCCATCCAGGGGTCCCTGCTCCCTGGGACAGCTCCCCCCCCCCGGCCATTTTTCCTGCCAATCTCTGCCCCCCACTCACAGCTTCAGACTCACCCTGTTGTGCACAAGGATCATCTGCCCCGGTGCTTCCGACCCACACGTCCCCTGCCCAGCACACCCCTTTCTGTGCCCATCTGTAATCCCACCAGAGACATGCATCCCTCTAGGGCCATGTTCCTGCATTTGTTTCACGGAGCCAGGGACCAACACGTCTCCTCTCCGCGTCCCAGCCCTCCGCCATGCCCACCCAGGGGACAAGTTCAGCACAGAACTCTGGAGCTGGAGCAGAAAGGGCTGAGCGTGTCTCAGTCTGGGATGGAAGCCCACTAGACCCTCAGTGTGGGCAAGAAGCAGAGTGGAGCCTGCACTGGAGGCCCAGAAGGCAGCAGACGGAAAAGTTGGGCTGGCAGGAGGTGGGTTGCTTTATTGGCCTTTATCTCCTTGGCTGCAGGTAACACACACAGGGCAACTCATGGCAAAGAAACAGTATATACAGAGTGTCCATATAAATATTTCCAATGTACATTTTATACACAAGTGACAGAGACGTTCCACAGCAGCTTCCAAAGCCTTGGGGTTCCAGCGTTCAGCTGCAGGCTTGGCCCAAAACCAAGGGGAGACGCTCATCTCTCTTGCTCAGCCGGAGACCAGCCCCGCCTGGGCAGCAGCGGGAGCCGGGGGATGCTCTGGTGGAGACACTGTGTATGGCTTTGGGGCTCGAACCTGGAAGGACAGTGACTTTACAGACAGACAGACACGGCTGGGGGTCCCAGGGTGACCATCCTCATCCCCCTCTCGGTCACCAGGGAGGCTGTAGGGGCCTTTGTCCAGGGCTATGGGAGAAAAGCTCCCTTTGCATCAGCGTGTGGGGAGTGGTACCAGCCAGGGGATCCCTCTGCACCCGCCAGAAGAGAAGGGGGGTGCAGTGGAGAAACATGCACCTCCAGCAGCCTCCTGCCTCCCTGCTGCAGCAGGGTGCACAGCCAGGCGGAGACAGGAGGGGTGCAAGGAGGGAAGTGCCCCAACTGCCTCACTGGGAGAGTGGGGACAGCCATCACCCTCCCCAGTACCAGCTGCGGGGAGGGCACACACCTGAAGTGCCTCCAGCCCCTCTATTATCTACATGTGTGTGTGCTTGGGGGGGAGCACAGAGAAATGCCTCCCCCTGTACCGGTCATGAGAACAGGATGTATTGGAGGCCCCCCCATCCCGGTGGCTACTGGGGGGGTCCTCTGCAAGCTGTCAGCACTGGGCCTGCACGGCCCCTGTCCGTCCCAGCTGGTTGGGGGGAGTCCACAGGGGCATAGAGGAGCGAGCTGCTGGCTCCTCGGCCTCCTCCCAGCCAGAACTGGGGCCCTGGTGTGGGGCAAGCACTGCAAGCGAGCTGGCTGTGCTGCTCCGGGGCCCGTTCCTGCACCCCGTTCCCCAGCAGGGCTGGTGACAGGTGGAGGGCCTGTGGGGAGCTAGACGGCGCTGGGGCTGGTGCCAAGCTCAGCTGGCACCGCGGCACAGGCGTTGTTGTTGGCGTTGGCGTTGCGGCGGGGCAGGCTGGGGGTCAGCGTGGTGACGGCACTGTCACTGGGGCATCCGTGCTGCAGCAGGATGTCAATGCACTCCTGGCTGCCGGCGCGCCGGGCGTAGGCCAGCGGGGTCAGACCCCGAGCGTCCCGGCTCTTCACATCCACCCCGTACTGTGCAGGAGAGAAAGCAGCTGGTCAGCGGCACCCGGGCACCACGCGGTCTGTGGGCACGGGGCCAGGGTGGCTGGAGCAGTGGCGGAAGCAGGCCACTGTGGCGCTGGGGTGGGCAGGAACAGGGAGATGGAGACAGGAGGGTGGGAAACGAGCATGTGGGGAGCCCCTAAGAGGGGGATGGATGAGGGGTGTTGGGAGCAGAGAGGTGCAGAGGGCAAGTGCCGCGGTGGAGGCTGCAGGATCCTGCCTTACCCAGATGAGCAGCTGCGTGAAGACTACGTTGGCCATGGCGCAGGAGAGATGCAGCGCCGTGCGCCCATCCCCGTCCCCGTAGGTCTCGTTGACCTCCTCCTTGGTGCCGTGGGCCAGGAGAGTCACCACCAGGCGCAGGTCATCCTCCACTACCGCCCGCAGCAGCTGCTGGCCCAGCGGGATGTCCGACTGGGGCAGCGGAACCAGGAACAGCTTCTGCTCGTACTTGGCCCGGATCCAGCGCTCCTTCTCCTCCCTGCCAGGTGGGACACTGTCACTGTCACAGGTGGGACAACCTGCCCAGGTCCCATGTGCAAAGGGACATGGTACCAGCGCTGCCACCCTGAATGCACCCTGTTAGCGGTGCGGGTTTGACACGCACTGGTAGCCTCTGCTGCGGTCACCTCCCCTGCGGTCCCCCTCCCTGCACGCAGCTGCCACCGGCGCTCTGTCACCCTGCTCCGGACACATGGCTGACACACAGTTGTCTCACTGCACCTCCGTGTAGCGTCTACCTACACCGTACTCTTACATCCCACAGTCAGAGCCCAGACCTGTCACCCTGCAAAGGGACACCCGCACCTCCATGCCAGTGTCCCTGCACACTCTCCTGCATGCCCGTTACGTGGCAGCACGGGGGACTGTCTCTGTCCTGTGCTTGTCGATGGGCCGTGGCCAGCGGCAAGAAAAGGTTAGCATCCGCAGACGACAGCCCGGTGCCACGGGAGGCACGTTATCGCTGCTGCCGTCTCGCCTGGTGCAAACAAAGGCTGCGGCAGCGTCCGTCCCGCCTGGGGCTGCGGGGCCGGGCAGATCGATGCCTGCCGTGCCGCCACTATCTGCTGCCATTCTATCCATCTGCATCTGGCGGGCGGCCATCAATGCCCCGCGCGGAGCATGCTCACTCCCGCCGCCCCCTGACCCGCTCTTATCCGTTGATAAGCCACAGAATGGGCTCTTGTTGGGATGAGTGACAGGAGAGTCGCTCCGATAGGGACAGACAAGGGCCTGAAAGGGACGCACCCCTGAGACCCGCACAAGGCTGCCAAGCCATCTCTGTTAACCCCTTCTGCTTTGCAGCCAGCCACGGCTCCAAGCAGCCACCGCATGGCCGTGGCTGCCCCACCAGGACAGGGGGAGAGGGCCTCCAGCATTCAGAGCACAAGTAGGACCTTGGTCACTGCAGAACCTTGAGGGTTCCTGCCCACCTCTGCTTGACTGGATGGCTGCTCCCAACTTCCTGAGGCGCCCTCAAGCCTCTTGGTGTGGCTGACTGAGCAGCAACTCTGCAGCCCCCCAACTCTCTTACCGACTGCTCTCGGGGGTGGGCTTGGGGTAGCCTTCCACAGCTCCTTCCCACACAGCGTTGGCCAGGGCATTGCCGATGGCCGTCATGACCATGAGAAGCTCGCTAGGCCAGTCATCCAGGTCCAAGGAGCGCACGCGGGACAGGTGGGTGCCCAGGTTGCGATGGATCCCGGAGCACTCAATGCACATGAGGGAGCCCAGGTTCAGACTCGCCCAGTCTGGATCTGAGGGCAGCAAGACAAGAAGGGCAGAGTTAATACCAGCATGGACTCACCAGCCTGCCTCCTGTGACCCAGGAGACCCACATCTGCAGGCACCTGCCCACCAGATCCATTCCAAGCCCAGTGCCCCAGCAGCACAGAGAGGCAAGGACCCCAGGCTGGGCACGAGGGGTCCTGGACCAGCGTGGCACGTGGGTCAGTCCCTCGTCCCTGAAGAACTGGTCCACTGCAGGAGAGGACGAGACAGCCCCACGGAGTAGCTTCCTCTGTGGCGAGGGGAGGTGCTGGGGTGGAGCCCCCTGCCCTGCCGGCTGAGGGGACCCACCTCCAGGGCAGCAGTTCTTACTTGGTGCATCGCAGTCCACGCAGAAGCTGTTCCCACGCGCGGTGCGGACGGCCTGCATGGCCTGTGCATCACTCTGGCTGCCCAGCCGTGCCTGGACCGAAACACAGGAACCCCTTTCACTCCAAGCCAACTGCCCCCACACATCCTCTCACCACCACCCCAAGAGGCCCCCCCAGGGAGCTCCAGCACCTCGCTCTAGCAGGGACCCTGCTGCGGGGGCTGAGACCAGGGTCTGGAGGGATCATGGAATTGCAGCTGGGTGTGCACCGGGGCAGCACAAGGGCGGAGCAGCCCAAGGAGGGAGCAGACAGCACAGGATCCAGCCCCAGGGGATGTAGAGAGCTCTGCGGGCTGGAGCCAGGCTGGGGAGAGGACAGGGGGCTCAGAGGGGTGACAGGAAACCTGGTGGGGAGCAGCACAGTCCCGGGGAAGGGACTGAACTCTGGGAGCAGAGGGATCAGAACGGGATGCAGTCTGGATAGAAGGAAGCCTGGGGAAGGGATGGATGCGGCAAAGCAGATGCGGGGGAGGAGGGAACAAAGCAGAACTCAGCCCAGGGCTTTTACCTTATTTTTGCTGCTCTCGCAGCCCTGCAGGCTGGCCAGGATCTGGCTCTCAATGGCCTGGACCCACAGCTCTCGCTCCTCTGACGTTGAGGCCTCAAAGAGCCACGTCTGGCCCGTCAGGGACACGATAATGAACTCAAATGGCTCATCTGGCTCTGGAAAAGAAAAGTGTGCCCTGACATGGGTGAGGGAAGGAGGGGTTTGCCGGCCTTGTGGGGCGCGAGCACACAGGGGGATCCCTGAGGCCACTGCGGTGCCCGAGCGGTGCCTCAGCATCGGTCCCCAGGAGGCTGGGACAGGGAAGGGACAGGGAATTGCAGACATGGGGTGCCTGTGGGGAGGAACCAGAGCTCTGCGGCAGTCCACGCCTCCCAAGCTCCACTGGCATGGGCTGGCCCACCCTTCTGCACACAAACATCTGCAGCTTAGTCCCCTGCTGTCCTGGGACAGGAAACCCAGGAGGCTGTGGCACTGGGCTTCTGGAAGCTGCTCATGCTCTGGTCTCCAGGCCCGGCATATCCCACCTTGGAGAAGGCTGTGGGCTTGAGCAGTGGGATCAGCTCCTCTGCAGAGCTGGAGCCCCCAAACAGTCCCACCACCGCTCAAGGTCCCACAGAGGGCTCGGTGCCTGCTGATGAGAGGCTTTAGAGGATAGAGCCCTGCACTCTGTGTCGGGTGACACACTTCGGTGGGCTCAGAGGCAGCTCTCCATCCTGTGCATCGAGAAAAGGCATCATCACCCGCTGAGGAGCACAGCAGAGAGAAGACCCTGCTTGGGAAGCCTTCAGTGCCTGGGTGTTCTATGGCCCCACACGTGGGGGGAGCAGCTTCCCCACAGAGTAGCACTAATTCAGGGAGATTGGGGCAGGAGCTATGAAGAGGCAGGAGTGATGCCATCCTTGGCTCTGGGACCTCACAGTGCCCAGCCTTCAGCTCCCAAACCTGGGAAACTGGTGGCCATGGGGCTCTCTGGAAGCCAGGGAAGCAGAGCTGCTTCCATGAGGTGCATGGATGGCAGCAGGGACAGCAGCAGGGATGGCAGCAGGGACAGGTGACCTGCTCTTCAGGCGCTTCAGCCACTGCTCTGCACAGCATCAGCATCTGCACCCCACAAGCAGCCCCAGAAGCCACAGCTTCAATATTAAAGCGATTCTCTGTCTGTGAGACACACAAGGAGAAATTCCTGAGTTTCCATCTTCAGGGAAGAGTGTGTTGGTGAGCCGCAGGGGTCATTCGGACCAGCAGGCCCTTAGAGGCTGGCACAAACAGAGGCGATAGCATCCTTACAGACACTGGCTGCCTGGTGGGCTCCCAGGGGGCTCCCAGGGCACAGGCACCTCTCTGCTGGGGACAGAGACAGCAGTAGGGAGAGAGGGACAGCGAAAACATGAGAAAGCACCTCAGGCCCCCTCAGCCCTAAGAAAAGGGCCCCAAAACAACAAGGACTGCTGAAAAGCAAGGCTGACAAGGCGGTCTCCCCTCTGCCTACTGCTCTGACTGGGCTGTGGGGCTGGGGTCTGGTCTGTCTGCCCACCCCAGGGGCTGCCCCGAGCGGACCCACAGTCCTGGGGTCTACATGGGGTGCCCTGTCACAGCTCTGCACCCCAGCACCAGCATTTACCTTTTATTGCCAACTTCAGTAGTTAGTGCAGTAAATGACTTAACTAAGCGGGGCCTGAATGGAATGACTAATAAACGTTATGTCACAGCACACGCTTCAGCTCATAGCAAAATGATTTGTAATTACCTAATTAGCGTTATGCAAATAACACCCTCATCTCCATAATGTGCCTTCCCAGCTCTCTATTAAAAGCAGAGAGTCAACTGCACAGCTCCAGAGACAGCGAGGAGGCCGAGGGGCCCAGCCTGGTCCGCAGCATGGCCGCACTGTGCTGGCCTGCGGCCTAGCGGCGTCTCTGCCACCGGGGAGGGCGGGCAGGAGACCCAGGGGGTCTGCAGGGGACTGTCTGCCCCTGCAAGCTGTGGCCAGAGGGGTCTCTTACTGCTGAGGGAAGCCACAGGAGGGCAACGGCTGAGGAACCCTGGCGGAGGGAATGAAGGGGCACAGAGAACACCAGCTGGGTCCCATCCAGTGCAGCCTCAGGTGCTGCCGGGTAGCCTGGCACCCCCTGAGTCAGGCTGTGTCCCCAGACACTCTCAGAAAGTGGGTGCAGCCATGGGAAGTCTCTCTGCAGAGACGGCTCTGATGGGGTGGTGGGAGCACACAGCCCTTCCCCTCTTCCCGGGCTCCAGCTCCCCGCGGGGGCACCATCACCTGCATTAACAAGCACCGGGCACAGCATCGCACTCTGCCTCCTTCCACCCCACGGAGCTGCTCACCCCAGAGCAACCCCAGGGTGAAGCCTTGCTCCTGCTGCCATGCTGTGGTGGAGCATGTCGTGATATTCACTCATGGCTCAGGATCCTGCATTTCATGGGGGTTCCAAGTGTGAGTGACAGCTGGTTGGGAAGATGCCTCCTGCCCTTTGCTGTTGCTGAGTGCTGAAATGGCCTGTGCAGGGAGGAAGGCCTGGTCTCCTCACCAGCAGACCCTCAAGAGGACTGAATGACTCCAAGAGGAAGGGTTCTGCAGGTGAGGAGCCAACTGGCCTGCCTGTCCCAGACAGGATGGGGAGTCTGTTTCACTCATTTCACCCTAAGATCAGCCTGGGACTCTTCCTCTGGGGAAAGATGTCTGCAGTTGCCTTTCTCCTGCTGGGAATGAGAAACCCTGGGACACCAGGAGGACAAGACTGCAAAGTGCTGGCAGCCAGTCACACTGCTGGAGTCTTCCCTTCTCTGTGCTGCACTTGCCTGCCTGAGACATCCAGGTTGCCCACCACCGTGCCCTGTCCTCCAGCTAAGCCACAGAAGAGACCCCACAGTCCCTGCGCTGGGAAACTCAGGACATTTGGTGTGGGGGCTCCCAGGACACCAAATGACAGCTCAAAAACAAGAGTCCAGGAAAATATACAGCTGGTAACTTCTGAATACTGGGAGAAGAACTAACCAGACAGCAGCCAGGCCAATAGCCACTGCCTCCTTGGCTAGCACCACGCTCTTTGTGAGGACCCCCGAACCCTGGACATGGGTAGGGGGCACCCAACAACCAGGCGAGACAGGACCCTAGTAAAACAGCTGGATGTCCTCCCAGGCTCCAGCCCACTCAGGAGCCAGCAGATGCCTCATCTTTTTCGCTGTCCCAACTGTGATGGGGTTTGTAGTCCAGGGACATGAGACCTCCACTGCCCTCAGAGATGGCTCCTTCCACCTCTGCAGGAGGCTACACCGGAGCAAGGACCAGGCCCTGGGCAGCCACAGGACTCACTGCTGCCCAGAGCGAGACATTAATGGCCAGGAAAGGAAAAGTGGCATTTCTGCCCCAGGTGCCCAAGGGAGTGTCTGCAGTCCCCAGATCCCAGGTCAGGCCCCACTGTTGGAGCAGTGACCAATAAAGCCAGCCATGGGATACCTTTATTTGCCAGAATGGCCCCCCCCCTTCTCCCTAAATCTCTCCCATCCTCGGTCTGATGGGAGAGACCCACATGCCATGGCTGCTGTCAATGTGCTGCAGAGCCCAGCCCAGCTGCCTGGACCTGGGAAGTACTGGATGCACTTCAACTGCTCGCGGCTGCCACCGAGGCAGCAGCAAGCCCGGACACACTTTCCCGCAGCTCAGGGGCACCCCCCTAGCCCTGGCAAGTGGTCCCAGTCAGACCAAAGCCCCAGGACCTCCATTCCCCTTCCTACTTTGTGCCTCATGGATCGCAGCTTTCCAGGGAACAAAGGGCCTATTGCTCTCCACAGGGCCCGGGAAGCGCTAACAAAGGACAACGGATTTTGTTCCACACCAGGGCTTCTCTCGCAGGCCAAGTCACTGCCTCTGTCTTCCTGCAGCCCTCTTGGAAGGGTTGGCTATAGCAGGAGAGCGGGATGAGCCCCTCGGCAGGCAGGGTCCGGCAGGGCTGGGGAGGGAAGTGAGGACTCGGAGCAGCTTTAAATGCTGTGCAGACCCAGTGCCCGGGTGGCCGGGGACCAGCCCCTGAGCCCCCTGGGGAGCCCGTACAAGTTGAATCAGACTCAAGTCATGGTTTCGGGGAAAGCCTGGGGCTTTTGCAGAACTTTCTGGGGAGAAGCACAGGTTTCTGATACGGCATAGGCATTTCTGGACGGATGAACAGGTAGCACAGAGCAGGTGGCACAGGTGGAAGGATGTGGACTACCTCTGTTGAAGCAGAGGTGGCAGAAGGCCTTTCCCTGCATCACACATGGGGCACAGGTTCCTTCCCGGTGGTGGCCAGAGGAGCCCAGATCTCACCAGCTAAGACTTGACAGGGATAAGGTCCCCACAGAAGCCACTCCTGCAGGAGCGAGGAGCCCTTTGCAGCTGCCTCAGGGTAGAGGGGCTACCCCAGGGCCAGAAGGCAGAGCCCATCTCCCGGCCCCGCGGTTGCCTGCCAGCACGCTGGTGGGAGTCCATTACACCAGTTCCATTAGAATTAGTGGGCAGTGGAAATGAACGTGCTTGTCTCTCTCCCTCTTGATGATTTTTTGATGATGTTTTAAAGACTGAGCTCCGTGAAGAGTTGCTGAGCAGAGTTTGGTGCGAGCTGGCTCTGCTAATGGGTGTTAACCCCCTGACCCAGCTCCAACACCGCCCAGCAACGCGTGCTCCAAATGAGAACAAAATTAGTGAGGGCACTGCGGAGCAGCCAGGATGGGCCAGGGCCACACGGCTCAGACCCCACTGAGTCACCAACTGAGTAGGCTTGAGGACTTCTGCAGGGAGGTGACCAGCCCTCACCAGGCTGCTGCACTAGACGGGAGAAGCCAGCAGCCCCCACCACCAACACACTGGCTCTGGGAGGAAGGACCTCCTCGGGGCCAGCAGGTGGACACCACAGGACTGGGAAGAAATGGGGAGACCGAGACATCCTGCATGTCCTGCCAGGAACCAGCACTAAGTGAAAGACAGAGGGAAGTCCCCACCATGAAGCCAGAGTGGGCCAGAGCTCTACTGCTCAAAGGTGGCCCGGAGCTGAGATGCTCAGCAGACTGGTGGACCTGTCACTGTCATCTGCAGAAGCAGCAGGGGCTGCTGGAGGGGAGAAGCACCACAGGGAGAAAGGGAAGCGGTGGCATCTCGGGAACACTGCCTCAACAGCTCATGCCAAGGTCCTTCTCTGCTCTCCGTGGGAGGAAGCACAGCTTTGAGCAAGAGTGGTATGGGATGAAACCCCAGGCCAGTGTCCCTTACCGAGGACCTGCAGTGGGACAGGTCGGCCTCATGCCTCCCACATACCCACGGCTTTCCTCACACAGGACTGGGGCAGACCCCTCAGAGCACACGAGCAGCAACATGGGACCTGCTGCTCCCCTGTCCCTCAGCTCCAGGATGGAGCAGTTCTGTGGGAGGACACAGGAGACGGAGCAACGTCCCTCTAGTCACAGCAGGAGATGCAGTGCAATGCTCCTCACCCATGGCAGCAGGATCGTGCTTCTCCCAGCACCCAGGACTGCAATTCTCTCCCCCCACGGCTCCCCAACAACAGCCCCCAAGACGTGGGGCAGCACTTCCCATGCCAGGGCACTGGACAGGAAGGAGCTCAGCAGGGTGGGAGCACTTCCATGCCAGCCCCCCAGGCACGGAGAGTCCTCCTTGCCAGCCCACTCCTTCCCTGAGCAGACGCGAGGTAGCCTCTGCCCTGTGTGCAAGATGGGGGGACGCCTCCCCTCCCCTGCACCCCAGCAGCTCCAGAAAGGAGGAGCGGGATCCCGCTCAAGTTCAGAAAATGGAGCAGCAGAGCTCAGGCTGAGCCATGACCTGCTCTTGAAGCAGAGGCTTCCTCTTTCACCTCCGCTCTCCCCCGGCTCCAGTCACATCCAGCCTCTCCCTTTGCTTTGCCCTTCTCCTGCTCCCACCCCACATCCCACCTGGGGCTGAGGTGGCAGCGGTGCCTCTGGATGCCCTGGGGAGTGGGTGCTCACACAGGGAGGGGCAGGGGACACCTCCAGCATGTGGGGCATGTGGCAGGGGCCCAGGGGCTGGCCCTGCCTTTGGTGTGGGGAGTCCCTGTCCCACAGCTCCGCTCTCTGGATGCCAAGGCTGTGAAGAGCGTCCAGGAGTGGGGCAGCCGGCAGGCCCCCCAGCCTGGGGATGCTTGTTTGCAAGCTGCCACTGTACCACATCATTATGAGGTGTTTGGGATATCAACAAATTAGCAGGCGTCTGGGAAGAGAAGGATGCAGCACCATTCGTAAATGTCAGCTCGCTGCCTCCTCATTTTGCAGATCATTAAACCCAATATTCCTAACCTGTATTAGTGCATCAGGGACAGGCCCCCTCCGCAGCGATGAGCCACCGGGAGAGCTGCAGCCAGAACATTGCTATGGAGACCCCCACAGCGCAGTGGGGTCTGTCCCAGTGCCCC
>VXBW01007197.1:111096-121902 GCA_013400375.1 Thinocorus orbignyianus
GGGGCGCTGCCACGCTCCCACCGCCCTGCGATGCCCGCTCTGGGGGGCACTCTGCACAGAGACAGGCACGCTCAGCTGCACGACAGCGGGCACGCTGGGGGGCACCCAGTGTGTGAGCGCTCATGAAGCACAGCAAAGGCGGGGGAGGAAGGAAGGGAAGGTAACCCCCGGGGACAGGGCAGGGCACGCCGTGATGTGCAGGGGGGGTCACCACAAGGGAGCAGGAGTGTCATTTCTGTGCACGGGGTGCAGTGTGCGCTCACAGCACGGTGGGGCTGAGGGGCAGCCGAGGGCTACGTGAGGGCAGGCACTGGGGTGAGGGGTCCAGGAGGGAATGCAGGGACAGTGTGGGCTCCACAGTGCCAGGCAAGGATCAGTGCAAGACACATCAGTGGGGGCACAGGTGGGCACATGAGGGTCTCTCAGAGGGCAGCACGGAGTGGTGCAACACAAAACTGCACAAGCAGCTGTGCGAGGAGCTGTGCAACACACAGAGCTCTGCGAGGTTTCCCCGGGAACCACAGAAGGAGGGGGCTGTGGAGCTGATGGAGATGGGGGACTGGCCGTGGCATGGCGATGCCCTGGCACAGGCTGCTTTCCTCTCGCCAGGATGGAGCTCGCGGGGTCTGTAATGAGCAGGAGTGACTCGTTAGCACTGAATTAAGAGGCTTGGCGGAAGGGAGCGCACGGGTGACACGAGCTGCGTGGGGCTGGCGGGAGCTGAGCAACAGCAGCTGGAATCCCCAGCAATCTGGTACGCGCCGCTCAGCCCCGCACGCCCAGCTCGCCGAGACTGGGTTCCAGCAGCCCCTGACAGTTGGTATTAATCACGCACATCGCCCCAACACAACTCTTTACTGGCCATCAATTTCCCGTGGGTTTTAAAACTAAAAAACAAAGACAAAACCGCGTCGTTTGGCCGCCACTGAGAAGCACATTAAGGGGCTGTCAGCTTCTCGCCATGCACCCTGCATCACTCTTTAAGCACATGAGAAGTTCATTATCCCCGGAGCTCTGGCAGCCGTGGGGATGCTGGCGCAGGGAGCGTCGCGAAGGTGCTCCCTCCCTCAGATGTGCCTGGTGGCTCCTGGGGGCCCTCCCGGCTGCCCCAAATCGGGGTCCAGGGCACAGGGGTGGGCATGGCTGACGTGGGGTTTTGGGCTACTCTGCGGCAGGACGGGGCACTCCTGGCCGTGGCACTTCGCTGGGCTTTGATCTCAAGCAGACCATCCTGACGGTGCCTGCAAGCAGAGGCTGCAACCCCACCGCGGTGACGAGCTCCTCTCCTCCCGGGGCGGCTGCGACGTCCCCTGACAGCCTGACACCATGACTGCCAGCCTGTGGGTGCTCCCTGACAGCCTGAGCCGCACTCTGGTTTGGTGACATCCCCGGCAGCCCAATCCCACGCTTGCCATAGTTTGCTGATGCTCCCTAGCAACCTGACACTGCGCTCTCTTTAACATGCGACCATGTAAAAAAGCAACAGCTCGTTTGATTTATGATACTTCAGAACAACTAAGATTCAATTGCTCCGCACGTCCCTGGCTCTGATTACCTCCTAAATGAGATAAACTGATGGCAATTTATCCCCAGACCTCACCAACTTTCCCAGGATGCTAACCTGAGATGCTCGTGCCCTGCACACGCAGCCATCGGGTTGGGATCTTCCCAAAGCAGCCTGAGTGCAGCCCAGGCCGGGCTCCTTCGCGCTCCCCGGCTGCTGCGCCTGTCTGGGAGAGACCCTGTGATACGAAGTGGAGCTGGACACTGAGCCCGGCCCAACACCACAACGGAGAGCGGAGCCGGACACCAAGCCTGACCCAAAACAGGCAGGAGGCTCTGGGGATCCTGGCAGTGCTGCTCCCCATGCTGGCACAGCCACGCCAGCACGAGATCATGGAGAGCACAGTGGTCACTGGGCTGTCCCCCTCGCTCCTCCCAGGATGACATGTCCTCATGGTGGGACGAGCACCACAAGAGATGGCAGCTCCACCACGGAGCACGGCAGCCCTGTGCTGCACAGTGATTTTTACACTTGCACCGTGTTGCCCAGGTAAAGCAAAAAGCTCAGATAAGCCTCCTGTGAAAAAAACTGCTGGTAACTGTTCAAAATCAGCTACAAAAGATTCAAGGAAGAATCAGATGTACTTATGGACACCGATCCATGACATAAGTCATCAGTTGTGCCCGTGACGTGCGGCAATGCTCAGCCCCAGGTTCACAGCTGGAACCAATCGCTGACCATAACGACATTGGGATGGGACCTCAGACAAAGGTTGATTACCTCTTATTTGTCTGCTGCCAGTTTCCATCTGTAAGGCAGCTCCCAGGCAGGACAGTGACCTGGATGAGATGCCAGCCAGAGTGTTTCAGAAGCCAACAAGCCCGGCCTCAGTCCCAGGGCTAGTCCTCTCATCTGCCCTGGGCTGCCTAGTCCTGATGACGTGCTGCCAGGGCAGCCGGAGCGGCATCAGTCCCAGGGACCAGTCCCTGTGCCATGGACACGAGAGGAACAAAATGAATTGCCCAAGGAGAGTACCACAGGCAGGGAGACCCAGCTCCAGCCAGACCTACAGCAGGTGGGGATCAATCGTCTCCCTAAGGAGCACGTGATCCAGCTCCACAGTCCGTGCTGAGCACTGGGATGCACGAGGACCCTCTCCAAAGACGTCCCCCTCTCCTCAGGGGGCTAACCTGTGAAGATGGCAGAACTCCCCTGACCTTTGAAGCCCAACTTTGCCACCGGATCAATTTTCTTATATGGTAGATTACATAAAAAAATAACTACAAGGCAAGTTTTGAAAAGCCACCCAAAAAGCCAGAAACCTCACCGTACAATACCCCCTGGGGAAGACGTTCTGACCCAGTGTGTGCCTCCCCACCACCGCGCCAGAGCTGGCCGAGCACCGCTGCCACGTGTGCCGGCAGCAGCAGGACTGGGGGGCACTGGGGGGTACTTCTCCTGCTCCCGGTTCTGGTGCCAGAGGCTCCTGGCAGCGGGAGGAGCAGCCACGTGCAAGGTCTGTGCACAAGGTGTCAAATGAAGTTTGGGAACTGACACTTCACTGGCAAATGAAGTTCCGTGTTGATAAATGTGAAGTAATGCACATTGCAGGAAAAAATTACATTACTCCAGCACCTGACAGGGCTCTAAATTAACTGTATCAGCCCAAGACAGGGCCTGAGTGTCACCACAAATAGCACAAGACTCTGCCCAGCGCACCCCCACAGTCAAGGACCAGGGCAGGGAGTATCCCAAAATATCCTGCTGCCCTCGCACACACCAGGAGGCACCACATCGTCACTTTGTGCAGCCTCCGTCACTGCATCTTCCAAGGATATGGCCAAGCAGGGAACGACAGCAAGAGCAAGCATGTGTCTGACAGAAGCTCCCTGTGAAATGACAGAAAACTGGGCTGGCTCAAAGATTCATGGCCCGGGACCCACGGAGGAGGGTGGCAATGACCAGGTCTGCCCACCTGGATGGGAATTCCGCCAGGGACAGATCACACACACCTTATGGAAAAATAACTTATTTGATTTTAAGACTCTGAGCAGTGGTTAGACTGCGTTACTGCTTCATAAAAGTGTTCCCACATTTAATTACATTTTCCACTAAGAAATCGTACTCAGTTTTGTGCAACTTGAGACCTCTGCACCTTCTCACGCGGCCACCATCTGTGCGGGGCCAGGACCAGGCTTCTTTCTCCCTGTGTACCAAAACCGGCAGCCCTTTGCTTCTGGTAAGCTGGAAACTATAATGTTCACATCATAAATAGGTTCCCCAGACCCAAGTCAGTTTTGGGACCTTCTTTGTAACGCTCTGCAGCATTTCCATGCTCTATCAGAGTGTGATTCATAGGACGGGACACAGCACTTTAGCACAGGCCTTAGTTTCCTATGGGCTCACCATAGGAAAGGTGAGGGTAACCACCGATGCTTTGGAGAACACGGTTGCCAAGCTGATCTCTACCCGGACATGCCTGGATGGCTTTTCACAGCAAAATGCCTCTCCCTGTGCCTTGCAGGCTCCCTGCCAGGCCTTGGGTCCCTCTGCAGACGTGCAGGGACACCAAAGTTTCTCAACAGCAAAACCACCAGTACTTTTAGCGCAGCCAAAGCAGCGTGTGGATCTTTGGTTTCCTGAAGGAGATAAGCTTTTCTGAAAGCCCCTCACCTTGGGGCAGATGGCCAGGACAGGACTTTTAAATAATGGAAGTTTGGCAAATCTACAAGCAAAGAGAAGTAGGTTCTTGCTTGTGGTAGGAAGTGCCTGCACACCTGAAGCACAGTGAAGCATTCCTTACCCATGCTGCGTGCCCCCAGCCCTGCGAACACGGTCGGTAATTATCATTTCCACCGATGGAATGTGAGCCAGGGGCACGCGGGTGCTTCTGCCTCCACCGCAGGTGAGGAATCGGGGCAGAGCAAGGGGGACATGTTGCTCCGTTCTGCCCAAGCACAAGCTGGCTCAGAGGAGGAGTGCCCCAAGCCCCCGGTCCCCAGTGAGCCCTGCTGGGACCTCCGGGTGCTCCAAGCTGGCGGAGCTGCCCGAGGCAGCAGATCTTCCCTACCTTCTGCTGCCGCGCTGGGGCCATCGGGCCGAGTCGTCCCCGTGCTCTTTTTCCTGCGATGCTTCTTCCTGTTTGCGTGTGGCGACGGAGGCGGCTCCAGCTTGGGGCTGGCAGCACTGGAAATGTTGGGGCTGGAGCTGAGAGAGTCGGCAGTACCGTTAGCTGGGAACAAAAATAAAGAAAGTGATGTACAGACAGTGATGGTCTGCTCCTTCTGGAGACAGCCACGCACCCTGCAGGCAGCCCCGGGGCTCAAAGGCACATGCCCACCAGGCAGGAGGGTACCTGCATTGGGCAGCTCCCACCCCAGCTCAGCCTCCGTCAGCAGGGTCAGGCTGGACACACTGGGATTCGCCCAGGATGGTCACACACCGACAGGATCAGCGTCTACATGGCCGGGACAAGCACCAGGGCGTCACTGTGGGGAGCCTGCCGTGCCACCCCTGCAGTGGTGTCCCCGTGCGTACTGCTCCACTCAGTGTCCTCACAGGGCCATGCACACCTTTGGGGAACGGACAGCCCCAGGAGGTGCTCTGGGGTCCCCGGGTGCAGATCCCGGTCCCAGGACCGGCGGTGCCCCCCGGCACCGCTCTGCCAGAGGAGGTGACTGGGGTTGCCACGCTCAGGAACCTGAGCATGATGGTCTCAATAGGCTTCCGATATGGAGCTGAAGAAGCTGCATCCCCAGCAGCAACGCACCAAATTTATCCTCAATCATACTGTTCCTTACAATTAATAGCAGAATTAGAAACAATCAGGGAGCTGCCTAATTACTGTCAATTAGAGCGCGCTAATCAAGCTCCGATCACACACACACACGCTGCCGCTGCACTCACCATTAAATGTCAAATTTCATTAGAGACCAGCAACAAAATCAAAAGCCTGACATTCAATTTCAGCAGCACACACAGCGCAGGCTTCCAATCAGCATAAAAATGCAGACTCCGGGGAAGGCAACGAGGCGCAGGAGCCCTCTCTGCACTGTTAACCCTCTCCGAAAGACACTCCTGCCTCACCAGTGTCCACCTTCCCTCCGGGCATGTCCAGCCACCCTGCTCCCAGCCCGCGTCTCCCCTGGGCGCCTCATCCTCCTCTCTGCAATGCCCCAGCATTTCCCACCAACTCCTAACCTCCAGTCTCCACATTTGGTGGCACCTGAAGTGAGGAATGCAGTCACAGAGGCTTAGCAAGGGCAGGACCCTCCGCAGCGGGTCTGCCTGTGGCTCAGCCAGCCCCTCTCCCGCTCCAGCCTGACCCAGCTGTCCCTTTCCAGCCCGGCTCGGTGACACTGGCTCGCTGGGGCTGCTCTGGCTCTGTGTGGTGAGACAAACAGGCAGCAGTGGCCGGAGAGGGCCACCGGCACCGTCCAGGAGCTGCCCCAGGCCGAGGTCTGGCACACACCTCACACGGCTGGAGAGGACGCAGCACCAGAGCTCTCCCGTCCCTGATTTCTAGTACATCTGACACACGCTGGCGGGGAGTTGCTGCTGCTATTTATCCACAGGGAAATAGTTCACCCTTGACAATTAAGAGAGATAAATCTAATAAATTCAGGCTCCGTTTTTATAAATATAAATTACTGGTACCGTTCAACAGGACTGCGCTTCCAGCAGGTGTGAGGCACCTTCAGCAGCCAGCCTGGATGTCGCGGGGGATGTGAACTTTCCTGTGGAGGCTACATGTGGTGCATCCAGCCTTCCTCTGCTGCCCAGCTGTCCCTAGGACACCTCCGGGGCCGAATCACGAGTCCTGCCCCCTCCAGGCTCAGCGTGAGACTCCTGCAGCTCCCCGGTGAGGTGACACCTCCCGCTCCATGGAGCAGAGATGGTCCATATCCCCGTTCTCCTTACCGCCCAGGGGCTAAAGCCACAGAGCTGGGGCTGTCAGGGCCCCAGTGGGGTGGGGATGGGACTGCAACGGGGTGAGGGCAGGACGTCAACTACGCTCCCTCTATGAGATCAGGTATCGCTCGCTTTGCCTTTTTTTCCAGCTCCTCTTACCCACCCAGGGACTTCCAGGTCCCTGTTCCACCACGGGAGCCTTCCACAGGCACACGTGGGACCTCCTGATTCTCCCCCCAAACCAGTAGCTGTATGGGCACCCTTGGGTGGGCCACGAGGTCCTGCCATGAAGGACGAACAGAAAATGTGCGGGAGCACTTTCACCTGACCCTTGTGGCCCATCCCAACCCTCTTCCGTGTGTTTCCCAGGGCACAGCCAGAGGGGACAGCCCGTCCCTGTGCCCTCTGCTCTGGGCAGAAGAATATCCCCCATGCTGTCCTGCCACCCAGGGCTGTGACCCTGGCAGAGAGCTCAGACCGGGGCTGCCCAGACACAGTGGCACTGCCAGGGTCCAGGCACAGTCTGGGGGACACCGGCGTTAGCTCCACTCAGCCCCGCAGCAGAGGTGGCCCCCCTCATGCTGAGAACCCTTCAGCACAGCTAATGTGTCTCTAACATGGGGCAGGGCTGACCAGGGGGCTCAGGGTCCAGCAGGGTGCAGCAGGACCTGGGCAGAGGGGACAAGCAGCCACCAGCACTGGAGACAGAAGCAGTCCGCATCCCACCCCTCCCCATCACCGGGAGAAGCTGCAGCATCGCAGCTCCCGTTTGTGTCCATCTCTGGGTTACTCTGCACACAAGAGGCAGATTGCTTTGGGAGGTCAGGGAACGGAGTCTGTCCTGTGACACCCCGGCCACGCCAGGCCCGCAGGCTCCATGGGGGCTGCTGGCAGGAGGAAGGGACCTGCCACCACAGCTCCCATGGGCACGGTGCCACTGCTGGCAGGGCCACCCCTTTCCCAGAGCCGGGGACCGTCCCTGCAGAATCGGCATGCGGAGCAGCCGTCCCCCCTTGCACCCCACTTCCTTGGGTGCCGGAGGAGCGGGGGCTGCCCTGCTGCACCCCGTGTCCGAGGCAAAGGAGGGGGGCCGCCCCACTGCACCCCGTGTCCGAGGCGAGGGGGGGGGGCGGCACATTAATGCTCAGAGCTGCGCCCTTCCGCTCCCGTCGCCTGCGCTGCCCCATCAGCAGTAACAGTCTGATTAATTCGCTTCCAGCAGGGAGCTGATGGGGCCAATGATGGAGCCGCTGCATCAGGCGCGCTGAAATTGATAGTTTTTCACAGTTACAAATGAGGAGCCTCCTCAGCTGCAAATGGCGCCCGCACAGTCGGACTCCGGTAATGATCATAAAGAGGCTCTCTTTAAACTGCGAAAGCCCCTGGGACCGAGCGGGGGGGCGGCTGCCGCGCTAATGAGAACTACAAGGGGCGAGCAGGCATGGAAATGGCTCCTCCACTCTTGATGTGCATTTAACTGCTTTTTTAGTGCGGCGGCAGAGCCAGGAACGAAGGAGTGATGAATGCAGCACAAAAGCATTTATTTTCCAATTCGGCAAAGTGGCTACGTTGGGAAATGTATGAATTATTTTAATTCACTCAACTGTCCTGAAACATCACAGAGAGCGAGTGAGCGTGGGGGGAGGGGGCGGGCTGCGCTCAGTGTGTGCTCCAGAGGCAGGAATTACTCCTATTCGTTCAAATGCCCCAAAATCGGGGCACTGGGGGTGCCGAGGAGGCGTCCAGGTGGGGGAAAGCAATGGTTCCTCCTCGCAGGGTGAGCCGAGAGCGGGGCAGGCGGAGGAGCGAGGCCAGAGTAGCTCTGCCGTGGGGCAGCATCCCCTGGCCGCGGGAGACTGCTTCACTGAGCCCGGCCAGAGAGCGTCTCCCTGGATGTGCACCCCCAGCTGACCCTCACAGAGGTGGACAGTCCCGATGCAGTCCCAAAGGCTGTGACCAACCCCCGGGAACAGACTCTGGGCTGGCAGCCCTGGGGCAGGACCACCCCACCGCCGAAAGGAATCCCCGCACAGGGGGAGCGGGCTGGGAAGGGCTACTCACAGGGGTTGGGGCAGCCGCTGGGGACAGCCACCGCCTCGTTCCACTGGTCCGCGCTGGAGACGGAGTAGGAGCGCTGGTGCATGCCGTCCGGCTTGGAGCTGAAGCCCACCAGGTTGATGCCGCTGATGGAGCGCTCCGAGTGCAGGGAGGTGCTGCTGGTGGAGTGGGGCGCGCCTGCGAGAGACACAGAGGGGGATTTAGCAGAAACCTGCCGCGGCTTCTGCAGCGCAGTGGAAGGAGGAAAAGCTGCCCCGTGCCTGGTGCAACATGTCCCGGGGAGCCCTGGCTCTCCTCTCCCAGGGGCACCAGCCTATCGCCTCCAAAGGTGCTGCGAGAAGAGCACACACCGCTTCCCAGAGGGACACCTGGCCTGGGGTACCTCAAGGTGGCACCCCTGGATGCGGAGCTGGGCATCCTGGCCCACAGCTTCCCCTCCAGCCAGAGTTCAGGGTCTGCTCACAACCCTCCCTAGAACCTGGGGCACCTGCACCAACACACCCCCCTGCAGCCAGCGCGCCCACCACCCCTCCTTCACTCCTCGTCTGTCCCTGGCAAGAAACACAGCCACGCTGGGGGCCCTAGGGGCACATGGAAAATCACACAGAACTCCAAAGGGACTGACGGGGAAAGAGATGTCTGCAAGGCGGGGATAGCGGGTGGAAAAGCCTTTTCCTCACACTTGGAAACTCCTTGAGCTGAGCCCAGACCTTGAAACCCCCAGGAAAGGAGCATTTCTGGGACAGGAGGCCGTCATAGAAGACAAGATCTCTCAGAGACTCAAAATGGGTCAAGTGTTTCTGCATTACAAATATCCAAAATTCCCAGCACAGTAAACAGAGCAGCTCTGACAGGGAGCAGAGCTCTCGCCGCTTCAGGCTGCAGGCAATCTGCTAAGGATGAGGCTGCCCCGGAGGGACCATCCCACCCCTGCCCACGGGCGCACTCCTGTGCCTCCCTGCAGGGCACTGGGCTCCAGCCACCGCACAGCAAGTGCTCGGGGCCTCAGGGGCGAGCACAGGGTCCCTTTCCCTGCGCTGTCCTCTTTTCAGGCCCGGAGGCGCGGATGCCGGGCCGGGACTCCCACACTAGCCCTTCTGGCCACCGAAGGGCTCCGGCTGCAGCATGCCCGGCAGATGGGACACAGCCCGACCCGCCAGCCACCCCGGGGGCAGACAAGGAGCTGGGCTAAGGGAAACCGGGCAACCTGTCCCACGTGCTGGTGTGTAAGTGGGATCCCCTCAGAGAAGCACCGGAGAATGGGAGCGGGTCCCTGAGTCAGGACAGCTCACCCGACTGCATCCTGCCTGCATAAAACCCGTCCCACTTTGCTCTCACAGAATCCCAGCGCAGCCCAGGCTGGCAGGACCTCCAGCTGTCCTGCCCTGCCCCTGCTCCGGCAGGGCCGCACGCAGCCAGTTGCCCTGCACTGCGCCTGGTCGGTTTTTCATCACCTGTGAGGAGGGAGACTGCAAGAACCTTCCCTGGCAACCTGCTCCAGCGCTCAGCCACCCTCCACACAGGGCAGAGCCCTGAAACCCCGTGTGGAGCCCCAGATTTTCTACAGAAAGTTACATTTCTGTCTCTGCTGTTTCCATGAAAACCTAAGAAATGGGATTTGAATGTCACTGGTGCCAGAGGCTGCAAAGTGCCAGAAACAAGAGGTCGAGAAGTCTGCATGACCCCCTCCAAAAGGCAGATCAGCACTGAACAGGGGGTGATGGGGGCCAGCAGCCCTGCACCAGCTGTGCCTGCCCCCCCCACAACCCTTCCTTCATCGTCTATGACCACCCTTCATTTATCAAGCACATGGTGGGTGCCTCCCACCCTCCTTGTCCCACCCTGGACCAAAAATCCCTTCTCTGCTGACTGTTCAGGGACCATCCTTAAGCCCTGACTGCAGGTCCCGCTGCCCTGGCAGTGCCAATGTGGTGCCGCAGCGCTGTGATGCCCTACAGCCCCACGGTGTCCCGCAGCCCCACGGTGCTGGGAACCCTGCCCGTCCGGAGTGGCAGAGCTGCCGGCTCCTCTGCCTCCTTCCCGGCTGCCGCATGCTCCCCCTCCCTCCTCTTGTTCAGCGCCACAGAAACACGTGTAAAACCATGACACTGACTTTGCCTCTAATTAGCCCTTAATTTACAAGACACACTCGGAAGGGTAATTAGCTGGCGCTCCGCTCCTGACTGCCGCATCCATCTCCTCTCGCCTCCTCGTGGGAGGGAGCCTGCTGCCACTGGAGCAGGGACAACGCTGCTCTCCCGGGACTGGGAAGAGCTGGGTTCTGGGAACCGCACTGCTGGGATGGGATGGGATGGGATGGGATGGGATGGGGC
>VXBW01007197.1:123955-142260 GCA_013400375.1 Thinocorus orbignyianus
TGGGATGGGATTGACTGCCCCCAGAGCTCAGGTAGTGTCGCCAAGCCAGGCTGAGCACGCAGCCCATGTCTATGTCCATGGTCATGGAGGAGCATCCTTGACCACTTCACTGAGGAAAGGACTATTTCCTTCTCTCCTTTGAACATGCAAAACCTGACCAGTGCTGAAGAAACCGACCTGGGATGTNCGCTGCTCCTGGATGTGCAGAGCAGGCTGGATGGGCACCTACCTCCAGCTGGTGGGAAACTCCTTGGCTTTGAGAAGCCAACTGGTTCTGGAGGGGAGGCGAGAGCCCGTGAGCCCAGTTAGGGTGCCTACCTGTGAAATCCCTGCTGGTAAAGACATAATTCACTGCTCTCCATCAACAGCTCCATCGGTGTCGGCAGGAATGCAGCTGTCCTGGGGGCAACCCACGGCTGCCTTTTCCAGAGTTGTCCCTGCTCTGGGAGTGGGTCCGGAGCCAGGAGAGTCTCCGTCAGGCTGGTTTTCAGAACCAAGCACCACAGGCTGTTCTGCTGGACACACTCGGTTCCTTCCTCTTGAGCAATTCCAACCAGTAACAAGGCCCAAAACCACAGGTTAGCTCTTACCAACCAAAGGATGGAGACGTCATTTGAAAGACACCAGCTCCCAAGTTCTCCTTGGGTGGTGGCAACAACACCAAGCACCTCCACAGCCCCGCGCCACGGGGCCTGTTCTGGGCCGACAGATGCCCTCCCCAGCTCTGCCAACAGCAAACGTCTGCGAAATCACCGACCCAAACCGTGGGCAGCCGAGGTTTCCCAGCCCTGCTCCTCAGCAAGGCCGTCAGGATCTGCCAGCTTGCACACAGTGGGAACCACCGCCATTCACTGGGCCTCACAGATGCTCTGGCACAGGGGAATCTCCCTCTGTTCTTAGCACTATGCTTGGAGAGCACATTTTTGGACATATGCACATGGCAAGTGACTACATAACACCCCAGCTCCTACCAAAGCTAATCCCTGGTGTGTACAAACTGCCAGGAGAAAGAGTTCTGCGAAGTCCAGACGCCTCTGGGGACACCAGAGACCCAAGCTGCGGCAGGATGGGAAGGGCTGACCGTGACATGGTTAACATTCTACACTCTCATCTCCCAACCAAAGCTCAGGGGTATCTGAGATAAGACAAGGCACCTCAAGCCAATACACCAGAGTCATCTCTGGTCCAGGTGGTGGCCAACCCCACGTGGCACTAGCAGGACCCCAGCAAACTGGGGAAGCCTGAGAAGATGTTCTGCATTAACGGCTGCCCCCCCAAATCCTCCACCACCAAGAGCACCCCGGCAGCCTGGGAACTGCAGGCGGCTGCACAAACCAAGTCCTCTCCCAGCCCAAGATCTGCCTGGACCAAGCACCACCCAGAGCCCGTGGAGGACTCCATGTCCACCCACTCCACAGCTCCAGCACCAGGGGAAGGGCAGCCAGGGTGGTGCGGGGAAAAGCACACCTGGACAGGGAGCCACGAGGACCTCTCCGATCACCTCGTCTTTTCCGCAGAGCACGAAATTATACCACAGGTCTTCCACGAATTTACTCCTGTCTGTACCACAACGTGTCTTTTAGAGAATCTTCTAATCTTGATTAGAATATTGTCAGTGACAGAGAAATCACAGCAACTCTTGATAAGCAGATCCAGTGGTTAATTACCCTCACTGTTGAAATCCGCACCTCATTTCTTCCAGTCTGAATTGTCTTGCTTCAGCTGCCCCCTCACTGGATCTAGATATATTTTTACCTGATAAAGAGCTCTCTACTACCAGATTTTTGTTCCTAAACAGGTATTTACAGACCATGTCGAAACAATCTCTTAACCTTTTCTTTGATAAGCTAAACAAATAGAGCTCTCTGAATCTTTCCCTACAAGACACGTTTTGTGAGCATTTCGTAGTGTTCCCAGCCACTCCCTGAACCCTTTCCAACCCACGGGCTTCATTCTCATACCACGAGACACAAAATCCATGAGCTTCAGCCCTCCAGAAGTCCTCTCCACCCCAAAACATTCCACCAACACTTCAGAAAGACCATGACCACATCTTCTAGAATTCCCAAATTAAGTAACTCAGACTTGCTGATTCAAACATGTCTAAATCTCCTACCTGCTGTTTAATATGCTCCCTAATTACAGTCGGAATATGAAGAATTCATCATCCTGTGATAAGACACATCATCTTGCCTTTTCCCAGACACCGCACAGAAGTGTTCACTGAACATTACTCCTCTTTTTTTTCACCTTGTTAACCGTTCTACTATTTCCACACAGTAATGAACGGATGCTGGTTTTAGGATTCATTAGTTCCTAAGAAACTTGAAGAAAAACTTTACCTCTGCTGGTTACCTTTTCTGGATGCCCTTGTGCAACCACAGCAACGTAGGCTCCTGAAACTGGCCAAGAGAGGGGAAGCTGAGCTGGGAAATGAGCTTCAGATACTAAATCCATCACATTTATTCCTACGTTATGTACAGTCTCCATGGAACATGTAAGAGATTAGGAGCTGGGTACGACACAAGAACAGCGATAGTTCTCACGATTCAAAGGCTGACCCCACTGGCACAGGGAGGAAGATGCTGTGGACAAGGCAGCCACTTGGACAGAAGCTCACCCAGCACCAGGCACAAGACGAGTGTAAAGTCAGCACATGGTGGTGAGAGGGATCCCACCACATTCCCGCAGAGACAGGACCAGGAAAAGGCACCAGGGAGGACACGGGAGCTGCTCCAAGCTCAGCCTCTGGATCTGTGCTGGAGGAGGAACCGAGAGGCAGGATTTGCTTTCTTTCCAAGTGCAGCAGCTGTGAGAGAGGAAGGGCAGGTTTCCCTCCAGAAGGGCAGTGGAGATGCCGCTCAGGCAGAAGCCACTGACCACGCAGCCCCAGATGGGGCAGGAGGTGCCCGTCCCTGTACCCGATGAGGCACAGGCGTCCCTATGGGGCAGGGCGGTGGGTTGCTGTGGGTCACTGTGCCCAGCAGCTCGGGTGGGCTGCTATTATCTCACCGGTGACTTCGTTCTTAATCAACAGTATAATTTGCTAAATGTATTAGCTCCTTCCCTCGGTTTGACTGAGCGTGGTCTGGGGAGGCACAAGGCGCAGGACTTCTCCGCAAGGAACCCAGATGAAACGGTGAAACAAGCCCTTTGTGCAGCTGTAACCAGAGCAAGTCTGGGACCAGCAGGGGCTGGAACGCTTCCCGCAAAGCCCAGAGGGTCACTTCGAGGGCTGCTCGTCATTAATCACTCCCGGTGGATGTTTGCCTTCCCGGCCCTGGCCAAGGGCTGATGGCAGCAAGAGCCTCCACCGTGGTTCCAGCTGGCCAAGCAGGACCACGCTGGGACTACCTCCCACCTACCTGCTGGAGCTTTCGGCTTCTGCTCAATCCCTATCGATTACTTTATCATCTTGCTGTTATTCTTACGGCCTGGATACTCACACGGAGGGGCAGGCGCACAGCGCACGCTGCAGCCTGCTCCCCTCCACCTCCTGCTGTCCCCGTGCACCCCCTGCATCTGCAGAGACAGAACGGGCAGTTTACGTCGCCTCCTAACCCAGATTAACACATTTTTGAGCAGTGCAACTTCCTTATGATTTTAACTTTCTGGTGTCTAGTAGTTCCTTAAGAACTCCTAATTATGCTTTACTTTTTTTTTTCCTGTTTAAATTCTTTCTCCCAAATGATCTGGCTTATAATTGCTTTCAGATTTGTGAAATTGGCTCAGATACATATTTGTGTGTCTGTCTGTCTGCATGTGTGTGTTTAATACTCTGTTTCTGATCTGAATTTTACTCAGAACAGATTTACTCAGAAATTTACACCAGTACAAAAGAAGCCAAGGCTACTTTTACGGAAGCCACCACTGAATTTTAGGCTTGTGATTCATTATCCCCACCCGCCTGGATGTGGGTAACTGTGGCGTTCCCCACGGGAGCTGCATTGCTGCTTGGAACCAGCAGGACCCAGGAAGCCCAAGGAAGCTTCTGTGTCACTTGGCCAAGTCGTCCAGTGAGAACCACCAGAGTAACTCAATTTACTCTCCACCACGTTATGGTGAAATATTTAGAAACTGAGACACACAGACCAAAGTGCTGGGAAAGAGCACAGGGATGAAGGAAAAACAGTCCCTGTTTCGGATCCCTCCTGGTCTGTGACAAGAGGTGTCACAGTCGCTGTAGAAACCTGGAATCAAAAGCTGCAGAAAATGCACAAGGATTGTTTAAAATAAACCAGAAAAGCCCAAAAGAGATCCCCAAGATGATGGTGGGAGACAGACGCTAACGACAGGCTGCAACAATACGCATCGCCGTTTGCATTTAGAGAGGGAAGCAGGACTCTGGGTCTGACACAACATCGCAGGGAGGAAGGAAAGAGCCCAGAACGTTCCAGGTTTGCTGCAGTGAGTGATGAAAACTCAGCATCTGCACACAGCTCACGGGTGCCGGCAGCTGAAAAGGCCGTTCAGCTCAGGCCGGAATAGTATCATATTTTCTTGCACGTGTTTCTAAAGCCATTCCCTCCCCCCATGTTTTACGCACTGCTGCCGATTTTTGCCCGCAGACGCGCACAGCAGCATGACCCCGGGTCCCCCTGAGGTTGTGCACAGGTCCCTGGGGGACAGGGCAAGCACCGCTCCTGCCTGAGCAGCCAAAATCCACCCCGTGGTGCCGGGCGGGTCCGTAACGACGGTGACACTCAGTCGAATCAAAAACTCTATTTGGAGCAAGCCCGTACCAGGATGACCCTACCCCTCGTCGGCCAGCAATGGGTTTTGCCCCGGGACACCTACCCCCAGAAGAGAATGAAGACCCCAGCACCGTCCCCGTCACGCAGAGCGGCAGAGGAAAGGGATCCCAGGGCAGGACTGGGGGCTGGCACTCGGGTGACAGCAGCAAGGGCTGTCAGAAGTCACTCCCCTGCCCGGCTCCTCTCACAGCACCAGTGTGGTCTGTACGGAAGGGAAAGCGTAGGTGTCTGGGAAAACCCATCCAGTGACCCCGACACCCTGCTCTCCCCTGGCAACTTGGGGCAAGTTAGTTATACTGAGGTTGTCAGAGGTGGCTACTAATTATCCCCTCTTCATTTTTCCAGGTGCCCTGTGCAAGGCATCCAGAGCCAGATGTTTGGGAAGGCAGAATGCTTCCATTGGCCACGGCAGCCGATGGCCTGGCTGGCTGCCCCCTGCGAGGAAGCCCATCTGGCTTCCCCCGGCTCTGCCACCGTCCCTGGGCAGGCTCTGTCTGCCGTGCTCGGCTCTCCTCTCCTCCTCTCCTTCTCCCAGGCCTTTTTCCCTGCTCAGCCCTGCAATGCACAGCTCCTTTAGTGTTCTAGCAAGTAATACGTGTACCAAGTCCCAGTAATTATCTCTAATTAGGGTTAGTGATTATACAGTTGGGTTGGAGAAAATCAATCTCTGGTTTCCCATCAGGAGGACAGGCAGAGCCGGGGTGGGGAGGGTGTTGCTCCGGTTCCTCCAGAGAGCTCCTCCCTGCCCACGCCGACACCGCTGCTGCTCGCCAGGGGCACTGGGAGCCCTGGTGGGGGGCAGATGGGCCAGAGCGATGGCACTGGGTCACAGCCTCGCTCCTTCACCAGGCAGGGCGAGGGGGGGTGGCCCAGCCCAGGGATGCACGACAGAGCCCAGCGCGGCTGGATGCTCTTGGATCTGGAGCGATGGGAGACACGGCAGGCAAACACCCCGCTCCTGGGTCCATGGAAACCGTGCAGTCTTTATCAAAAGCTGGGGATGAGCCAGAGTTCATGGACCCTCTGAAGCGTACAGGACATTAACACTTCCATGGAGCACAGAACATGGAGAGCCACCAAAGATGTTACAGGTGACCAAGTCCCTCGGGCAGGGAGAGGAGGCTCAGCCTGGAATCACCAGTTTCCCACTCGGAGGTTGTGCAGGAACACAGGTGAATGCTTCCAAACCAAGGAGCTAACACCACATTAGCCAGGGGAGTCGCAGGGAGAGGTCCTGAGCTCAGAACGGGCCCCTGAGTGAGTTGGGAGGGCAGCAGGACCTGGAGCAGGCAGGCAGTGCCTGGCACAGCCCAGGGAGCGATGGCACTGCCGCCTCCGAGCCCACGTGGCTCCGGTGTTGAGCTCCAGCCGAGCCAGCGCCTTTGGCTCGTGTCCCCAGCAGCCTCTGAGCACACAAAACAGGTGTCTTTCAGGTGAAACTAAACCAGGATCCCAGCTGCAGAGCGGCACCGACGTGCTCCAACCTCTGCAGGACACCCAGTGCCCTGGACCAGCCAGGAACTGGTCTGCACCCAGCAGGTCTGCGCCCACCGCCCCTCCAGCGATCTCCCGTGGACTACGGCAGAGCCAGAGCTCAGCACAGCACAGCGGCATCAACCACCTCGTCCAGGCACAGAAGCCACCATGGCATGGTGCTCACATCTCCTGCCCGTGCCGGGGACAGTGGCTGGAGATGGGTGCCAGACAAGGGGCCAGTGGGCACCCGGGGACAGTGATGAGGATGATGATGAGGAGTGAGGCAGTCTGTTACCTTCAAGACCTCTGAAAGACTTCTCGCAGCATCAAGATGCCCAGAAGAAGAAGGCAGAAGGCAGCAGGGAAAGCAGGGGCAGCCCAAGGTTAAGGAGCTGAAGATTTCCTTCGGGGACCCGGGATCTAATCCGTACACCGCTGCAAATTTCCCAGAACTACTGTTCAAGTCACTTATACCAACACTTGTCAAAAACAGCCACTAATAACGTGTTCCTCCTGCTCTGAGTGCCCAGGTGGAGACTCTGAGGACTGATAAACAGGAGCTCACTGCTCACAGCTACGCTTGAAAGGGCTAAAAAAAGGCAAAGTTCTAGGGAAAGAAAAGGCAATTCTTAGGCTCTAGACCAGGGGCACAGGGTTAGTGGATGTTTGTGACAATTTTGGCTTTGTCTTCTCTTTCCCTCAGTCTTCCTTCTTCAGAAATAAATAATAATACCTGGGAGGACAGAGTTACAATCCTTGGAAACGTGAAATTCATGGCAGCTCTGGCCTCTGCCCAGCAAATCCGACCGCGAGCTGACCCAACACATCTGGGTCCTTCAGGCTCCTGCCCGTGGCAAGAACCGGGCACGGCGGTTTGCTGGGACTGTCCTGCCTCCTGTCACCCCGCAAGTCCCCGACGGTCCCCTCCTCTCCCCCGCCGACTCCCGGCCTTTCCCAGCCTCCCCTCAGCGCAACAGCTCCAACCTCCCATCTGGATTCATCCTCCTCCTTCAGGCAGCCCAATAAACATTCGCGAGATGTTACCATATGAAAGTTATAGTGAATTTATAATATTTATAATATACATATGAATTTGCAGTATTTTATACATGATTCATGATGCAAAGTATTAATTACAGATAAATTTCACCACATCTCTGATCTCTAGTTCATCTTCAGACTACAAACAACCCTTTGACATATTATTGGGAAGGACAAACTCCACAGACCCCCCTCTCCCTTTCAGCTTTGGCGACCCCACGTCCAGGCTCTTTGCCCGGGCAAACCATGCCAGAAACCTCCAACAAATCAAACCCTTCTGCTCCACACTGAGGAACGGGGCAGGGGCTGGCAGCCAGTTCCAACCTCTCAGTCAAGGTGACAACAGCAACATCCCAGCTGTTGACCAGGTGACACAAGGTGCCAGGGAGGGCCTGTCCGCATCCCCGGGCTGAGCAAAGCAGCAAAGGCCACCAAAATACAAAGCAGAAGCTGCCCGTTTCCATAAGGGAGGAGACCCTGGGGCAGCAGGTCTGGAGGGAGGGCAGGGGTGTCTCCACATCTGGCCTGGACACAGCTGGGCAGGGGCATCGACCAGCCCCAGCCCTTGAGATGAACAGATCCACCAGCAGAGGTGGCTTCCCTCCTGCTAAGGGGTTCCCAGGCACCGACACGAGGGGTGTCACAGGGCTCCTGCTCGGGGCGGGACACACCGGAATGACAGCAGGCAGCCACGAGCGGGTCCCGTGTGCTGTGCCGGGATCAGACCAGCCACGGACTACAGCCAAATCGCAGGGGCAGTCAGGGATCACGGGGGCTTGCTTTGGAGACCCCACACCTTGACCACCATGCCACAGGCCCTCCCTGCCAAGTGTCTGAGCACACGATGACACTGCAAGTGTCCTTGGTATCCCCAGAGACCTGCTGTGGCAGGGTGGGATGTGCTGCTCCCGCACCTGGGGGCTACTTGTGGGGTGGGGAAGGACCAGTGAGAGCTGAGCTTTTCCTCCTCAGCACCCAAATGTCCATCCTTCCGCAGGAGACCACTGACCCCGCTCCGACCGAAAAGAGCAGCTTGTGCAGCCACAACCAGGAGAAAGGCACGGGACGATGCCACCAGCCCCCGTCTGCCATGACCTGCGCCACCCTGCTCTCTGCTGCCTCTTCCTCCCTCAATGTCATTGTCCCCCACGGCGAGCAGCGGTATGCCAGGGAAACAGGTTTTCCCTTTTCTTTGTTAATTCTTCCCTCATTACATTTGAAATTCCACAATCAGTGTGCACTGTAATTGTCGAATTTGATGCTAATGATTAATGAATTAAACATGGATCCATCAATTAGTCCTCGGAGAATAATTCTGCATAAAGCAGCGGATAATGTAATTACAGTAACAAAGATAATGAGATGTTAACATCGACGGAGCCCGACGTGACATGATCACAGCAGGCTCAGCAACCCCGGCCTGGGGGAGCCAATCCCTCTCTCTGCAGAGGCAGAGCATCGGGGGGCAGCGAACACGCTCCGGGACGGGGGGGCCTGGCACCAGAGGCCGGGCAGGGACTGGTGGGTGCTCCCCTCCCGCCTGCCTCGTGCAAAGGCTCTGGGTGACCTGCTCTGGAGGCGACACCAGGGCATGTGAGAGGCTCATCACGAACCCAGCAAAACCCTGCAGCGCTGGGGAGCCCAGCACCGTCCCCAGCCCGGGCTGCAGGATGGGCTTCAAACGCAACGAGCACCATCCCCAGCCCTGGGTGGGCTTTGCTGAGCATCCGAGACCAGCCCAGGTTCCCCACCGCCCCGTCTGGACCAGCAGCCAAGGCGAGAGGCAAGTTCCCCGCCCGGAGCCCATGGAGAGCTCTCCTGCCTGTGCCAGGGACCAGCGGGGCTGTGAACCACTGCAAGTGCCCATCACTCTGCCGGGGACAGCAGGATCCTCCTCACCCCACAGCAAACACCAGCATCAGCCCCAGGCAGTGCCCCCACCACCACAGACACAGAGAAATGCTTCCCCTCAGCTGCACAAGCAGTCCTGGAGGAGGAGGAAGAGAAAGAGGAGGAGGAGAAAGAAAAGGAGACGGAGACAGAGAAGAAGGAGAAGAAGAAGGAGGAGAAGGAGAAGACAGAGAAGGAGGAGGAGGAGGAGAAGACAGAGAAGGAGGAGGAGGAGGAGGAGAAGGAGAAGACACAGAAGGAGGAGGAGAAGACAGAGAAGGAGGAGAAGGAGGAAGAGGAGGAGGGCAGCCTGCCCACACACACGTCAAACTATGTGGGCTGTTTCTCCAGGCAGAGGTGACCGAGCAGCATCGGCCCCTTCCAGCTGCTCCCCCACATGAAAGACCCCATCACTCTCACCCCTACACAGAGACCACCTCGGCTCATTCTGCTCGGCCTCCTCTGTGCCACAGACACTGGAGCAGCCTTTGCTCTCCCACAAACCCCACAGGAGGCTCCTGGAACTCGGGGAGCCGGGGAGCCCTCCAGGGAGCCCCGCAGAGGCAGCAGAGCCTTCTCCTTTAGCTTCCTCCCCCGATACCACGAGAGCTCTGGCCCTCCTCGTGCTGTCCGCTCTGGTCCCCTCTCTGAGCCACCTTGCCCAGCTGCTGGGGCAATGCCGGCCAGGTCTCCCTTGGGGCTGCTCCATCAGCTCCGTGTTCCAGAGGCTGAGGAGGAGCCAGCCTTCTGCTGCCGGAACGCTGCCTCTGCGACGCTGCTCGCAGCCACCACCCCTCAGCAGCCCCTGCCGATCCCTCCCTGCACTTCAGCTGCTCATCCCCAGGCAGGGTTCCCAGTGCCCAGCTGCAATGCAGTGCCAAGGAGCAGGCTCACGTGCTGTGGGTGCCCACGTCAGGCGGGTGTAAGGATGGGCACGGTCACCACACTGTACCACCAGGCAGTCTCCCTCCCGCCCTGTGCTGATCACGCTGGGGTAGGTCCCTACAAACCTCTGCCAAGCAAGAACCCAGGGCTGCAGCTGCGCTGAGACAGTCTCTCGCACTGACTGACCCCGTCTCCATGTTCTGCTGTCACCATCTGTCCTGTCCCACTCCTTGCTCACAGCCAAGTCCTACCCAGACCCCAGCATCCTCGGGCTTTGGCAGCGAGACCTGCACGCCCCTTTCCTGCCCTCTCCAGCCCAAACACCTTGTGGGTTTGCCTGGCCCACGGGACGCTGTGAGGTGCCCAGGCCACCCTGTGAGCTCCGTGCCCAGAGCCCACCCAGGGCACCACCGGGAACCCTCTGCCCCAGCTGCGGCCGAGGGAAGCTGCCCGTGAGCGCTGTGCCCAGCATCTGCCCCAGTGCTGCTCCTGTCCAGAAACCCAGGATAAACAGGCATTCCCAGCGCAGGACCGTAACCAGCACCATCTCAGCTGACCCAGGGCTTACAGGACCGGGCAGTAACTGCCAAGAGTCCTTTCTCAGTCAACCAGTGCCCGCTGGAGAGGATCTGTCCCCAGAAGAATGTCCATTATACACGGGTCATAGAATTGTGGAATGGTTAGAGCTGGAAGGGACTTTAAGGATCATCGAGTCCCACCCTCTGCCCTGGGCAGGGACACCTCCCACCACATCAGGTGGCTCCAAGCCCCATCCAGCCTGGCCCTGAACCCCTCCAGGGATGGGGCAGCCACAGCTTCTCGGGGCAACCTGGGCCAGGGTCTCACCACCCTCACAGCAAAGAATTTCTTCCCCAGATCTCATTTCCTCTCTTCCAGTTTGAAGCCATTACCCTTTAGAGCATGCCAGGAACTGGCCACCTGCTCTGGGGGTCCCTCCTCACATCTTGGGGTGCAGTTGGCCAGAAGTGACAGCGCTGTACTGATGCTGGATGGTTGTGTTTTGTCACCTCTACATCAATTAACAGACACTGTGCTTGATCCCAACCGCTCTTCCACCTCTGGTCGGTCTCCTTACTGGTAAAATTTCACACGAGAATAAATGCTGAGAGGACCTTAGAATTGGAAAGTGAATAAAAAATGACACAGAGAAGCAGAGACCATCCTGCCAGGAGCTCCTGACTGCCCAGGAGGAGATTACGTGCTCCAGAACTCCCAGGCCAACTTCCAAAACTTTGATCAAATCCCAATGTAATTTCCAAGAGACAAGGAAAAAACAAGTTTCTAATTGCACTCTAATCACAGGTCATTTGGTTTTACCCAGGCACTCCTGGTGTAAGACAGCAAATCATTCAGGTCTCACAGGCTTTGAGCAACCTGGTCCATGGGAGACGTCCCTGCCCAGGGCAGGGGGTTGGACCCAGATGATCTTTAAGGTCCCTTCCGACCCAAACCAGTCTGGGATTCTGCCCTCTGAAGATTAACTTTTGCACTGCCAGAGAATTACAAATTTTGAGGCGTTCCCTTCCTGCTGCCCAAAACACGTGTTAGATGAGAGATGCCAAGTGGATCCCAGCAATTCCCATCCCGACTGCCAAAGGCAGCAAAACAGCAGCATCCCTGCTGATCCAGCGCTGGGCAGGTTCTTTGCTGACTCCAAAGCCAGTGCTCTGCATCCCACGGGGAGGAGAGCGACTCACCTCAGAGGATTTCTGTCACACCAGGGCACTTACCGTGGTGACTGCATCATCTGCTGCCATCAGTCTTGGAGGCAGCAGAGTTGAAAAAATTCCTCAGAAAACATCTCACCGTTTGTGTAGCAGGAGAACAAAACCTTCCTGACCAGCACAGACAAGCAGCCGAAGCCAAGAGACACAAAATCTGGTTAGGGTTCGAGTGCGGAGCCCTGTGCCGGTGCATGAGCCACAGGGAGCACGGTGCTGTTCTGCCCGGGGGCCCAGAGAGAACCAGGGATCGGGGGATCCCAAATCCCCAGATTTCTACATGAGAAGAGACCATCAGATCCACCCCCTGTGCACACAGTGACACACACACGAGCTGGATTAAAGCATATCTTGTAGAAAGATAACTAATCTCATTTTAAAGGCTTCAAGCAGTGCTAAGTCCACCAGCTCTCCAGATAAACGATTCCAACATTTAATTACCCTCCCTGCTGGGAAACTGCATCTCCTCTCAACTTTAAATTGCTCCAGCTCCAGCCTCCGGGCGCAGCGTCTCTGCAGGCTTTGTCACCCGGACCCAGAGGCCTCGCGTGGCGCTGGCCCCGGGGCGCGGGTTGCCCCAGCAGCAGTGACCAGCACATCCCCATGGGCTCTCGGAGCCCAACAGGACTGAGGTGGCTGTGGAAAGCTGGGTACGGCGTTACATGGGCATCTGGTTTGCCATCACCATGAGCTTTGCTGGGGTTTGGCTTTGAAGTCTTCACAGAACGATCTGGGGTTGGAAGAGACCTCTGGAGACCATCTCCTCCAACCCCTGCCAGAGCAGGGCCCACAGGAACGTGTCCAGGTGGGTTCTGAATGTCTCCAGAGACGGAGGCTCCCCCGCCTCTCTGGGCAGCCTCTGCCAGGGCTCTGACATCCTCCAAGTGAAGAAGTTCCTCCTCATCTTGAGATAGAACTTCCCATGTTTGAGTTTGTCAGTTCCCTCTTGTCCTGTCACTGGGCACACTGAGAAAAGCCTGGCCCCATCCTCCTGACACCCACCCTTGAAGTATTCAGAGGTGTTGATCAGACCCCCCCCTCAGCCTTCTCTTCTCCAGACTGAACAAACAGACCCAAGTCCCTCAGCCTTTCCTTGTGAGAGATGCTGCAGTCCCTCAGCATCTTCATGGTCCTCTGCTGTCCCCTTTCCAGCAGTTCCCTGTACTTCTGGAACTAACAGCCCTCTCTGTGCCAGGGCTCGGACAAAGCACCCCAGACGTGTCTCTGGACGAGGCAGGGATTGTCCCACCCTGGGCAGGCTGCGGGTCCTCCGTGGGGGTGAAGGGATGACAGCAGCAATTGCAATCATTCGCCAGCAGTTTGTCTGCTCTGCTGACCAATTCTGACTCTTTTGGGTTCAGAAGGGCCAATTACTTCACACTCAGCGGCACGTGAACACCGCGATGTCAGCAGCCCTGCTCCGGGTGCCGTGCGTGACGCTGAGCACCCCAGCCAGCTCCCGGCACCCGCCCCAGCTGCAGCCCACCTCATGGTCCTCAGCGGCAGCGTGCCATGAAGGACAGCGTCCGCAACACCCCGACCACGGGACACAGCCGGGGTGTGGAGCAGGACTGAGCAGAAACGAGGACAGAAGCATGGAACAGAACAGAACAGAACAGCTAGGTGGGAAGGGACCTTTAAAGCCCCCCCAGTTCCACCCCCTGCCCTGGGCAGGGACACCTCCCACCAGAGCAGGTTGCTCCAAGCCCCATCCTGTCACAACGGGCCCTGCTAAAAAGTCTCTCCTCATCTTCCTCACAGGCCCTTTAAGTACTGAAAGGCCACAATAAGGTCTCCCTGGAGCCTTCTCTTTTCCAGGCTGAGAGGGGCAGAATCCCCCCACCTCTGCTGCCCATGCTGCTGGGGATGCAGCCCAGGATGTGGGGGGTTTCTGGGCTGCCAGCGCAAGGTGCCGGCTCATGTTAAGCTTCTCATCAACCAAAACCCCCAAGCCGTTCTCCTCGGGGCTGCTCTCAATCCACTCTCCGCCCAGCTTTTGTGCCTGGAACTACCCCAATGCACATGCAAGACCTTGCACTTGGCATTGTTGAACTTCATCAGGACTGCACAGGCCCACTTCTCCAGCATGTCCAGGTCCCTCTGGATGGCATCCCATCCCTCAGGCGTGTCACCACACCACTCAGCCTGATGTCACCCACAACCTTGCTGAGGGTGCCCTCAATCCCATGTCCGTGCCATTGATGAAGATATTGAACAGAGCTGGTCCCAGTACAGACCCTCGAGGGACACCACTCATCACCAGTCTCCATCTGGACACTGAGCCATTGATCACTACCCCCTGGATGTGACAATCCAACCAGTTCTTCATCCATTGGATGTGGTGGCCCCAGCTCATTCTCGGCAGCACAGGGCACAGTACCAGATCGTGAAGGGTTTCTGTTATCAGCAGCATCAGCAGCATCCCCCCGTTATCCCAAAATGTGGAGAGGTATCCACACCTTGTTCCCCCGTTATCCCAAGAGTGGAGAGGAACCCCTGCCCTGCTGTGCGAGACGCTGCCAACAGCCAGGAAGAATGCATGCGGAATCTGTCCACCCTGGCCAGGGATACCAACCCCGAGGACAAATAAAGGCAGGGCAGTGCCCTGGGAAGCTGAGCAGGAAGGCTCTAAGGGCAAGACAGCTCCCGTGGCAGGGACGCAGGGAGCAGTGGGCAAGAGCCCCATGAGAGACCAGGGACCCTCCCGGCCTCACCTCCTCTCACCACTCCCTTGGGCAGCCGTGCCTCCTCAGCGTGCGCACAGGACAACAAGCCCCTCACATCACCCTTTCTTCAGAGGAAAGTGAGGAGAAAAAAGGGGGCCACAAGAAAGGGAAGAAACAGAAGAGAACTTGCCAGGGATCAAGAGACATCCCTGGCTGAGATTTCCTCTGTTTTGAGGAGCAAAAGCTTCCCCCTGGCACAGCCACTCCTCAGACTCGGTTTCCTCTCAGAGAGTTCACGCCACTCGTTAAAGCCCTTTTTCTCCGTCCTGGACAATAACCAGTGTAAAATCCCAGCCGGAGCTTATCTGGGACCCACAAGGAACACTGACAACCAACCAACGGGGCTCGCAGCGTGGTGCAAGCAAGAACCTCCAGAACAGCCTTTGTTTCCAGCTCAAAGCCCCAGGAGAAGGCTGGCCACCAGCTCTGCCCTTACCTGTGCCCCCCGTCAGCTGCGTGCTGCTCCGCTCCTTGGCCAGCCCGTTGGCCTTGGGGCTGGCGCTGGGCGCTGCCGCCGTCGTCGCCCTGGGCAGCCGCTTGCCCGGCACCTTCACCGTAGTTCTCAGCAGATCGATTTCCTTCCCGTGGACATTCTGCATGTAATCCTACAGCAGAGAGGCAGAGAGGGTCTAGATCAGCCAGGCCCCATCCCACCACTCTTACCTCCCCTCTTGCCCACGCAATCAGCACTAAACCCAGCTCCATTCACCCAGGCAGTGACTGGTTCACAGAGAGGCTCGGCTGGCGGCCTGGAGGGGACCTGGGACCTCATCACACATCGGCTTCTCTTAATCTAGACCGAAATCTCCAGCCAGGAGGGCTACAGGTAAAGTCCCTGACACTTCCCCAGTGTCCACAGCCAGCTCTTTCCTGACACGGGGGTCCAAAGCCTTGACCCCGACCTGTCCCCCTCCTGTGACTCGTGGGTGCCTTAGAGCCGGGGCCGGAGGAGGGCCAGGTCTCACCTTCCATGCCCAGAACCAGTCAGCTCCCACAGAGTGACGCCGGGATGTTGCCACGGGCACTCAGGTGCCACGACAAGCCTGCTTGTGAAAGTCTGGCTGAGGATCAGAGATTAGGCAGAGCAAAAGAGCACGTAGGTGGCAGGCAGTTCTTCCCTGTCATTTCTTGTCTTTTTAATCACAGCACTCAGCTATGACAGCTAATAATGTAATACAGCGTGGTGTAAGGAATGGCATCCCTGGAAATTCCCCCTCGGTCACAGCCAGTGTAATTCAAGCCTGAAACAACACGACTCCCGCATACGTTCACCTGCACAGCTCTAAGTTATTCAAAACTTGGTGTTTTGCTTATTGTGTGACCAAAACCTCCAGTACCATGCAGACTGTTAACATCGTTCTGCGCTGCCTCCTCGCAGCATCTCATCTGTTGGTCACAGTAAAGCCTCACACTCCCAGCCCCTCCCGGGAGCCGTGTCCTGTCCCACGTTCCCTCCCCTCCCCTGCTCCAGGGGACACCACAGCTCTCCCCAACCCTCTCTGAGGTCGCTGGCTCTCCCTTGGGCTCATGTCCCAGGAAGACCTGACCAAGGTGATCTCCAGAGGGAAGAGAGAGAGGGACTGTGCTCTGGGCAGACCTCAGGGAGCAGGGACTGGAGCTGAGCTGGAGACGGGAGGCATCAGGATGTGGCTGCGTCCCCCGGGGTCCCTGCGCGGGGGACATGGGCTGTGACTGGGAGAGGAGGGGCAGCCACCGGCCAGGGAGACACCACGGCTGCCGCAGGGAGGCTCGGGCTTGCTCCAGTTCACAAGCAGGTCACCAAAAAGATTAACTCGGAGCTGGTCCCCGTCTGCTTCCAAGCCCATGGAGACAAAGACGTGAAGATCAGCTGACGAGCAACTGTCCTGGCAGTGCTTGGTTCCACGGGCTGCACGGGCAATGCTCAGGGGTCTCGGGTGACCACCTGCAGGGGTTACCACCTCTCAGCAGCACCTCGGCACCTTGGCTGGAATAATTCTCTCTCCACAGACCACTGTTCAGGCATCCAGTCCCGAAATCCAGCCAAGAGATGGGCAGCATGGCAGCACACCCACCCTCCTCTGCCCCCGGCCTCTTGGTGACCTGACCTGCAAGGAGCCGTGCGGGCCCTTTGGTGGCCCCGGGCAGCTCCCGGATAACCAGTGCCACCAAACACCGCCCCGAGCTGTCCCCAGCCGGGTGGGAGCCTGCTGGCACCCTGGGGCAGGGCGTCGCGGAGGGGCTGGAGGATTCTCCCTGCCTCAGCACAATCGCTGCAGTAGCCGGCTGCCTGGCGGAGAGAGCGGTCACCAGCGCACCGCTTTTATTGCATGCTATAAAACAGCAATTTCTTCCCAAGCCTCCTCGCTAATTACCCAGCCAGTTCTCTCATTTCATTTTATTACTGGAATTAACAACGAGTTCAAAGCGTGGAAAGCTATTAAGATGTGTGATTAAGCCACATTCAATTAGTTTCTACAAACAATTTAATTGATGTTGCAGATAGAATTAACAGAAGGTGATTGTGTGAATGGCTCCACTGGCTGCAAAATGGGAGCTGCTTTCTCTCGGCTCGGCGGCACAGCGCGGCCCGGCCAGCAAACCCACCGCCGGGCTCGCCAGCACAGGCCTTGGCTCTCCAAGGCTTTGGGGGAGCGCGAGGAGACCGCACCGGGCTCCTCACAGAACTTCTTCTCTTCCCTCACTGAGCACCCTCTCAGAAAAGTAAGAAAAATACGGACGCAACAAGGGATGCCGCGCTGAACCCAGGGCTCCTGCTGCCCCCGCTCCTGCTCCTCCTGCCACGTCCCGAGACCACCCACTGCCTGCAGGGGAGGCAGAGATGACACCTGGGCAGGAGCACACAGCTCCGCAGGACCCAAGCAAAGGCCCAGGTCCAGGTCCAGGCAGACGTGCATCCCTGGAGGAGGCACAGGACACTTGATTTCAGGGCTGGACCCAGCTGAGAGCGCTCTCTGTCACCCCGTGACCGCAAACCCACGGTTTCAGCCCAGCTCCCAGGGAGAAAACTTCAAAGAGGGGCTGGAGGTGCCAAGATACAGAAACGGGCTGAGTGATAAACACCCCAAAGCAGATGAACAGCCCCACCAGGAAGCTTTTGGCAGGTAAAACCAGAAGTGAGACCCAGCCAGAGCCAGGCAGGGCACAGACACATCTGGGGCAGGTGTGCCTGCTGGAGGGGAAAGAAGAAAGGCAGGGCCACAGATGCCTGGGGTACACCCCCCCCAGGAGGGACAGGGGGAGCACAACAGAGACACAAGGAAAGTCTTGGCAAGAATTTCCCTGAACCAGGCCAAGGAAAAGCCACTGGGAACACAAAAGTGGCACAAAAATGTGAACATCCTGAGAGGGGCTGGGAAAGACCCTCTTCCCACAGCACCCTCAGGGACCCCTCTGCTGCACCCCGAGTTCTGCCACCCCCCAACATGTGGCAGCACAGGCTCTTCCTGAGCAAGGCAGAGGAGAAGATGGGACCTCACACCTTAGGAAGGAACCTCGGGATGCCCAGTGACCCCTCGACCGAGGACCCGTCCTTGCCAGCACAATGTGATGGGGTGGGAGCTGCTGCCACAATGAAGTGGCAAAGAAGCACATGCCCTTCCTCAGGAACACGGGCTGTTCCACCCCAACGTGCTCTGCTTGTGCCATCCTGTGAAAGGACACGGGAACGTGCTTTGTGCCACGGGAGACAAACAGGGTGACAAACGCGCTGCAGCGCCTGCCTGTCCCTCTGCTCGGCTCTGATGGGACCCCACCTGGAGTTCTGTGTCCAGCTCTGGGGTCACCAACAT
>VXBW01007197.1:142319-152327 GCA_013400375.1 Thinocorus orbignyianus
TGGATGATCTTGAAGGTCCCTTCCAACTCTGAGTAGTCTACGTTCTCCTGATTCACTCTAGAAGATGGATGATCTCTAGAAGATCTCTCTAGAGAGGATATAATGGGACATCCTCATCTGGGCCACCTCTTCCTGCACGCTTCCTTCCTGCATCCGCCCCCTCCAAGCAGGTCACAAACCAGGCACCCAGTGGGAAGGTGAGGTGAGGCAGAGGCCCCTTTGCTGATCAGAACGTCTGGGGCTCATCAAACCCCCGCTCAGCATCGCAGTGAAAACTGGCACACGGTGGGTGTCAGGGCTCTCCCCCCGTGCGGGGGTGCAGCACACCAACCCACCGTCCTCGCAGAGGCCGGAGCCCAGCTCTGCGCCCGACAGGCAATCAGTCTTTGCTCCGGGTAAACACACGGGGCAACACAACACCCACCCAAGGAGCAAAGTTCAAAGCTCTCAGAGAAGCCCCGGGGAGGAGGGGCCCATCTTGCACCTCTCCTAGCAGCGGGCTGTGGATCACCAGCAGCACCAGGTGGACGCAAACCGGAGTTTTGCTTGGGGCAAGGCAGTAATGAAATGCAACGCTGAAGAGTGCAGTGAGGAAAGCAGGTGACATCAACCCGGATCCCCGCTGAGGAAGAAACGGTGCAAAAAGGAGAGAAATCTTGTGTGTAAAAGCAACATCTGAGAGTGGTGAAACAACATCCCAGAAATCACCCTGCCTCTACAGCTGACCGTGGTAACGGCCTTCCATGTGTCCCACGGAAATGTGACAAAGCCACACACGCCTGTGTCCCACACGCAGAGCAGGCGGCAGCCGCTACCCCCAGTTTGGTTCCATAAAGACCAAAGAAGGGGGTTACAAAGTCAGGGAACCACAGAACCAGACGGAGTGGTACAGGGAACAAGGACTGAAAGAACCCTACTCTCAAAGCTTCCACAAGCGAAGGACACACGATGACAGGCTCTCCGGGCTAAAAGGCTCGGTGGCTCAGGAGCCGGACGACTGAGCACTGGCAGCCCCTGAGTTAGAGCTGCAGGGCTGGAAACCAGGAGAAAGGCTTGGGGAGCTCCAGCAGCCACGTGCCTGGGGAGATGGGGACAAACGGAGGGCCCAGGAGCTGCAGCACCCTGCTCTTCTCCCCCGGGACTGCTCCAGCACCCCCTAAACCATCCTGAGCCCAGGCTCTGCCCTGCTTCTGTCCATCTGTCCGGCCACAGCACGTCCCCTGCGTGGAGGGAGCGGTGTCCCCCGTGTCACAGGTGTGTCTGTCCGTGGCTCGCTGTGGCAGCAGCAAACTGTGCTCAAGAGGGAGCGGGGAAGAAGTCATTAGCCCCACAGCGGGGAGGCGACAGAGACGGATGGGGAGGCAGCGGCGCGCCTGAGCCAGGCGGGGAAGGGGATCCAAGATGCAGGGAGTGACAGCTCAGCGCGGCAGGCTCCGCACGGGCTCCCTGAACCCATTACCCAATACCCAGCAGCCAGGAAAATTATTCCACACCCAAATGGCACCATCAGCCGTGGCTGCAAGGAGTTCTCCGCCGGCTCCTCACCCCAGATGCAGGGAGGCAGCAGCCCCTGCTTTAATGGGCTGAGCCAGGGAAACGGAACAAGGAGAGATGCATCGACTGCGCAGAATTCGGTGGGAGCCCACTCCTGCCAGCTCTTCCCACCCCGCCTGGCTCGGCAGAGCCTTCACCAGAGGGAAGAGGTTCTCACCAAAACCTGGTAAAAGGCAACTCTGCTCAATGTGCCCACCCTGTCGAGGGCTCGTGCTGAACCCCCTGCGCCGGGCAGAAGCCCCCATGGGGGGGTTCCACCTCCTGCCAAACCCTCCCCAAGCAACTCCCTGCAGCTGCGGCACCTCCAAGGGGACCTGCAGCCACAGCAGAGGAGGACACTGCTCTCTCCCACGCCGGCACAGAACTTACGTGCAGGCTGGGGTGGTAGGTGAGGACTCCGTTGTCACACAGCGTCACATACTTCTTCTTCCACTCTTTGTTGAGAGACTTGCCACTGCGCTTGAGGAGAATGCCCTGGAAGAGAAGCATCAAGAGACTCAGACCTCGTCTGGCCCAGGCACCTCCCCGTCAGCGACAGCACTGCCCCTTGTTGGAGACTGGGCTTTGAAGAGGCACAAAGATCAGAACTCAAGAAATCATCCTCTGGTTAGTCTTCCCAACAGCATTTCCCCTGGGCCTGGCAGGAGAAGGGCTGGAACCCGTTCCTCACCAACCCCACACAGACAGCCCAACCCCGTTCTCAGGGACGAGGGTCTCCACATGCCACCACCGATGCCCAGATACTCTGAGGGACCTATTACACCCTCCACCGTCCCAGATCACTCCCTCTGGGCGACCCTGTTGTGGTGAAAAGCAGGCAGAACACAGCCTCACCGCCAACCGGTGCTGCTGGCTGTTAGCACAGCTCCCAGAGCTTACTCCCCCACCAAAGCACAGCCAGGGATGGTCAAGGCAAGGACCACTTGGGGCAGGCAGGGGCCAGTCAATGCCAGAACCTTCCGTGCTATGCAGTCTCTTGCCTCCTTGCAATTCTTTCTTAGAGATGTCAAACAAGCGGAGCTCGGGACACACTCCAGGAGGCAGAGCAGGTCCTGGGCAGCCGAGGGGTTGGTTCACCCCATCTCCCCATCAGGATTTTACAGGAGACCCATCCTGTGGTCTTCAGGCACAGCACACACCCGGGGCCTGAAAACCACCTTGCTGACATGTCCCAAAGCTCCCTCTTCCCACCAGCCCAACCCAGAACTAACCCAGAACCAGCTTCCATCAATCTGAGCCAGCGCTCAGAGCTTGGACCCTCCTCACCCCCTCCCCATCCAGGTCTGCCTCCCCGGGAAATCCGCCTCCAGCAGCAGTTCCTCGTACCACAGGCCACAGCAGAGGTGGAAGGGAGAAGGAAGAGAGGGCAAGAGGCCAGGAGCAAGGGCTCTGGGAGGGGAGAGGGGAGAGGACATGGGGCATTCTGCTGGCTGGGAGGAAAGGACTGCGCAGGGGGACAGAAGCAGGGATGAACAAGAGTCTGGGAAAAAGCTGGATCTGCTGCCTGTTGGGCCCGGTCCCTGCGAGCGCAGTGTTGGTGCAGACACCCCGAGGGGCTGTTCCTAACGTGGCACAGACCTGGGCCCCGGGCCAGCACCTCCTCAAAACCACAGACAGAAAGCCTCTGTCCTGCCAGCCCTGGCATATCTGGGGGCCGGGTCCCAGCGCCTGGAGACCGGGGCCGCGGCGCCCGCATGACGGAAAAACTCACCAAGAAGTTGTAGGGATGGGCACACGCTGGGGCCACAGCGCCGCCAGACACGGCCGTGAAATCGGCAACAAATGATGCAGAAAAGGCAGGAGCGCCCCGTGACCGCGCCTGGGCAGCGCCTGGGAAGCCAAGAGTGTGAGAAGGAAACGCCTCCCGCTCGTGCGAGGGAGAGAAAGGCAAAGCAGGGCGGCAAGAGCCGAGCTGTGCCAGCGGCAGGACCCCCCCTCGGCCACCCCCAGCTCCAGGTCTGGTGCAGATCCCTCAGCAGCCGGTAAAAGGTGCTGGTTTCAACACGCCCAGCACACGGGGCAGAAGGAAAGCTCCTGCTCTGCCCAGCTCTGGAAAGGGAAAGCAATGACCCCTGTAATTAACGGGCACTTTGCCCTGGACACGGGCACTGGGCACAACTGGAAAAGCCAGCGCAGGGAGTGATGAGCGATGAGAGGACAGCAGAGTAATTAATGCCAATCAGTGCAGAAATAGGGCATCAGAGAGGTCTGACCCTGCTTTTGGTGAGATGGGGACACCTGCTGAATGGTACCTGCTGACTCAGCACGGGATCTGAGCGGAGCGGCACACGCCACCGGCACCCAGCGGCAGGAGCCCCGTACAGCCACCGGCGCAGGGAGTGACAACCGGCCAAGCCAAAGGCCTCAATCAGGAGTGGGAGCAAGTGTCACCACAAATGGCAGATCCACGTCCAACAGAAGCACTGGTGGAGGGGCCTGCACTGACTGGACTCTCACTGTTTAATCAACGTCTTCCCCAAACAAGCCCAAAGGAAACACAAACCCCCACAACGGGAAGGTAAGATGGAAACGGGAACCACGGCAGGGGCTGGTCCTCAACACAAATTGCCTCGTACCCCTTGGGGGCTGCCGGAGCACTGAGGACAGCCCCCACCGAGGCGAGGGGGCCTGGAAACCCCGCTCTGCCCGGCACCGAGCGGTGCCCGTGTCGGCTCAGTGCCAGGACACGGCTCTGCTCCAGTCCCGACCCCACAACATGCTCCTCTGCAGCAGCGCCGGGGACCACGCAGAGCCCACGGAGTGAGAACGGCCATCCCTCCCCCCTCACACACAGGGACAGCTCAGCGCTGAACGGTGGATTCTCCGGAATTGAGAACGTTTGTTGGATACCTTTCAAACCAACCCGCTCCAGAGCAGGCTGAACTTACAAACCTGGCCCAGTCACCAGGTGAAATTCTCTGGATTCTGGGCACAACGACCCCTCCTGGCCTCCAAGCTGGCTCGGTTCTGCAGCCTGACCTGCCAAATACACACTGCAAACCGACGGCTGCGCTGCCTCTCCTCCCCTGGAGGGGTCTGCGACTTCACACACCTCGGTGCCACCTCCTTCAACACTTCCAGCCTCCACCAAGCCCCAAAAATGAGTTGTCTGCAGAGAAGGGTTCAGCTGCAGCGAGTTCAATGACAAATCTGGAACTTCAGAAAGCGGCACACACGCAGAACCAGACCTGGAAGCTGGAAACTGAGTGCTGCCATCCTATTTTTTCAAGCCAGAAGGCACAAGAGTCCAAAACTGGGAGCAGCTACACAACCAAAGCAAAGATCTCCTGAAATACGGGAGGGGGGAAGGCCCTTAAGGCCAAAGACGAAGAATTGAGGGGCAGAGCTCAGTCAGACTCGTTTTTTGCTGCTGTTCTGGAGAGTAAGAGGTGGAGGACGGAGCCCAGAGGATTCCAGGTTTTAACCGACCGCACCAAGGTGCCAACTTCTCTCCTGATGGAGCAAAGTGGAGGTTTGGCCCAGCAGCATCCAGGGAACTGGTTTTCCCATAGGAAAGCCCCTCCTGCCCCAGCCCAGCTCCCCCAGAGCTGGGAAGCGCCAGGAGGACAAAGGCAGGGGAAACGCTGGAGAAGGGGATGGAGATGGGAATATCCCCTCAGCCAGGCTCGTCCCTCCAGGCACATCCCGGACACGGTCCCTTGGGTCTGCTGAGACCCCTGCGCCGGCGCTGACACACCTCAAGCTCCCTCTGCTCCTCCTGGAAAGGTTTATAAGGAAAAACTCTTCCACAGGCTTCTCCCTGGGGGTGGAAGTCCTGCAGGTGGGAAAGAAGGTGCCAGGGGTGAAAGGCAGGAGAACCCAACCCTCCTCCTCTCCCCACTTTTCCTTTCTTCCCGGCATTTTGTCGGCCAGCACGGGTCTCTGCTGTGCTGGATGGTGGTGGAGCACAGCAAAAGCAGCAGCAGCAATATGCAGTGTAATGAAGCAGGGAGCAGCGATGGCCCCCAAAGGACTCGTTTACTCCACAAATCTCCCTTCCACTCACTTTTTGCTAAGAATTTTAACACCAAACTTAATTGTAAAGTCGCGTATTGATTGGAAAATGCAAATGGCAATTTAAATGTAATCTAAGCTCCCAGCATGATCCCAGCTCCCAAGGAGGAGGAGTCACCCGCCTTGGGCCTCGCTGGAGTGCGTGGCCCCCGTCGAGCTGGGCCAGGGACCTGGGGACCCCCGGGCTGCCCCCGCCTTCGGTGCAGCCTTCCCAGGAAGAATCTGGTACATGTGCAATTAGGATTTCAGTCCTAGTAACGAACAGCTGGGGAACCTTCGTCTCCCGGCCTATTTAACCCACTTCTCAGACACAAGCGTCCAGCTATGAAGAAGCTCTTCCAGCCCTGGAAGACCATCCAAACCTACGTAGCACCAAAAGGTCACTGCAGCAAAGGGACCTCGAGTCCCTGGTGCTGAGCAGTCCCAGCAGAGGCACCGCAGGGAGACGAGGAGCTCTGCTGGGTGCAGAAGGGCCCCAACATCCACAGCATCATGGAATCACAGAACAGTTTGGGTGGGAAGGGACCTTAAAGGCCATCCAGTGCCACCCCCTGCCCTGGGCAGGGACACCTCCCACCAGCCCAGGTTGCTCCAAGCCCCATCCAGCCTGGCCTTGAACCCCTCCAGGGATGGGGCAGCCACAGCTTCTGGGGGCAACCTGGGCCAGGGTCTCACCACCCTCACAGCAAAGTCTCCATGGTTTCACCTCTACCACCCAGCACTGCCACCTTTCCCTGGCGTGTGCAGGGCACAAGAGAGACAGAGCAGGTCACCCAGAGGCGTTCTCAGTTGTGCTGGAGAAGGTGGTGACAAGTGACAGGCAGCCACCGCACCTGCACAGCAGCGTGTCCCTTCTCAGCCGTGGTGGCCAGCCCTCCTGACAGCAGACCCAGCCCTGCACAGAACCCCAAGGCACCAAGCGCCAAACAGGGCCACCAGCAGTCCTCATGGCCACCAGCTGTCCCCAGGGTTGGTCCCCTTCCCGCAGAGCCCAGGAGAGACCATGCACTGGTCACAGTGGCCACGGGCCTCAGGGAAGGACTTTGCAGGGCAACGACCCACTGCTGCCCCACATCCCCCACCAACCATCCCTAGGGAATTCCACCGTGCACCAGCCTTGTCTCCAAGTGGAGGAGTCAAACTGCTCCCCAGGTTATGAAGCAGCAGCTGCAGCGCCCGAAGGCAGCATCTGCGACCACCAGCCCCGCAGGACACGTGCTGAGGGAGCAAAGGAGTCTGAACCTGGCCAAGGATCGGGCAAGAAGAGCCTGCAGTGCTGACACTGCACAGCCCCAAACTGATGGGCTGCTCTGCTCTCTTATGGTGGGCAGGGCCACCAGACCATGTAAGGGCCAAGCTGGCTGAAGGCCCTGCTCCTTGGCTCCCCCGCAGTGACGGCAAGCAATGAGCTCCCCACAATCTTCCCGAAAGGGCAGGTCCCCATCAGAGGGCAGAGCAACCACCGTCCATCCCACCCCTTGGCGATATGAGGCTACAGCTCCTGAGCGCCGTTGCTCATTTCCACCTTGTGGAACCAAGTTGTTGCTGCTCCTGGAGGGACGACCCAGCAAAGGGACGGCGCAGAACTCACCACTCTGACACTATCTATCCATGGCGTGTCCACACCAACCCCATCCCCACCCCCTGCCCGGGCAGACCAGCCTTGTTCCCCCTCCAGGAACAAAGCTCTGAGCCTTCCTGAGATGCTGTAGCACCACTGTCTAATTCAAACAGCGGGAGGGCAGTGATTTCAGAGCCCCACAGCACCTCAGGAGATGTGTCACAGCACTGCTGGGTGGCTGGAGCATTGCCCCGGCTCCAGCTCCCGTGTGGAGTGGCACTGAACCCCGGGAAAGCCACTTCCATAAACCTGTGCCTGCCTTTCCGACAGGACACCGCTTCCCCGGTGTCAGTACACGATCCTCTGCAGGTAATCTCTAATCTCTGGAGCTCTGGAAGCAGACCCCCCCCCGGTGCGAGACCCCAGAGCCCTGCCCAGCACTGGTCCCCATGGCACTGCTGCCCCCCAGCCCTGGGGAGGAGGAGGAGGAGGAAGAGGAGAGGGCAGCAGGCAGCAGCGGGGGTCCAGAGTGGGCGCAGGGCACGGATGCCCTCTGCTGGAACCGCTGTCGCCAGAGAAGCCTCGAGCCTGCGCCCAGCAGTAGGTGCAGGGTCCGGGCCAGGACCCCCAGCACCACGCTCCTCGGGTGCAGGGCAGGCATGCAGCCCCCCGGGACGCCTGGGGAGACACCCGGCCCCTCCGTGCCCTCCCACACCCCGTGCCAAGCCACGGCACCCCAATCCGCACCGAAAAGCCTCGTGGCACCTCCCCGGGGCACCTGCTGGGCCGTGCCGGGGGACACCCAGCCCCACCACGCTCTCCCGAGCCAAGGCACCCCAAATCCACACCAAAAAGCCCGCTCGAACCTGCTTCATGGGAATGGCCCGCCCGCTGCCGATGCTGTCCGCTTTACACTCCGGCACCTTCTTCTCCCGCTCCGGGTCGGCGCCCTTTCGAGACTGGAAGAGAAGAGACACGGGACCGTTAGCAGAGGGGCGCAGGAGAGGAAGAGGCACGAAGCCCCCGTCCCCGCGGGCTGCCAGAGCAGCGCAGCGCCAACCACGCTCCCCGGGCCGGGTCTCCCAGCGCACGGAGCCGCCGGCATCTCGCCCGTCCCCGCTGGGGACACTCCAGCCCCGGCCTCCCCACCGCCTGTCCCCTGGCCAGCTGTCCTCTCCCCCCGCCACTGTCCTCCGGGCAGAATGGGGCTACTCTGACCCCCCTCCCGCGGGGGCACACAGGACATGGCGACAGACAGAGATGGCGTGGGATGCGGGTGGAGCATGGATGGAAGCAGGAGAGGAGCTAAGGCAGTGAAGGAACTCACACCTCTACTAATCCAACAGATTTATTCTGTTAACACACTGGCACCATACAAAGTAGCACAGGTCACCGGGCAGAGATACCAGCCCCTTACAAAAGAGCATGGACAATAAATACCTATCACACGGCTAGAGAGCTGAGAGCAGATCCCGCCAGCCCCGGGGCGGCCGCGGGGAGAGCAAACTCCAATAAATACAATGTGAAATATACAGTCTGTGGAGCAGAACTCATTCAAAGTGCTTAGGACAGAGGGAGATATCGAGTCATACACGGCATGGAGCACAACCAATACATTCAGAATCACAACAATGGCAGAAGGGCAGCGGCAGCGTCTCTCCGGAGCGTCCTACACACCCCCTGGGTCCGGGAGCGCCCCGTGTGCTTTGGATCAGAACGGGACACCAGCCCCACGCGCCTGGGACACCGATTCACTGGCTTTGGGGCCCAGAACAAAACAAAGAGATCGAGAGAGAGGAAAACTAAAGAGACACAGATGGCTGCTGTGCTGCGAGGAGGAAGAGGAGGAGGAGGAGCAGGAGTCCATGCAGGCGGCAGGAGGTGCAGGAGGGAGGAAGGAGCGCGTGCCAGCGGCGGGCGCCGGCCGCAGCTCCCGCAGGCAGCAGCAAAGCGTCTTTGGGCCCGTCCAGCTCCACTCGCTGCTGTCGCCCGGTCCTGGCGGGTCGGCAGGTCTTCCCGTCCCGTGAGGGTCGTCGGCCTGGCATCCCCGAGCACGGAAAGTGCCTAGGCAGCATCCAGCAGGCCCCGAAATGTCCCAGCTTAAAGTGCAGGCGCAGGCCGTCTCAGCGCTTCCTAGACTTTACATTGGGGGGATTTAAAAGGCTCCTGCGTGTCTCCGAGGGGGGGACCCATGCTGGCTGGAGGGCGGGCGAGCCTCTAATCTTAGATCAATCCCAGTGCCCATCCCTTATCCGGCCCTGGAGAGGCAATGAAAAGTGAGAGAATTTGTACAGAGGTGCCGTGTGTAACCACCTGGATCTTCTAATTTGGAAGGAGTTGGAAAGGCCTTTTTGTTGATGAAAAGTTGGAAACAGTGGCACATATCTGCAAATATCGAAAGAATAAAGAGTTTGGCAAGTTATACTCAGAACACGGACACGAGCTGTCAGCGGTGGGTGCCAGGCAGGCCGGGTGCCGGCGGCAGCAGCTCTCGGGGCGCGGGCTCCAGCTAGCGGGGACGGGGCAGAGTCTGTCTCCACCTGGTGGTCTCCGGCACACGGACCCCCGCTCGGCGGCGGCGGGGCCCGATCCGGCGTGGGGAGCAGGAGGGGAGCGAGAGAAAGGAGGAGGAGGAGGAGGAAGGAGAGGAGAAGGAGAGGAGGAGGACTGGGCACGGAGGAGCCAGGCGCAGCTCAGGACTGGGGCTGCAGCCGCTCCCACCTGGGGACCCCGCGGGGACGGGGGCTCTGGCTACACCTACGCTGCCTGCCCTGCCCGGGAGAAGCTACCGGCACAAAACCAGCCTTCCCCTCCCCGCCCCGCTCCCCCTGGTCCTGTCCCGCTGCGGGAGGGGGGGTCGGGAGCTGCTGCTGCTGCTG
>VXBW01007197.1:155218-174645 GCA_013400375.1 Thinocorus orbignyianus
GCCAACCCCTTCCCCCGGCCTGGCCCCCAGAGCCCCCCAAGGCTGCGCTGAGCCCGGCCTCGCTTACCGTGAATATGTTGGAGCGCCGCTTGGACTGCTTGCGGATGGGGGTGGGGGTGTTGGAGGCAGCGATGGTCTCGATCCGCAGCTCCCGCTGGCTGATGCTGGGCGTGGAGGGCACCGAGGAGGAGTAGTCACTGAAGGCTCCTCCGCCGTTGGTGGCCTGGGGCAGAAGGAGACAACAGTCAGACAGAGACAGGCGGTCACCTGGGAAACGGCCGTGGGAACACCCTCCACTGGAGCAGAGGGGATGGGGATGGGAGAGGCATCCCATGCCACGCACCGCCTCTGCCCAACCGGGGATCTCGGGAACGCCACCTCCCTTCTCTCTGCTCTAGACTTCCCACCAGGACAACAAAGTTCTGGACGGAGGAGTGAGAAGCAGCGAATGCAGAGCGGGACCTGACCGCTGGCTGCCGGCACACGGGCAGCCCCGGGGGTCTGCAGCAGTTGGGGGGCACTGATGAGCCCCCGAGCCCCGAGTGGCAGCAGCGGCTCTTCTCAGAGGGGCACGGCTGGGGACACGTCAGCGTCCTCCCCCTCCACATCCCAGGAGGGGCACAGCCATCCCTTGGACACTCTCTGCGAGGACCCTCCTCTCCCCAGAGGCTGCCGGACACAGCCCAGAGCCTGCCCAGCTCCGTGTCTCACTCGGTCCCTTCCCCGTCTCACCATGCTTGTCCCTGTGACTCAAGCCCCCACCTTCCCAGCCCCTCCTGCAGCCGCGGGTGCCACCAGCTGAGCTCACCCACTGTGTAAAAGGCGTCTCTGATGCTGGTTTGGAGGTTTATCCAAGCAGAGCCCACACCTCTGGCACCTGTGAGCCACCGTGGCCTTGGCTGCCACAGGAACACGTGGGACAACACACTGGGTCTTCCTGAACACTTTACTTGACCCCAGGAGGGGAAGACCTGACCCCGCCGTCTGTGCAACCACCTCAGCGACACGTCGCTCTCAGACAAATCCTGGCTCTCTCCTCTCTGCCCAGGCGACCAGGGAAGGAGCTCCAGGAGGTCAGGAGGAGCAGGACCCGCACAAAAGCCTCTCAGACCCACAGCCTGGGACGTCTCACTACGACAAGCCATGTGGCAGCCTGCGCTCTCTTCTAGATGACAGAATCGTGGAATTGTCCAGGTTGGAAGGGACCTCTAAGATCAGGGAGTCCAACCATCAACCTAACTCTGAGAAAAACCATCCCTAAACCATGTCGCTGAGCACCATGTCACTGAGCACCGTGCCTGCCCGGCTTTAAAACACCTCTGGGAACGGTGCCTCAACCCCTTCCCCGGGCAGCCCCGTCCAAGGCTTCGGAACCCTTTCTGTGTTAACAGTTCTCCTAAGAAATTTCTTCAGTGGTTCTGCTGACCTTGGGCCAGGAGTTCAAACCCGTGCTGAAGAGGCTGCCCCTAGAAGGGCAGGAAAGCTCCAGCCCAACTCCTCCGGTTCATCTCCCACCCAGCAGCAGCTCCGATGGCCCCAGGACACTCTCCGCTCCCACCCACTGCTGGAAGCACACGTGGGATGAGGACAGAGGCTGGGGCAGAGGAGAAATGCCCCCAGAGGCAGACTCCAAGGCCATCCCATCCCCATGCTCAGCTGCAACAGACTGCTCCTAGACTTCTGTAAATCCCAGGGGAGTGGGAGAACCCCAGCAAGACGACAAGTCTGGGCAAATACCTCTGCTTTGCTCCGGGCAGCTCCTCTGCTGAGCAACCAGAACACCTGAACCACCACCTGTGGTTGCCACTGAAATCTAAGAACTCAGCAGAAGCTGAAAACTGAGTGAAAATCCTTCCCGTTAGAGAGCAACGGGTGGATGTTGTGAACTTCAAAAAGCATCGAGAGTGCCACGGGGTGCTGAGCAGGGAAGAGCTCGGCTCTTCAGATGGAGGAACTCTTGGCATAAAAAGGCCCAAGGCAGAACAAGGAGAGAAATTTGAACAGAAGAGTGTGAACAAGGAGCGGCCACTGACCCAGCGCGGCTGAGGAGCGAGGAGGAAGCCAGAGGAGACCACGGAAATGAGGGTACTGAGAGCTGAGGGGGCTACGGGACACCGGCTTCCTACAGGAAATGAAACTGAGATTTTAAATTCAAAGAGCGGAGATGGAGCTGAGCTGTGGGGAAGAACTTTGCCGTGAGGGTGGTGAGAGCCCGGCCCAGGTTGCCCAGAGAACCTGTGGCTGCCCCATCCCTGGAGGGGTTCAAGGCCAGGCTGGATGGGGCTTGGAGCAACCTGGGCTGGTGGGAGGTGTCCCTGCCCAGGGCAGGGGGTGCCACTGGGGGGGCTTCAAGGTCCCTTCCCACCCAAACCATTCTGATCCTATGGTTCTGTCAAGCACAGATTCCAGTTGCTGCCACTGCCGAGCCACCGGCGCTGGGTGAGCTCTGGAGACGTGCTGGGACAGGCCGGGCAGCGCCTGCTGCCGAGCCCAGCTCAGCTGCACTTTGGGCTTCGTTCCACCTGCAAAGCTTTGGTTTCCAGTCCTTTCATCTGCCCTCCCAGTAACATCTTGGTGAAGGCTCTTCCCCGTGTCACCCAAGGGCTGGTGTGGGACCGCAGGCCATCGGAGCGAAGCCGTGACACTGGTGGCCCCACGCCGGGAGGGCAGAGGAGCGCGGCCGGGCACGCCGGGCTCCCGGGCAGTGCCATGGGGCCAGCAGCAGCTTCCACGGCTGGGGGCTGCACAGCCCACCCCACCAGCCCCCAAGGCTCGGCGTGGGGTGCCTGCGTTACCTCCTGCCAGCTCTGGGAACGAGTTCCCTGGCAGAAAGACAAACTTCCATCCCACAGCAAACAGGCAGCCGTGACCCAGTGCACAGCCCAGGGGACTCCTACGGGCACCCTGGGTCCCTGGAGAAAGGGGGAGAGGGGTAGCCATGGTAAGGAGATCAGGGGGAGAAGGGGGCAGCAGTGCTAAGGAGATCAGGTGGAATCACTCCGGGAGAGCTGCAAGCACCCACTGGCCCGAGAGACTCCCACCCACAGCCTCGGGCGAGGGACCGGCAGCCGCCGGGAGGGAGGCGGCTGGAAGCCAAGGCCAAGCTGAGGAACGGGCTCCCAAACCCACCCAACCTGCTGGCCCGGTGACGGGTGCGGGCAGGACACGCGGAGCCTGAGCCAGCAGCAAAGGGAGAGCTTCCCTTGGGGGCTGCAGGGCCCTGGGGGATCCCAAGCGTCTACTCAAACGGTGCAGATCCACACCCCAGAAGCTGCTGGGAATGTCCAGGGGGCAGACCTGGTGTCCCCAAGGGACGGTGTGGGGCTCCTGGGGCTGGCCCTGGCTGCTGCAATGCCAGAGGACCAGGGAGATGCTGAGCAGGGCACTCATGGTGACAGACCTGAAGGAGCATCCTCTGGTGGAAAACCCTGATGGTGGCCAACCTGTTCCTGCAGGTCCCGTCCTCTCCACCCCGATGGAAGCAGTGTCCTCTGAGGCACTGCTGCAGAATACAAGCAAAACCCCCAAACTCTCCAAGACAGAAAGGAAAGCAAGGCCTGTGGCTGGATCAAGAACTGTTTCATAACGAGGACCATCCACTGTGCCAGGACACCAGAACACCTCGCGCAGCACCGCTGTCACAGAGCCCTCCAACTTGGGAACCAGGCACGATGACGAAGGTTTGGAAACCAGCCACCACCTCACACCTGGAGAACACAGTGCTCCAGACCAAGGGGTGACAAAATCACCAGCATCCTCCAGGATCTCTCTTCTACCAGCAATTGCAAAGGACCGGCCAGATCATCAGGAGACCAGACAGGGAACGGCCATTCCCAAAGAAGTTGGTTTGGCTCAACTTGTAGCATCAAGCTATTTCCAGAAGAGCCATCCCCCAGAACCAGGTCGAGATCTCAGATGGCACCACCATCTCTCCGGGCACAAAGCTAGGAAGGGAAGGGGCTCTCCTGGCCAGACACTCGGGAGGAAAATGCCAGTCCCGCTGTCCCCTTAAGGGGACTGAGGAGAAAAGGAGATCCCTCTGTCCCGGTGTGTGTCCCACCTGCCTACAGCGGTACCCAGCTGTGGCACCGGGCAAACAAAAGCTCCTAACTGTACTTGTCTGGCATCTTTCCATCTCATATCCATGTTAAATCCCGTGTTCCCAAACCCTTCCTTGAGATCCTGTTCCCTGTGCCAGTTCCTGCTCTCTTTCTTGGGAAGGCAAGTGAGAAACCTTGGCAAAAGCCCCAAACCCTCAGGTAGGGAAAGGCAGAACACGGCACTACTCTGTGAAGACATCTCATCCGTCTGTCCACCCCCTCCCAGAGCTGCCCCGCTGGCACCTCCATGCCAGGAGCAGAGGACACTTCCCAGGAGCAAGGTCACCATCACTAAGCCCCACAAGTGGCTCCAGCAGCGTTGTACAGCAGAGCTGTCTGAGCCCCGTGATCTCCTGTGCTGGGGACCACGTCCTTTGGTGTCACCATCCCAAGCCACTCCTGAGCAGCGGCGCCTCTGCACCCTCTGTGCTCTGCTGGATGCGTGTCCTCCTGCAAGCCCACATCCACCAGAGCACATGGGCTGCTCTGCCCAGGTCCGTGTTAGAAACACCAGGAATGGGCAAATCTGGGTTTCCCAAAGCAAGCCGGACTTTCTCTGGAACAGCAGGAAGCAGCTCCAGAACCTCATTCCTGAGCCCAGACAGGAACAGGGAAACACTTCAGTGTTCTACGCTCACTCACCACTTCCATTGCTCCACGCTCTATTTTTAGGGGAAGTGCTTTTGTCATAGAAGAGAAATGTGCAAAGACCACATCAAGGAATCCTCAGCAGGTCACTGGGAACAGGAAGTGTTTGTGGTTGAGCCACACAAGACCCAGGGAGCAGAGATGGACTCGGATCCTCTGTGTGGAGTCTGGGTCCACGGCGCTCGACAGGCACAGCGTGAGCGGGGAGGGAGGATGCTCCCGAAGGATGTGGCCTGGCATTACTGCTGACACGGCTACAACCCAGCAATCAGTCAACAGTCCTGGCTGCAATTCCCCTCGGGATGCAGTTCCCCAGAGGGTGTGATTTCCCAGGGGCTGCAATTCCCTGAGGGATGCAATTCCCTAGGGGCTGCACGCTGCGTGACTTCCCTCAGCCAGCCCCGGGGTCCCAGCAGACCCCCCCCAGTCCCTCCAGCAAAGCCCTGGAAGCACCGAGAGCCACGGTCCGGCCGGGAGTGCTCTGCAGGTGCTGTGCTCACTCCGAGCTCGAGGGACCCCCAGAAGCTGGGACCAGAAAGCTGCCCGGCCTCGGAGGCAGCTCCAGGCCTGTCCTGAGGGCTCAGCCCCTTTGCGCAGACCTCACCTGAAGCTGCCCATCCCTGCAAAAGCCTCCAGGCACCCGGCTTTGGCAGCCCACGGGGCCAGGCACAAACTGCACCGGGTCCCTGCCATGGCTGCAGACAGCACCCCGCTGGCACAGAACGCCCTCCCTGCAGGGGGAACCACGAGTCCTCCCAGGGCTGAGGGGCCCAGAAACACCCCAGGTCCAAAGCCAATCCTCTGATGAAAAGACATGTCAGTGTGGTAGAATTTGTTTTGCTAAACTTGCTTTTTTTCTGCAGCTTTACCTGCTCCTCTGAGCCCCCAGCTACACTCTTCCCCAAAAACCGCCTCAAGCTCCCTGCAGCAGCCGAGGGGCTCGCGCCTCCCCTCCCCACCAACCCAGCCTCTCAGCCCGAAGGCACCGTGTGGACAGACACGCTTCACGAGCTCCTTGCTGCAGATGCCAGGATCACACGTGCCAGGCACTTCAGAGCTGGACTCTGGTGGCCTGACCGCCCCCGAGGAGCAGCAGAGGCCGGAACCTCCGCAGCCTCACCAGAAGCAGCTCAGCAGGCGCGCGGGTGCTGGGTCTGCAGCAAAGCCCCAGCAGCGCGGCCTCTCCTTCACCACCACTCGCCCCGCTCCCGTTCCCGACCTGCTCTTCTCTGGAGCCACACAACTCACTCCTCTGGCTTCACCATCCTCCTGGCATGGAGACCTCCTGGCCCTGCCACTAACGCTGCTCCTGAAGAACAGCTGCAGAGAAGAACCTCCTCTCCTCTCCTCTCTGCTACTCCTTCGATTTCCCACTGAATTTGCCGCTCCACAAACACATCTCCTGGGAAGCCCACCTGTACGTGCAGGGAAGACCCTCGGCTTCTGGCTTCCAGGGGGAGCAGGGCTGTGGGCCCCTCTCACAGCCCCCTGCTCTGCCCAGGAGCATCCCTGCAGATGGCTCCCGGCTCTGCCTGTCGGCACAAGGACACCACAGCCCTGGAGACCGGGCCAGCTCCAAGCTGTGGACAGAAGCTGCGGGGTGACAACGGCCCTGCTCTGCCTGAAGCTACTGCAGGGCTGCCGTTTGGGCTGAACATGCTGAGTGACCCGGGGGGTGTGCAGGGGCGGGAGGGTCCCCTGCTTTCCCCATCCACATTTCCCACCTGGTTGATGTGAACAGAAGGGATGGAGGCTGCCGAGACGGAGGAATGGCTGGGTGAATTGGGCAGGGACTTGCAGGGACCGATGGAAAGCTGCTGCTTCTTCCGTAGAGCCACCACCTTCTGAGCCACTGCAAGAAGGGAGACAGGGACGGGGTCAGAGTCCAGAAAGCACCTCTCTCCACCCACGTGTTTCTGGAGAGTGAGACCCAAACCCTTCACATGACTGATCCCAACAGGTGAGGCTCAAACTGCACCCCCTGCATTAACGGGGAGGATTTCTGCAGGACACCCACCCTCACACCCCCTGCCCCTGCCACGCGTCAGGGCACCGTCTGAGCAGGGCCGGCTCCCACGCTGGCCACACCAAGTCTCCAAAGGCCACCCGCTCTCCTGGGCCTCACACAGAGCAGTGACCTGATGTGGACACCAGGGACCCACCAGGCCCTGGGCTGCTGTGGAAGAATTCCTGGGCAGCCAGAGTCCCTTCTCGGTCACCAGCTACAGGAGCCAGTCACCCAGCTGAGTAGCCCAGGCAACGCCACCTCCACAAGCCTGTGTCCTCATGACCCTCACGGTCTCCAGATGCAAGAAGAACTCAGGTGAGGAACAACTCTTGCAGTTCCTGTGACCTCACCTCCCGATGTCAAGAGTCCAAAATTGCATTTCAACCTTCCTGATCTCCTGCCTTTGCTGGAAATAAACACCTTGAGCAGAGAGCGTGGCAGCAAACAGGCTGGGAATTCAGGAGAAGACACTGCCGTTCCCCACCTCCTCCTGCAGACTGGCCAGGGACCCCCACCCCTGCAGGAGGAACCTTCAGATGAACACGACTGTAGGTGTTGGAACACCCCACGACCAACCTTCCAATAAGGGAGCTGCCATGTTCTCCTTCCAGGAACTCAGGAGAATTTGGAAACCATGCACGTGGCATGACTGAACCCCTCTGGGAAGGTGAGATGCCAAAAATGGCCAAACCCTGTCCCCTCCCAGCCGCAGCGCCACGTCCCGCACAGGGACAGATGAGGGTCCCTGGGGTCACCGCCAGAAAAGATTCAGAAAAGCTGCTCAGCAGCTGCTGTCCTGGGCAAACAGCCTGGCACAGCCTCTGCCCCGCCACTGCCCCGGCACGGTAACGAAGGAATTAACTGGAGGACAGCGGTGATAGAATCTCACCAACCCTTATCTGAGGCATCTTGAGGTGGCCTTCGTGTTCCTGCTTGCCTGGCAGAGGCTCTTCCACCTCTTGAACATCAGCCAGACTTTTTCCAGGATAATTTCTGTCATCCCTTCGCCCAGCCCCTGGGATCATTTGCTCATCACGACGTCTCGGGCTGCTCCGGGCAGCTCAGTGATGTTCGACCGACAGGTCCTGCCCCGGCCACGCACCCTCTGCCCAAACGCGGCGCTGGGTGTTTGTTTGCCCAGTGCCACACGTGGGGCCCAGCCCTGGCGTGTGCTGGCGCTTGGGCACCACAGGGTCCGTTACAGCACAGCGCCCTGTCCTCAGCAGGTCACGGGAGAAACCCCTCTACGGGCACCAACAGGAACGGGCAGCTCCGGCAGCAGCATCTGGAGGGAGGACGAAGGTGGCCGGGGACACGCTGAGCCCCCTTCAGAAGGTGGGGAGGCACCTTATGGAGCTGCAGGGCCTCGCACACGCCTCTGCACAAACTCTTGGCCTCTCCATTGACGTTCTCCTGCCAAACCGCTCCTCAAGCACCTCTGGCTGCCCTGGGGGACACTGCGATGCTGCCCCTCCTGCGCCCTTCCAGCGTCAGCCCCCAGGAACACCACCAAGACAACCACTGCCAAGGTCTTCTTGGCATCTGCTCGCAGACCTTTGTTTGGAATAGAAGCGGTCTGAAAAGGAAGCCCAAGAGCTGAGGGACCCCCATGGCCTCTTGCTACTGTCCTGACATGCTCTAAACTCTGGGAGATTTCTGCACACAGGGCCTCTGTGAAGGCAATTTTGAGAAGAAAGCTCTTGAGCCGTAACCTCTCCAGAGCCAAGAAGTCAGAAGGCAGGTTCAGGACCAGGTTCCAGCTCCCCGGGCACTCTCTGCGAGTGAGAGGACCACTCCAAACCCACCCTAAGGAGAAGCTCTGGAACGCAGCTGGTGTCTGGGGGGACTGGAGGACACAGCCCAGCCAGTGCCACCCTTCATCCTCGCGACGTGTGAAGCCACAGGCAGCCTGTCCCCTCTCTTCACAGAAGCAGTGACAACATCTGGTGCCGGCAGCAACTTGGGAAGGATGAGAGAAGAGCAGTTTCCACGCACGGAGGAGCATCTCCACGGGGACTCCAGCCAGGCCCACGAAAAACCAGCAAAGAGAGAGTCACCCCTTTTCTGCACACCGTGCAACCCTTCCACAGCGACCTTCAGAGGCCCAACCACCCTGACAAAACCCCACCGCTCCAGGAGATCCCACACAACTGCAGCGACACACCAAACGTGGTCTAGATCCCTGCGTGACACAATCAGGAACTCCACTGCAGGCCGAGCGCCCGGAACTGCTCCGGGCGTGAGGAAGGGTCCCTGCTGCACCCTCCTGGGTGGGAAAGAGGACACCACAGCAGCCAGAGACTCCCAGCCCTCGGGGAACCGCTGAACAGTCGGTGAAGGTGGAGATCGAGGTTCTCCTCCTGGGAGCCTCCTGCAGGCTGAGCAGCACCCGAGCAGAGCCGGCGGCTTGGGAAGGACGGAGGCTCATGGTGAGTCTCCTCCACAACCCCGGACTTGAAGGAGGTACAAGAGGTGCAGAATTCAGCACTTCCCTACACATTTTCACCAACAGTCAATGAGAAGAGGGATACTGACAAAAAAAGTAAGGATTCTTTAAAATTTGAAATTGACTGGCTTTGGCTTCTAGCGTGGGCTCTGCTGGCCTGCAGAGTCCTAGTGCCTGGGACCTTCTCCCCACCTAGGCAGGAACGTGGACACTCTCACATTGCAACCAGGTCACCTCTTGGCCTTCCCTTTGATTTATCCAATGAATAATCTCTTCAAGTGTCTCGCTGTCAGGTACCTTTTCCAGCTTTTGATTAATTCTTGTAGATTTTTTTAACCTTCTCCGTTTCTGTGTCCTTTTGAAGTGCAGACACTCAAGTCTGACAATGCTCCAGAAACATTCCTGCTGGATGAAGGCAAGAACCCACGGGGAATTCCACCCGGAGCTGCCTGGCTCCTTCACCCCGGGACAGCCCCAGCCCCTGGCCGGGCGACCACGCTCCGTGTTCCCGGGAGGAAGAGCTGCCCCATCAGGCCCTTCGGTTACCGCTCCCCTGTCTCTGACACCGAAGGTTCTGCTCTGCCACCAACGGCCACCAAACCCCTCTCTGCAGGCTCACACGGACCCACTGTGGGGACACAACCATCCCCACGGCCCCTCGTGCACACCCACGAGCACCTCACCGACGTGCCTCACGCCCAGGGATCGCTCGGAGCCGGGCTGTGTGTGTAAAGCACCGGCACAGGGACGCGGCCCCCGCCGCCCTGTCCCACCCGAGAGCTGGCCCAGGCAGCGTAAGCCCCTCTTGGGGGCAGCCCCGTCCCCCCCGGACACCCCCCGCCGGCGGCCGTTACCATCCTGGAAGACCCTCTCCACGTTCAGGCCGTAGGTGGCACAGGTCTCGTAGTAGGTGCAGCGCTTCAGGTCATTGGAGAGCTTGCGTGCCCGGGAGTCGTCGATGACCCGGGGGTTGGTGGCGCTGATGGCATCTGGGAACGGAGGGCAGAGCAGGTTAAAAGGCCAGTACCCGCGTCCCACCTGTCCCCATGGGATGCTCCTGACCTCCCTCCCTCCCTTCACACAGAGTTCACCCCGTCCCCTCAGCGCCTCAGGCTGCAGTCCCAGGTTTGCAGAAAAGCAGATTTGTGAAATGAACCTTTTAAAAAAGCCTGTTTTTCAGACTGTTTTCCAAATTGACCTCCTCCAGCTCTCCAAACCACCCAGGCCCTGAGGCCTCCGGGGACAGGAACCAGTGGGAGCTGTGGCTGGCACAGCCTGGGCGCTGGAGCGGGACACACCACAACGCACACAAGCACACGGTGACCGGTGGCGCTGTCGGTGACAGCGGGACGCTCGGTGACAGCAGACAGAGTGCCGGGGACAGAGGTGTGTGAGCAGCCTGACCCCGGGGCCAGCTACAGCCTCGTCTGCGTGAGGGTGCAGGGTGTTCCATGCCTTAGCAATGACTAATGTTGCCGTCTGCCAACGTGCCACCGGCCGTGGCTGCTGGAACCAGCGGGGACACTCCTCTGCAAGGCCACCTCAGCTGCAGAGACAAGGCATTTCCCAGTCTCGGTGGGTTTGGGTCTCACGGCCATACCCTACGATTGAAGAACCAAAGGGAGAAATCATCCCGGGTTAACTGGGAAAGGCCGGGCTGCGCTCACTGGGGCCCTGCTGCACACTGGAAAAACAGGCTGAATTTGTGCTCCAGATGGCTGCGAAGGGCTCACGTGTTTCGGAAAAAACACACTCCCAAGAGGATTCTGATTCCTGAAGACATGCCAGGGACACGCAGGGGCTGCCAATGAACCCCCTCGGGAGCAGCCAAAGGAGCCCTGGGACTCGTGCTGTATAAAGACCCCCTCGGGCTCCCCTGAGACCCTACGAGGCTGTGACCTCCCCTGGCTCCAAAGTGGGGACAATGATCACCAGCCCCTCTGCCACTGCTCCTCTCCTGCCATCCTCCTCCTCTCCTCACCCCAGCCCCGTCTCGGCCAACACTGCTCAGCACTGACACTGGTCCCACAGCCTTCCAGCATCACAACTCCAACGACTTTGTTCTGTGCCGAAACTGGGGTCCAGAGCAGATGCCCCGTCACCCCCACTGTCACTGCCCGTCCTCCCAGCCCCAGGGTCTCCTCTTCGCCAGGAAGGGGTCCTGCTGCTCAGGGACCGGGTCCTGCCAACACCTCCTTCCCCTGCACCCTCTGTCACCCTCACGTCCAGGCACCTCCTGCACCCCCGGCTCCCTCCGCCGCTGCTTCACCCTCTACCGGCAGGAGGGACACTGGGGGACACTGGTTTTGGGAGAGCAGAGCCCAGACCTGCAGTGATGCCTTCGTGGCTGCCCATCCCTGTGCCCCGGGCACATGCAACGAGGCTTTCAGAGGGCAGGAACGGGCCGGGCAGGGGTCCCACCAAAGTGCTGCCCTCTCTCCCGGCAGCCCCTCCCCATCGGCAGCCCCTGGCCCGGACAGGCGTGGGGTGCCCCGGGCTCTGCGCCTCCTGTCCCCCGACAGCCTGGGCTGCCGCTTCCTGACAGACCCCTAAGGGTCCCCGTCCCAGCCCTCACTGGCTCCAGCCCCCAGCCCCATCGGGCAGCTCTGGGCTCTGCTGCTCTTCCCCACATCCCTCGGGGGAGACGGAGCTCCACGGTCCAGGCCTCTTCTTGGGGTGCTGAAAGCAAAGCCACCCCCTTCCCACCCAAACCCCTTGCCTGCTGCGGCTCGGCCCAGAGGACAAGGGGTGATGTCCCAGCAGAGACCCCCCAGACCCCGGTTCTGGTTCATGCCCACTTGCCACCGTCACAGAGCAGCACCCCGAGCTTCCTGGCCAGCGCGGAGCCAGGGGGGATACAGGGGGGTCCCGGCCGCCCCGCTCTCACCCTGCGTGCCCACCAGCACCATGGGCACCTCGGCCGTGTTCCGGTAGCTGCAGAGCCGCAGGTAGTAGTTGTAGACCGTCTGGAAGCTGATCTCGTCCTCCAGGCTGAAGACAAACACCACGGCATCCACCCAGGCAGCAAACTGCAGCAGAGACAGCGGCCGTCACAGCCCGGACGGGCGGCCCCGCAGCCCCCAGCCCACGGCCACCAGCACCGGGGGCCACAGGGCCGGTTCGGGGGCCCAGCCCAGCGCACCCCCAGCCCCTGCGGCACAGGGTCCCTGGCACCGAGGGGACCCCGGGGTCACCGCAGGAGTGGCCCCTCCTCGGACCTCGCAATCCTCATGCTCTCCCACCACCCAGCTCCGCAGAGCCAGCCGGACAGATCCCCCCAGGAGCCCCGCCATCCCCGGGGAGGAAGGGTGGGAAGGGACCACGGGGGGCACGGGTCTCCTACCTGGAGCTCGGGGGGGCCCCCTTCATCTCGGATCAGCAGCAAGTAACTCTGGCCATCCACTACGATCTCCTTCTTGAATCGGCCGCCTTGGGGAGAGAGCACAGCAGGGGGCAGGTGAGGGGGGGCTCGGGGGAGACCCCTAAGGAAGGGCAGAGGAGGCTGCAGAGCCCGGCGGCCGCAGCAGGTGGGGACAGAGACAGGGGGCATCTTCAGAGCCCGGGGGAGGAGTGAGGACCCAGGCCACCCCCCAGATCCCGGGAAGCCAGACCTTACCCTCGGGAGACTCCTCCTGCACGTAGGTGCCGGTCAGGTAGCGGTGCACGAGGGCCGACTTGCCGCTGGACAGGTTGCCCACGATGCCCTGGAACAGAGGGGAGCATCACCCACCGCCCTGGCACCATCCCCTCTGCACCAGCAGAGACCACCAGTGAGCGGGCACGTGGGCAGACACGGTGGTGAGAGGGCACGGGGGGTGGCACAGCCCCAGTGGTGCTCGAGGAGGAGCCCGGGGGCACTGACTGGCCTCAGGTGGGTACCGGGGTGCAGCCACCCAGCCGGAGAGTGCTGAGGACCCTCGGAACCACGTCAGCCCTTCCCACAGCCCCTCTGCTCCTTGGGGATCACGCACCCTCCCAAGCCACAGTGAACTTGGAAGGAAAAAACCCTCTGCTCCCGGCCCAACATCCCAGATCTTGGGGATGGAAAGGAAAAGAAAGACTCTCCCAGCCTAACATCCCAAATTCTGAGGATGGAAAGGAAAAATGCTCTTCTCCCAGCTCACACATCCTGAATTTTCAGGATAGCAAGGAAAGAGAAAACCACTCTTCTGCCAGCTCACACATCCCAAATTTTGGGAGTGGAAAGACCCTCTTCTCCCAGCCCCCCATGCTGAATTCTGGGGTGTCAGAGCTCCTGGCAGAGGGAGGAGGAGAGCGGAGACACCAGCCGCTCGTGTCCCGCTGCGGCAGCGATGCTGCTGTGGCAGAGCACTCGCAGCCCGGTGCCACCGGTGGCACTGCCCACGCGGAGACACCCGGCACCAGCCTGTAACCCAGATGGAAAATAGACACCCGGCGCCAACCTGTAGCCGGGCTGAAGCACGCCAGGACGGCTGTTACCCCGCGTCACCCAGCAAGGAAGGTGTCTGTCCTAGGACGGGTCAGCCCGGCTCCTCCCAGCGCCAGCATTCCCCCGGTGCCCCAGGGCTGGCAGGCACCCACTGAGGGGCCAGATGGGCGAGAGGCAGCCAAGGAGGAGAAGCACCACCAGGACAGCCAGGACCACCCCGGCACCACGTGGAAGGGACCCCTCGGACACCTGCGCGAGAGCTCAGGACCTGCCCGGCTTTCCCGTGCCCATCCCCAGCACCAGGCCCAGCAGAAGTGGCTCCTGTCTGACACCCTCCGCGTCGCAGCCCCAGAAGAAATCCCGGAGGAGCAGCCTATGGCCCCGATGTCTGCACAGGGTCCCAGCACAGCCCCGGACACCACGGAAAGGGCTTCAGCTGGGACTCTGAAAGGCCCCCAGGCTTTTGGGAAGAGCTGCATCGGCCGGATGAAACCTGGAGCGACAGAGATCCCCAGGGGTCACGGAAAACATGGGAAAGGGATTGAGCTAACTGGGGGAGAAGTAAAAGCCCTGGGTTTGCTCAGCTCCCAGCGCGGCCCTGCAGCTGCAGGACGCTGAAGTGTCAGCCGGCGGCAGGCAGGAGAGCTGCGGGAGCGTCTGCACAGCCACGCGTTGTACGGGCCAAATCAAGGATGAGGGGGCAAGGTTTGTCCTCGTTTTTCCTTAACAGCAGGTAAGAAGAGCCGTGGCAGCGCAGTGCTGCGACAGGGTGGGTTTAGACTGGACATCGGGACAAAATTCTTCCCAGAAAGAGAGGTCAGACACTGGAACAGGCTGCCCAGGGAGGTGGTGGAGTCACCACCCCTGGATGTGTTTAAAAGTCGTTGAGATGTGGTGTTGGGGGATACGGTGTAGGGGAGACCTTTGCAGAGTGGGGCTGACGGCTGGACTCGATGATCCCAAGGGTCTTTTCCAACCTGAACGATTCCACGATAAACATTCCCTTCCCACCTCCTCATCCGAGCGATCAGCACCCCCTCACAAGCACCAGGCACCACAAGGCCCTCGCCCTCCCCAGCTCCTCTCTCCCAGGACAAAAGGTGGGGTCCTCCTGGGGGTCTGGAGGAGGAGGCGGGGTGCCCGAGGCAGGAGTACTCACCACCTTCAGCTCAGGCACCGAGCGGCTCAGGGTCCACTCCTGGCTGTTCACAAACGAATCTGCAGAAGAGAAGGAGGAATCGTCAGGGCAGGGTGTTCTCCCGCCAGACCCCAGCCAGCATCTCCCCACGCCCTCCCCACTGCCCCAGGCAGATCTGCGGCTCGTCCCTCTCGCCCTGTCTGGAGCCACGAGGCTGCGTGAGGTGCCCGCGAGGCTCTGGAGCTCGGGATGGAGAGAGCAGCCGGGGCAGGGGCTGCAGAGCCCGGGTCCCCAGGAGGGAGCACAAAGAGCCCTGCAGCGTCCCCTGCTCGAGGCACAGGGCACACACTGGAGACCAGACACCTTTCTGGGGGGCCCACGGTGGAAAGGACCCCAGAACCGAGGGCCCGTGGTGGGGCAGGGGGTGAAAGCAGCAGCACTTACAGTACGTTAATAACCTAATAAAGGACATTTGGAGCCCACAAACCCCCGGGAGCACCACGGCTTCCCCTGTGAGGCTGGAGCCCCTCTGCTGTGGGGACACGCTGAGAGAGATGGGGGGGTCAGCCTGGAGAGGAGGAGGCTCCAGGGAGACCCTCCAGCCCCTTGCAGTCCTGAAAAGCCTCTTTTAGGGACTGGAAGGTCTTCCTGGAGCCTTCTCTTCAAAGAAAGGTGGGGGGAACTCTTGATGAGGGAGGGGAGCCCTAGGACGAGGGGGAAGGGTTTGACCCTGAAAGAGGGGAGATGGAGCTGAGATGTGGGGAAGAACTTCTTTGGTGTGAGGGTGGGGAGGCCCTGGCCAGGCTGCCCCATCCCTGGAGGGGTTCAAGGCCAGGCTGGATGGGGCTTGGAGCAACCTGGGCTGGTGGGAGGTGTCCAGGGGTGGCACTAGAGGGTTCTGAAGGTCCTTTCCAACCAAACCATTCCACGATCCTATGACAGAGCAGGCACTCTGGGCAGCTGACGTCCCCCTGTCAGTCACCCTGGACACCCCCAGTGACCCAGAGGCCACACTGGTGGTGCCACGGCTGCACTGACCCCCTGGTGCTCCCCGTGGGGAGGAAAGGGCTGCCCGGGCAGAGGGTGAAGAGCAGCAGGTTCATCCACCTCGTGCTTCAGGAGCGCTGCCGCCGGGAGCCCTGGGTCTCCAAACACAGCAACTAATAATTAACCAACTCGTTATCCAAGGCACTTGGAGGCTGGAAGCAGCCTGGAAAGCAGGTCGGGGGCCGAGCAAACACCGCGGTGCCCACACAGATGCCTCTCAGCGCCCGCCCGCCCGCCCAGGCGGATGAAAGGGCAGCAGAGAGCGATGTGCCCGGGTAGAGCCACCCTCCCCCCGAGGTCGGTAACGACCCGTTCCCGAGGGGTCGGCAACCACCCAGCGCCGGCAGGAGAGAGATTTCTCCAGGTCAAGGACGGGCAGGGCACGGCCAGCGCTCCCAAGAGAACCCAGCCAGCAGGGACACCATCCTGGCAACGATGACCCCACCACAGCTGTCAGCACACGGCAGCGCAAGGGGAGGATCTGGCCCATCCTGGGGAAACGGGGCGAGATCACCAACGGCCACCTCGCTCCTGGGCTGAAGGGATCGGGGCCGGAGCCCTTGCACGACGCCATGCAGGCATCAGAAGAATCATAGAATGGTCAGAGTTGGAAGGGACCTTAAAGATCATCACGTTCCAACCCTCTGCCCTGGNCTCTAACCATTCCATGGTTCTATCAGCAGGTCAAGATTAAGAAGGCACCACTTTCTGAAGCCCTCTCTTCCTCTGGATGCCTGCAGGCCACAATCAGAGCAGCACAGGAACCTCTGCACTCGCTGACACCCAGATCCTCTGATCCCAGTCCCTTCAGAGCCAGGCCCAACAGCTCTTCCCTGGATACCTTCTACATTTCCTGCATTTCTCGGAAGCGTGGTCCCAGCCCAGACCCAGCATCCCAGGCACAGTCTCTAAACCCACCTCTGCCTCTCCCCCGCGCTCAGGCAGGTACGGACAGGAGCTGGCAGGCATCATTACCCACCCCAGCCGCTGTGCAAACCCCCCTCATCAACGCAGGAACACCCCCCGGTCTCCCCGTCCCCTTCTCTCACACGCCCTCCGCGGTACCAAGCACCGAACCCCAGAGCCAGGGGAGCTCCCTCGGATGCCGGGCACCTCAGAGAGCAGGGCATCCCGCCAGGAGAGAAGCTCGTCCCGAGCCGTGCAGGCCAGGTCCCACCACGGGAGACCCCTGACACCAACCCTCCCTGCGCAGGGAACCCTCCAGCCCCAAACCAGGGGGTCCCAGCCGCTGCCCATTGGGGCTTCTCCAGGAACTGGGCGTTCCCAGGAACGCTCCCAGAACCGCTGGCACCACTGTTTGGTGGCCAGGTTCAGTGTGGACTTTGCTCTCTGGCTGTGGGGGTTCTTGCCCCCGCCAGGTGCCTTCCCAAAAACTCACGCTCCCCGCTGGTCTCCACAGCCCCCAGACACCAGCTCTGTTCCTGCATCACCCCTCACCCCCAGCTGAGCCCCTCCATCCGCAGGGGTGAGGGGGACCCGCACGGTCCAGCGGGGGTCTCGGCAGGGCTGGGGGAGCAGCACCGAGACCCTCCTGGCTCTGGGGGGGGATGGGCTTTGGGGCTGGACTACGGGCAGAGCGCGGCGCCGGGTGGGAACGTGGGCTGGCTGTAAACACTGCGGGTGCCGGAGCGCGGCAGTGGCGCTGGCTGGCATCCTGCACCGTGGATCCAGCTTTTCCAGGGGCTGGTAACCTCAACTGCAGCTGCATCCCCTGGGGGGCCGTGCTGGGGCCCCACCAGCAGCTCTCCCACAAAACACCAACGCTCCTGAAGCATCAGGAGGCAGTTAGAGACGCCGTTGGCACACGAGCCTGAAACAGGGACGGGACAGAAGCATCCTGAGCTGCTGCATCCAGCCCGGCCAGGCTGGAGCACTGCGTCCATCCACGCCCTCCCGGCCGAGGGGCTCACGGATCCCACCAGAATGAGCCAGAGCCCATGGACCAGTGTCCTGAGCGGAGGGACAACGGGGAGGGGGAACACTGGACAGGACAAGCATGGGTGGCTTTGCTCCGCAGACAGCACCACTGCTTCCCTGCGCCCTGCTGACCCTGGGAGGATGTAGCTCTGGTGGGTACAGCCGAGCAGGCCAGGGCAAAAACGGTGCTCTAAGTGAAGATGAAACCAAACACAGCTCCATCACGCAGGGTCTGCTCTGCCACGATGAGCTACGGCCCCAGAGACAGTCCAGAAGGGTCCCCCCAAGCTTGTCCCCGCAGCACAAGCCACAGCAGCAAGCGCTAACTGCCCCCACCAACAAGCCGTGGCCTGGCATTCGTTGCCCCCTGCCAGGGAGGGTCCCCAGGTGCCCAGAGGAGCCTCCAAGGGGTCTGCAGCCGACAGACCCAGGCAGAGCCCCGGCCGGTCCCTGGGGCGCAGCTGGGCCAGGGTGAGGACACCAGCTCGGGTGCCGCTCAACCTCGGCTGCTCCCCTGGGAACGCGGCCGCCGGGCTGGCTGCTGCTGGCACAGCTCCTGCTGGAAGCCACTGGCAAGCAGGAACAGGCCCCCCGCCGCACGGGCAGGGCCCGGATACACCCACATTCCCCAGCCATGAGCGCAGCCACCCCTCTCCTGGGAACCTCCCGCCACCCAGACGGCACCCGGCCCCCGGCACGGCCACCCTGCCAGGGACCACCGCTGGGTCCCGTCCCTTCACCCACCCTGAGCCTTTGGGACCCTTCCCTGGAACGCAGCGAGCCCCAGGGACGAGGGGACCAGCTGGAACTCGAGGGACCAGCAGTGCTGCTCCTGCGCTGGTCCCTGCACCCTGGCCCTCCTGCGAAGCATCCTGGGCGGCGTGGCCAGCGCTCACTCGGGAGTGCCCTCGCAGGAGCCCCCTCCCCCTCGCACAGCTTCAGTCCCCCCAGCTCCCTGGCACGGGCCCGTGGGGCTCAGCCCTCCCTGCCCTTGCTGGGGGCAAGGACGGAGGTGGGACGCGCTTGGCTCCCAGGTACCTGGCTGGCAAGAGAGCATCTCGTCCCAGCTAGCCATGCTGGGGGGGCCCATGGCCACTGGAGCGGGAGCAGCGCCGTGAACACTCCCACCACCCCGCTACAGCCCAGCTCTCCCCAGCGTGACCCCCGCAGGGAACCGGGATGCAATGGGGCGCCTGTGCCCAGCCCGAGGGGCCACGGCCACCCGTGCCCGCAGACCCGCTCGGCCCCGGCGGTCACTTACCCAGGGCTCGCAGCGGCCCGCTGCCCAGGAGGACGGCCTCGGCACAGCCATGGGGGTCCTTGGGGCCGGCACCGGCGGGGCCCCCCCGCTCTCGCCTTCGGAAGCGGCTGGTGAGGAGTCTCCAGAGCCCCCCCGGCTGCCCGGGGTCGGAGTGCGGGCGCCCCCCGGCCCTGCCCAGCTCCGGGTAGAGCAGGTCCCGCTTGCTGGGGCAGGGGTGCAGGGAGCTGGCGTCCCCCTCGCTCTTGGTGCGCAGCCGAGCGGGGCGCAGCAGCCCCCCGGAGCCCGAGCGCCGCAGGTCGTGGCCGCGCCGCAGTCGGAAGCTGAAGCTCTTGCGGAGGGCGCTGAGGTTCCTGCGGGGCCCGGGGCCGCTCCGGCCGCCGCCCCCGAACAGGTTCCAGCGGCGGCTGCCCCACAGCGAGCCCCCCCGCAG